>VXBW01003445.1:106272-156211 GCA_013400375.1 Thinocorus orbignyianus | reverse complement strand
AAAAGAAAGTGGAAGACTAATATTAAAGTGTTGTTCAATCATATTCAGTCTAATTAATTTCTGAAACAGGATACATACCTCAAAACCACACATTTCACTTGCAGAATTACTATGCGTCATTTAAATAGCAAAGAAAGCAATCCAATTCTCAAATTATTGCGCCTTAAGATATAAAATAATTCAACTAACACTTCCTTTGCTCCTATTGACCTAATATTTAGGGCCTTTTTTACCCATTGGAATTCTTGCTCACTGTCTTAGTTTATGTGTTAAGGCTTTGATAACAGGTGGGACTTTGGGGGTGGCTTCAGTGAGAAGCTGCCAGAAACTGCCCTGTGTCTTACCAAGCCAAAAATTAATTATTGAATTATTATCACTTCCTAGGTATCAACAATAACTACCAGGCTACAGTGGGGAAAAAANNNAAAAAAAAAAAAAAAAAGTACTGAAAGCCACATGAAATCTTGGGATTTTTTTTTATTTAAATGATCCTGGTTATTTTGCTCAGTCATAACTGGGGGGCAACAGGTAGTTTAAAATATGTATTTGTCAGATTGAGTCTCACAGTCACCACATAGGATTTATGTGGCATGATAGCATCTTGATGCCAGTGGAGTTGAGGCAGACACTTTGGCACTCAGGGAATTAAACAGCTTTGCTCAAAATTTAATTTTAATATGTAGAACATTTGCACTTATCAGGACTGGGCATTTCAGGATCATATTTGTGAACACAGCGTGCCTAAATTGAGTAATACCCTCTGCAGGCATGTAATATTTCATCTACTGTAGCCCTGAGGTGATCTGTATTGAAAGTAACTTGAAGTTTCATATGCTCATAAAGCCCAGGTTCACTTATCCACACTGGCCAGTACCAACTGCTGACAAGCACTGGTGCCACTCACCATTGCGGTTGCTATCAAAGCCTTCCTCAGAATAATCAGGATTGTCTCCTTGTCCTGATATTGGCACGTATGCAAAACTCTTCTATTATCAAGGTAAGAAAGTTTGAAAGACACTTTCGCATCACAGAAAAACAATTATGTTTTGCCTTGGTATGCTCAGTACTTCAGTCTGAACCCAGGTCGTGGAAGAATCTTGAGTCTACTAGGTTTTACACTGGGATACAGGTATTTCTTTAGCTCCCTCACCATTGGTTTAATTCCAGGGTTTATGAATATAGAACATAGTCTAAAGCACAGAAAATGTTAACTCAAGCACAGCTGAGCTTTTCCCCTTTGAAGACTGAGTAAAAGAGTTTCAACATTTCAAGGAGAAACAACCAGCATAGGAAGTAAGATTTGTATTAATAAATCAGATCACCCATCTTTTTTGCTCTGTTGTCTAGTGCTCTGATTAAAATTGTCCAGATGCATTAGAAGTTTGAGGGGAAAAAAAATACATGAAAACAACCTATATTTTCTTATCTCTGCCAGAAGCTTTCTCAGATCTTAAAACATGACTACAGTTAACTTTTTACTTTTTTTCAAACCACTTATTTTAATGATACTCCAGAAGTATTGGAATATATAAAGCAAATACAAGACCAGATAGAAAACTATTCTGATTATACGCAATTTTTCCTTTTCCTTAGTCTATAAAACCTTCCCTGAGATCAGAAGATGATCCTGCTTGGTTAATCATGTCTGAAGTAGGTTAACCGTTTGACTACACAAAGGCATTATAGGATTAGAATTAGGATGAGCATATAATTGTTCAAAAAGCATTAAATCATTTCCATGGCTGTGGTTTAGAAAAGTCTTCTATGTCCTGTTATTGTCTGTGTACTTTTGTGCATTTTCCTAAAGTAGGATTTGGAATTCAGGAAGCAGTGGTATTAAGAAACTGGCTTTTTTTGCATTATTTTTCCTCAATCGGGACACCATTTTGAACAACAAATAACAAAGCACTTCAGAAAGAGGGAATAAGCAATCTTCCAGAGAGTGAACAAACAATTCAAATTGAAGAAACATCTGGAAATAGAGGAAAGAGAGGATGTCAATTCTTCAGACATCTCTGGCATTACCCACAATCAACATACTCCATTCTGAAACCAAAGGAATCTATTGCATTCACTATTTTGTCCAAAAGAGTTAGGAAAAAGGCTTATAAATTCTGTGATATAACAACTATAAATCTCAATTGTTTCATTCTTCGTCCTATGGTCCCCAATCCTAATACTAACCCAAGGACATAGTGGAATGTTGGTGGGTTTTCTTTCTGTGGGAGCGGATTAATTAGGTCTTCTGAGAAAAACTGACATGGAAAGGTGAGGTTGGTTGCAGTCTCCTCCTATGTAATTGAAACAAAATCTGCATTATAGTACTTCAAGTCACTTGCTACTGTCAATGTTAACTTCGTAGAATATGTTTAGGCCATTATCTGACATCCAAAAAGTAAGCTTTTTAACAGTTGTATAGTTTGTTGACATTGGAATGGTTAGGAAAGTTAATGTAAGCCCACTAATTCCTAAATCAATGTGCAGAAGTTAAAATCTTTAATAGCCCTTGCATTTGTTATCATTCAGGATCAAAGTGCTACTTATTCCTGAAGAGATCTTTTCATTTTTTCATCTTTGTAAAGTGAAAAAAAGGAGAGTATTGTTTTTCTTTCTGGTGCTTTCTGTACAATACCTTGTACTCCCATTCTTCATTTCAGCTTCCATTGCTTTTAGGTTTCAGAGAGTTTTCTCCTTTCAGCCAAAAAGTTATTTTCACCAATGTAGTATCAGTAAGCCATTAGATGTCTGCCAGTATTGACTGTGAATGTTTACATACAAGAAAGCAGAAATTCTAATCTAGTCAATAATTAATAGTTAAAAAGTCAAGAAATGCTAAGGACACTTTAACTTTCTCATAATTCATAACCACATCATCTTTCATGTACCATTAAACATTTTAAGAGATGATGATGTCTGCATTGTAATGTCACTGGATTCAGCAGAAATCTGCTTTCCAGGACAAACACCTGCCACTTCAGTTGCTCTCTAGAGGAAACAGACAAAACAATCTTCAGGTCCTCATTTTGCTTACCAGAAATGTTATGAGTGTTTTAGATATTGTTACCCAGGTGTTTTGGCTCATTTCATAATTTTTGCTCTCCCTTTCCCTAGTCTCTACTATGGCACTTTAGGACAGAGAACTATTTTTTGCTCAGTAGTGTTAGTACAGATGTCTACAACTTTCATTGAAGGAGCAGATGCACACGGTGATACTGCGTGCCCTACAGTTAGCCATGCAAAGTGACACCCTGAGACAGTACTAGGTGACACAGGACATTTAGAACTGGGAAAGCAGCCCCAAGCATGTTTTGAGGCCTAAGGCCTAACGCAACACTGTTACAAAAGTGGTTTTGTTATGCCACAGAAGCCTATGTACCAGATAGAGTTGGTTAGCACAGTGATTAACTGGAAGTACAGCTGGAAAGCTGGAGAAAAACAGTGATACCAAGCTTACTTAACCCCTTTGAGAAGTTTTCACAGTGCCTAGCTTAGTCTGGGTCCAAAATAAGAGATTCAAGGACATGCAATGAAAGCAAAGTAACATACCTGTTAATGGTGCTATGAAATGCGTCTAGTATTTTCCACCCTCTCAAAAACCTACTGTTCTACCTAAAAATATATAGCACAAAAATAATGTGTTAGCTTCTCTCCCTTCTCAACAATATAGTTGGTTGTTATGTTCAGACAGTTTTGTCTGAAAGTGATAAATACTCTTCTCAGAGTCCTCCAAATCTCAACTGTATTCTTTTTGATTCCCTGAAACTTCATTTCAGTTCTTCCTGCATCAGCTTCAGTTTTCTTCTGAATCAGAAGAATGGTGGTAGGATGCAGCACCAAGTACAACAGGGGTTACAGCTTTGAGGAAATCATCCTCTATTTGAAAAACCAAGAGAAAAATATGTAGTCAATGGAAAACACCTTCTTTTCAGATTTTATAATTCATTTTTCCCTTGCTTGGGCCAGAGTGTGATTGAAGTACATAAGGAGAAAGTAGAACCTAGGAATAGATTTAGTTGTGGTGACTCCACAAATGCAGTGGACTCCTTTGCCTTCCCTCCGTTTCCCCACCCCCATGCACACTTTCACTGTAGGTAGTGCTCTGCAAAGACTTTGATGGCAAAGGCTGCGCTGACGCAGCTGGCAATGGTGAGAGGAGGATGCCAAGATTTCTTAGTTCTTCTGATAAATTTCTATAGCTAAGACAGTTCTTTACAATGTTGTCAACTGCATCTGAATCCCTGTTCTGCCCCAAATNTTTTTTTTTTTTGCTGTACTGTGACCAGTAAAGAATTGAACCATAGAAGTAGAACTTATCTGGCTCAGGTGTTACCCCTGTGGGCAAAGTACCAGGTATCTACAAAGGGCTGTCACAGTCTCTGATACATAAGATATTCCAAGCCTTTCATCTGAAACATGCAATGACAGCACTTGGTCCTTGGATGCTGCTTTCTGCCCAAATTAATAATGAAGTCCTGGTTTATTATGCTTAGTTTGTTGACTGTCGTAGTTTAAGGTCTACTTCTGTGTATTAGCTTTCAACATATGCAAAGGGAATCACTGTGTTCACTTAGAAAACAGAAATCAGGTTTATCGACTTAAAATTGCACACCCAATGACAGATGTATATAAGAAAAGTAATTTTACTACTAATTCAAATAAATACATTCTCAGCCTGCAATGAGATTCAAGACTGTAATGAGATTCAAATTCACGCTTTTGAACTACCTCAAAATTTTAGCATTTTGATATTCTGTGTAAGTACAGCCTACCACACATGCAGAGTAGCCCATTTACCCCTGCACATGTCAACCCAGCTAATAATTATATTAGTCTTCCAATTCTGAAATAACCATTTTAATGATTCAGACCTGCTTTACTATAGATGATATATGTCACATAACATATAGATGACTTTCTTTTTCATTAATTTACTGGGACTGTTTCATACGTTTAATGGTGTAACTGTATTGTAACGTATTTATTCAATAGTCAAAAATGGGTACCATCAAAACCCATACAAATCGAAATTCTAGGTCAAGATTTTAGCAATTTGACAAAAACAAATTCTAGTTATCATCCTTTTCCTTAGTCATTATGATTGACCTTCACGTTAAAATAATCAGATAATAACTATTACTTGCTTCTTTTAATAGAGACTTTCAAATTACTTTGATCACATCACTGACAGCATCTTCCATAGTGTCTACGGAGGCGTAGAACCACTTTTCCTCAGACAGGCTAAAGAAGTCTATCCAGGCACAGCACGCTGCACTTACACAGAGGTAAATGATGCAAGAAACCCAGCAGATCACTTTCATTCTACATGTGATAACTATAATCTGTTTCCCTGTATTCCTTTCAAGCATACACACTCACACAGAGTACACTGCAGCCTTCCCTAAACTTTTTGAAGACTTTCTTTAGCGGGGAAAAGAAACACGCAAAAACCTGCATCCAGTTCACTCCACCAAGTCATTCTCCTGATAGAGCACTGCCATCTCATTCCTCCTTACTCTTACCCTTGCCACATTCCTTGCCACTCCAGACATCCAGCTGCTCTGGCTGACCTAGTTCTATCCTGAACCTAATCCTTCTAGTCCTTGCTTAGACAGTGCTCATCTGTTCGACAGTGTCTTACCAAGCCGTGCAGGTCCCCTTGAGAACCATTGCTATTCTGTGCTGTTTGACAGTGGCAGAATGTCAATCACACCAAGGGTGAAACAGCTTCTAGTATGTATGTTCACCAGCCTTGTGTATCAATATAGACCATTATGAGTGCCCTTTAATTCTGGAGTTAAATAAGTTGTTCCATGATATGCAGCTAGTAGGTGGAGGAGCCATAATTAGAAAGTAGGTAGCATGATTTCTGACTAACCGTTGCATGTTTTTACCACGCTGCCTGGAACTCCTCTTTCCATCAGATAAGACATCTCCTCATGGCTCTAGTACACAAGCTGCGATCTCTCATGTCCCCTAGACAGATGGCAGAGACAACAGCATGTTGTTATTAACCAGTGCATATCACAAAGATAAAATAGACTAAAAACTGGGGAAAATAACCTGCCATGTTTGTATTGATCTGAAAAATCCAGATTATTAATTTTTTTAAAGATTAATCCCAACTGGGCACTTCCTAAACTTCTAAAGAACATAGATTCCACAAATTATGAATTATTCAAATAACATAAATGCTCCACAATCGTATCTCAACACAAAGTTGACTGAATGCGCAAGTTGTCTTGCAGGAATTTGGATATGTCCAGTAGACCTACTATTTCTGAAAATTAGTTAACTAATCTCTGGTGTTCAGAGAGAAAATATGGCTTCTACTAAAGCTCTCTGATACTGAATATTCTCAATAAATTATGATAAAAGAAGTAGCCTTACCAAATGCAAATGTTTGCAACATTTCCCAGGTGTAGCATATGGAAAGAGGCTCTTCATGCAACAAACTGCTTAATTTCTCAAAAGCAATTAGTACCTCTAAGAAGACATAATCTACCTGATGAAGATGTAATTTAATAATATTGATGAGACCTGAATTTTGAGAGATATTGCACAATATTGAGTCACCAACAAAAAAGATGTATTTATTCGTGATGGGTATGTAGATATTCTATTCTAGCTGTCTTTGGTATTTTCTTTTCTGACTGCCAATATTCCACTATTTACCATTTCTTTCCAGCAAATTCCTGCCCTTTCCCTTCAAGTGCAGGTAGACATAAAAACAAAGCAAGGTACATGAAAAACTTGTAGGAGATGATACAACAGAACCTGCTGGAACTAAAGATGGATATGCTCAGATACCAATGCTTTCTAACAGTGCTCGAGTTTGGGCAAAGTTACCATTCACACCTCTTGCAGGCAGCAATACAATTATAAACTCTGTCTTTAGCTAAACATTTCTAATATCCTTACTTCCTAATGACTTCACCTGCATTGCTTAATGTACACAGAGGATAAGATACAGACCATAAATTGACAAGAGACTAAGATGATGTGCAACCTCCCAGGATAGGTTTTGTTCATCCTGTTACCTTGAGAATTTGTACAGGTTTTCAAGATACAAACATTAAATATAACAGCTATGTTATTTTTCACATTGCAAGGTTAAGACTGGTGACTTCAGCAGAAGTTTTGTTCAAGCAAAGCCTGCAAATCTGGATCCTAAATACATAAGGATTATTGCACACTAGCTTGGATCTATCCCAGGAGGGACCTATACCTATACTCAAACAAATAACCTTCTTCCCCAGTTAGCTGTAAGTGTTGTAGTTCAGGCATCAACTGAAATTGATGCATCTCATTTAACAAGATCTACTGAATATGAATAGAGAGCAGTGGCAACGTGATATGCTTGGTGTTTGGCCCTGAAGTCCATAATCTGTCAAAACTCCCAGAAAGAAGTGCCGCCCATCCTCTGACAAGCCTGAGTACTCCAGGTTTTTTTAAATTAAATTAGAAGGGAAACTTAAATGAGATATACATTTCACATATTACTTTTTAATAACCTGTTCCTTAAGGTAGTATTAAAGGCTTGTTGATTTTGAAGAATGAAGTTCCTGTTAATATCTAATTTTTTTTTTTTAACTTGAAGATTGCAATATTAAACTGTTTCCCAAAGAACGCCTTTGAGAACAGGCCCTTTAAAACAGATTGGACACACTCAGCAAAAGCCATATTTGTATTCCACTTTGCAAAGTTGGTATCATACCTTAATAGTCATTCTCATGATGAGACTTGATGGCTAACCTGCCAGAAACTGGTTGATTTTTTTTGGCTTTCTTCCTCCATTTTTTCACCCGCCCCCTCTGCTCTTTATAATATATTTAAATAGAGAACAAATCACACATTTTTGACAAGCAGGAACTGGGGTCAGAACCAAACCCCATCTCCTTCCCAGCCTTCATCTGCCTGAAGCAACACGGCTTGTTTCATCTCATCCCTAGGAAACAAGCCAAATGGAACATGCCCTTGGTAAGATCTGCCTCTCATCTGAAAAACCTGTCTTTTTCGAAGGACAGGCTCCTCCTTTCCTCCTTTAGCTGGCAATTACGTTTTATGAATTCTCAAAGAAAACAGAAAAATTTTAAGACTCCAAAAATAACAAATTTTTCAGGAAAGCACATCAAAGTTTGAACACTTCAGGACTAAACAGTGGAGAAAAATTCTTTTTTTTTTCTTCTGGAATCGGAAGAGGTCATGCCTGCTTTGCTAATATGAAATGGACAATTTCATGGGAGGTGTGTCAGTGTCACAAACTGAAGCACACTAAGCCTCAAAAAGGCCAAATGATTCGAAGTAGTTAAAACGGCAACTCCAATTTAGCTTTGCAAGTCAGAGAGCTGTGGGTGGGGTTCATGGCGTTGGTTTGTTTGGTTTTTTTCCCCCCAGATGAAATAATTTTGCTGCCTCTATAAAAGCGCGAAAGAAAACAAATACAAGGCACCTCATGCATATATTTCAGCAGTGCGTATATAGTAATTGTCAGTTACCTATTGCACTAAGTGCAGTGTTTCAGAAACTTAGTAAATCTAAGGATTTCCCTGGTATACCAAGGATCTCAGCACTGCACACAGAGAAGATAAGTGATTACAGCCCTGAGGAAAGGGACTTGGGGGTGCTGGTAGACAAGAGGCTGGACATGAGTAGGCAGTGTTCACTTGCAGCCCAAAAGTCCAATCACATCCTGGGCTGCATCAAAAGATGTGTTTCCAGCAGATCCAGAGAGGTGATTCTGACACTTTACTCTGCCGTGGTGAGACCCCACCTGGAGTACTCTGTGCAGGTCTGAAGCCCTCAATATAGGAAGGATATGGACCTGATGGAGTGGGTCCAGAGGAGGGCCACAAAAATGATCAGAGGGCTGGAGTACCTCTGCTACAAAGACAGGCTGAGGGAGCTGGGGTTGTTCAGCCTGGAGAAGAGGAGGCTCCAGGGAGACCTAATAGCAGCCTTCCAGCACCTGAAGGGTGCCTACAGGAAGGCTGAGGAGAGTCTGTTTACAAAGGCCTGCAGTGATAGGATGAGGGGCAATGGATTTAAATTGCAGAGCAGATTTAGATTGGATATTAGGAACAAGTTCTTTACTCTGAGGGTGGTGGAACATTGGAACAGGTTGCCCAGGGAGGTGGTTGAGACCTCTTCCCTGGAGATGTTCAAAGTGAGGCTCGATGAGGCCCTGGGCAACCTGGTCTAGTTGGGGGTGTCCCTGTGACTGAGGGGAGGTCGGACTAGATGACCTTTGGAGGTCCCTTCCAGCCTGAATGATTCTATGATCTGTAGAAAAGGGTTAAGCGAACTATTTAAACCTCACTATGTACTAATAGCAGTGTGAAAACTACCTTGTTGCCTCTAGGCATAAAAGAGCTCTCTAAATGAAAGCATGTAAGCAACGCATTCTTGTGACAGCAGGGTAGAGCTTCCTGTCTAATCATTTATTAGTTGTTTTTGAATTGAACATAAATTAGGTCTGAGGATTTTGACTGCTATAAACACATCTTAGCATGTGTGCAAAACATTCAGGGAAGATATATATACCTTCTGTGTCAAAACATTGACTTTTTTTTTTTTTTTTCCTGGAGGGATGCTTCTATCACATCCTAGGTACTACCTTTTACACCAGAGGATAATAGATATGATTCTAGGTATGTGACATTGACAGCAACCACAAACAGTGACAAGGAGTTCTCCCTGGAGTTTTAGTCAGGAAGGAAGCTGCTGCTGAATTAATGGTCTAAAAATCAAAGTCAAATAAGTTTATATACCCCTAAAGTTGTCAGATGCTTCCAATTCCAGCATCTGCTCTAACAAAGAATCTTCTGATAAGGCAGACTTGCAGATATGAAATTATGCTCACTATCATAATAAATATGTGACGATGATAGTAATAAACACCTCTTAAAATGTGGTCTATTAACTATTGTACTAGCAAGAATCTTTCACAGGAAACATCCACATATATAAGCTAAGGGATGACATAAAAAAATTGAAACACGACATTTTACACAACTTCCATACACCTGTAGACTATTAGAGTAAATGTCTAGATCCTGCAAGAAGTAGTATTGAAGCTGTTAAGCCTCTGTATAAGAAGTTACAGTCTACCCTACTTACCACTTTAAGGCCTGAAAAACTAATATTAATGGGACACAATTGAGAGGAAAAGAGCTTGTCAAAGTTGCTTCTACTAGAATATGCAACTGTTTATGAAGAAAAGTTATCAAATCTCTATCCACTGATACATTTAAAAAGTAGGGTTGTTAAAAAAAAAAAGAAAAGAAAAAAAACCACCTTGGATATTCTGCATATAAAATCTTACTGTAGAAATAAGACGTTTTGTAGTTTCTTTGCTTCCAGCACAGGTTGGTCAACAACAACAAAAAATATTTGTGTTTTTAGCAATACTTTTGAGGGGGAGGGGGAGATATCACACCACCATTCATTAAAATTTGTCATCCTCATTAAAACTCAAATTAGCAAAGATATCCTTATTTAGGAAAGCATTTCCATTTCATTTGTACTTAAATTTAAACATGTGTTGAGACAGAGGAACTACAAACCATTTGGTTTCCTGCATTCAGATGTAATTCTAACATGTAACTGCCTCAAGGCCACGGTGAACTGTTTCAAAAGCAAGCAAAATTCTGTCCATCCTAATTCATGTAACTAGCCCCAGAAGGTAACTAGACCATCAACACCGATGGAGTGATGAATCAAATTCATCATTGTACCAGACGCTTGCAAATCCATTAACCATTTGTGGTAAAGTATGGAGTGAGTCAGGTGCTACACTGGTCTTGTGCTGGCACTTCCTGGTGCCATTAGAATTTACATCTAGACCTGCTTAGATTGCTTGAGGGTTTCTGCCAAGCTAATTGATGGTCTTTGGGCATTTTCCCTAGGCTGTGTGTCTGTATCAGATAAGCTAGTGTCAGAAGTACCCTAAGAGCAAAAAGACTTTCCCATTACTTCTAGGGCCATTGATTCAGGTAAATATTATTACCGGTGTGGTATCTGTTCCTCAAAGAAAATTATTTCAGTTTCCAAGACTGTAATAAAAACACTGAAGTTCCTAATCAGTATTAAAATGCACGCACACATTGGCAACACACATGCCCCCACACACGTACAAAACCCAGCTTCTTACTTCTAAGATGATCTAAACACCTGTTAAAGCAGAAATACAGTAATACTGTTGAGATACAAAGGGAAGAACCAGTTTAGTCTTCAGAGAACACTGGGCTGAACCTTCTTCGAGGACAGAAGATGCATCTAGATGCAATCTAAGTGTAAGAGAAAGGTCTTATCCGATTCCTTTAAGTCTTTTCATGGAAATTCTAAGTGTAAATAAGAACCAGGAACATGATTTTTAAAGTATCCACTTTAGATATAATGTTTAAGTGGGTGGTCCTCAGGAGATCCAGATGTCTGAAGTACACAGGTGCCCAAAGTTGGCAGTTCTGCTCCTCCCAGGATAATAAAGAATACTGAATCTGAAAATCTGAATTACAAATCTCTAATAACCTCTCCTTCAGAACTTCTGCTTCTATTGCAATCAAAAATGCCTGTATTGCTCTTGTTTGCTTCTTAAGCAAGATACAGTGTGCACAAATGAAAATGCTGCTTTTATTTAAAAACTTATTTCAAAATATATTTTATTGGATTTATGTAAACAGAAGTGGGTGGTCTTCAGGAGGACCAGATGTTTGAAAGACACAGGTGCCAAAAACTATCACTTTCTCCCTCCCCCAAGCTAATAATGGTAATAATAGTAATAATTCTTGCACAATAACACTATTTTCAGATGCAGCAACATAAATGGAGACTGTAGCATAAAAAGTTAAGTACCAGTGATTTACTATCATTTATTTATCCATAAATAACAATTTTCTTAAACAATATATTCTTCTAAACTTATTAATTTTAAAGCATTAAGGAAACGTTCAGCATTTTAAAGACAATGTTATTGTTTAGTTCTAATTCAAGCACAGCATATTCTTCAATGATGGATCACTAATGTTTACAACCACTGTTCTTCATTGATGGATCACTAACAATTTCAATTAACCTACCTATGATACATAGTAGCTTTCACAGAAAGGCAATACTTGATAATAAAGATTTATGCAAACTCTTCAGAAATAAAATTGTAAGTAATGACTGCAAGCTTAAGTCAGGTAAATTCCACTTAGAAATAAAGCACACAATTCTTAGAGAAAAAGTGAGGAAAAAAATATAATTGGAAATTTGGTTTGGAAATAAGCAGATGCATGAAGCAACATGACTCTTCAGATTCAGACAGATCTGGATTTGTGTCATCCAGCCTCAAGCATTTTAATAATGTGCTCAAAACAAAGAGCCTTCACTCTTCCAGCAACCAGCTGAGAGGAGAAGGCATCTTACAAGGGTGATTCTGGTTCTGAATGTCTTTCTGGTTATCACACAAGATACCAAGGTCAGCTGAGGAAAACTTAGTGAATTTAAGTTTCATATAAGGAGTATCAAATTAGACACATCAGTTGTCTCAGCTGGAATTAAACTTCTTGGTTCTACCTTTTCCATATTACACTGCATGCATCCCATTTCTGCTTTGAAAGAGCTACTTCTAGGGTTGATAGCGGTTACATCCTCCATGCCCATTACTGCAAGAATGAGCAGCTAAGCCAAATAAGGCCTACTGTGGCAATTATTTTAAGTGATCCATCCACTAAAACAAATACAGAATAACGATTAATTCAGAGACCACAGAACAGCTATCAGCTAGTGATGACTTGCAACAATAAAGTTCAATATATACAAACTGTTGACCTAGAAATGATTGTATAAGCCATTACTAATTTTCTGAGTCACCTCGTCAGCTCTCCATTGAGTCTTAGATAATATCTTGTAGCTGAGCTCAGAACTGCTAACACAAAGTTATAGCAACTTCTCACCTAACAATTACTCATCCCCACTCTGCTGGGTGTAAATTTAATATGAAACATTCCTTGGTAGTTTCTGCCCCCACTCAGCCTACAGAACTTCTGTTCCGAGTGAAAGCTTAACTTCTTGAACATTTCTGTAGCCTCCAGGGAAGAAACCTATTCAGATGAGTGGGACAAAAAGGCTAGTGCATGTCCCAGTTCTTACTTGCCCTGAATCCTAAGTAGTCATCCATACAAATGATGATTGTGATATGGATGTAAAACAAACCAATGTTTTCGTGTGCTGCTTTTCACAAGTCTAAATGACTACATAATGCAAGTGCTGAAAGAGGCCCAGTCAGCACACACTATAAAATATTCTATAAAGAGCAATCTTATATTGAGGTACAAAGTTCACGTTAGACTTCAGATAAGTGGATTGTTTTCAGATGAATCAAACATGTGACTTGTCAATGAGAGGTGATTTATGAAACCTAAATTGAATCTTTTATTTTGAATGGAGTAACCATAGAGATCGAAAGAAAAAGCAAAATATCTGAGCCTTAACTGTGTTTACTACAGTGATTAGCAAGCTGCATGTTTTTCTTTCCCAATCAAAAATTTATCTTTTTTTTTTTTTTTCTCTCTGTAAGACTTTGAATATCTACAGATTTTCTTTGCCTTTTTGGCTGTAAGCACATGTTCAGCTGATTGGTTACAAGGATTTCCTTTACAGTCTCTGGCTAGGTGCCACTTTCCAGCTTGCTTTTCTACATTCTTGAAATGATCAATCTATTCCCTCGGTTTTGGGGGAAATGGTTCTATCACCTTCCATCTGAGTTTCTGAGTTTTCCATCTGAGAGCTTCCTTTTACCTGCCAAGATACTGTTACACATATACATATCTAATACCTTTCTTAAATATAATTCGTTATTGTATTTTTTAATTAAAAAGCAATAGTATTTTTGGATGGTAGTTTCTTTTTTTTTCTGCTACATTACACAATGCTCAAATATATATATTTAAAATCAGTCCCGTAATAAGGTTTTTCTTCATATATTAGCATTACTTCGAGATTAAATAGGGTTGATTGAGTTTTGGTATTTTCTGTTCTCTTAATGACTGATTAATAGCAAGCTCACTGTAGATCCCCTCTATCTTTGCTGGCATACAGGCATCTGGAACTTCTGTTTTCAGTCTTCTAGTTGGATCTTAACAAATCACTGATTTCTTCATCTATTCCATCAGCTTTGGTAAAAAAAAAAGCTCCATCAGGAACACGGAGAGTAAGAAATACCTCCTCATATCTTTGAGGAGATGAAGCTTCAAGGTCACTGTTTTACCATTCTTGTCAGTTTTTCTTAATAACTTCTTTTGATTTATCTCCAAGAATTCGGGAATAGTATCACCCAGATGCCCTGTAGGCTATAGGAAATTATACTGTAATGTAAGTATTTTCCATTATACATAGACTTGTTATTGTTATTTCCTTGTTATTTGCCATGAAAGATTCCTTCTATTCTAAAAATATAATTTAATTATTTTGTTCCTATAAGAAGGATCCTACATTTGGCAACTGTATAATGTTCTTCTGTATCCAGGTCACCAGTAGATGAAGCCTGTATCACTGACCTGTTCCTTGTATCATAACCATTAGGTTATTTATCACTACATTAGTTTTGGCCTTCTCTTCACCAGCTAGGATTAAAGCTATTTTCTAATTCAGTGAGAAAAAATATTAAATAGCTTAGGGCTAACATCCTGTCTTAATCATATTCAGCAAAAGAAATCATCATAGTAATCAACACAGAATTATTATCCTTATGTATATTTACATCTAAAATCCATTATTAGCTATTTTATTACGTGCCAAGGCTGGCTTTGTGTTCTTCTAGCGCATCAGTCAAAATATACCTTGAAAACCAGTCAAATAGCTTACAACACAACAGGCTTAAAAGTACACAGCAGATTGAAGGGCACAGCTACCTGTAAAGTATATTACCCAAGATATAATCTAAAGCTGTAAAATGACAAGAGGGAGCTTATAGCTGGGAATGTAAGAAGCAAAAGACAACTTTATATACAACATATATGTGCATATAAATCCACTTACATGCTTATATATAAACTTCACTATATACAAAGATGCCTACACTCTTTCTATATAAGTACACTGATGATGATACTGAAATAGTCTTATGAATGAGTTCATAATGAAGCCACCCACAGGATTACATGCATGAAAGAAAGATCATCAACTCAGGCTACTAAAAAGTTGTGTCATAAAAGTTGTCACTGGGGCATAAACTCCTAGTGTTCAGTAGTAGTAAGTAAACACTTTTGCTAAATAAGGATCAGAATGGCATGCAAAATGACTGGATGACCTTTGAAATTGCAGTAAAATTTAATTATTTGATGCATTCCAACAGAATTAAATGGAAAGTCATGCAGTAAATCTTCAGGACTGAATCAAGACTATCTACACTGAAACTGAAAGCTCTTAGAATTGAAATTGCAGCAGACCAGAGCCTTAAGAAAAACAGGATGAATTGGAGACTGACTGCAAGCCACATGTTGATACCTCAAAAAAAAAAAAAAAAAAAAAAAAAAAAAAAAAAAATTAGTGAGTATCAAGCAATATTTCCAGTAAAGAAACACAAGGCACTAAGATCTCACACAGAATACAAGATACGTATTATCACCAGTTTTCAGAAACGCTAACTCTGAACTGATTGAAATAAAAAAAATATAAATAATAAAAACTTGATATATTTTGACTTGTAGTCCACCAAATAAAGAGTTTTGAGAGAGCTATTTTTGCCATGTATAAATAGAGTGAACGAGTTAAGTTCTATGGAGCATTAAGTTATTCAAGTAAAAGGTTAAGGTGATAGAGAAATCAGTGGTTTACACATAGAACAAATTTATTATGTGACTAGAAGACTTCTAATGGTCAAAAAATAATCCACATTGCGTTCTCACTATCTAACTCTTCTTCTACAGCAACATCTCTTTAGTTGACCACAAAAAAAGGTTTAATATGGAATTTGATCAGTTTACAACAAGAAATATAAAGATGCAGTTGCTCTTACAGAAGTATGGAAATGGATTTAATGAGCCAGGATATCCTATTCATTCTTAGTTTCCTAAGTTGTAGGATCTAAAGAAACCTCATCAGTAACCTTTGTCCACTCACTGGGAATGTATTTAACTGATAGACAGAAATTAGTTTCCTACACAGTAGGCACTTAACCACTAGTACATGATGTTACAGCCAGTCATAAAGGACAAACTGAACTTGATCAGGCAATTTGAAAGCAAAGTATCCAACATTCCACTAAGAATCCCATGGGCTATTTCATGTTCATACTTGGGCTTGAACATCTCTGTGTACAACACATACGAACACAGAAAAAGGGTTGCTAGGTGTATAAAACCTAAACTAAAATAGTCTAGTAAAGCATATTAGTTTTGGAAACATTTCTGTACTGGAAAGCTTAAGTAAAATTTGTCATGACAATTCCACCAGGAAATAAAGTTTTCATGTAGACTACTTCAGTGTCAAATCTCACAGAATTTGTTCGGTTGAGGGCAGGAAAATCAAATAACGTGCTTAAGTTTAACTAAGGTAGGAGCTCCGTATGTAAAAACCCCATCATCTTCTTAGATTATTTCATATTATATTTTTTAAGGATCATCATGGAACTATAAACTCTTCAGCTTTGACACTTGAGTGAAAAGAAGGTATTTATTTTGAAAATTTTCTACAACCTACAGTTTGCATCTAAACCCTGCTGTGCAGGGGAGTTGATAGCACTAATGAAAATAGACAGTGGAATAATAGTCTGGAGTTATGATTACTGCATGTAGGATTTTGTGACTAAGCTACACCTACTGGTTAGTCAGTCTGTTTCTTTTAATGCCTTTGAGGGAAAGAGACAGCTGAATCTTAAACATTTTTACAAGCCTCCCAAAATACTTCTAGCTCCAGGGAAAATTTTGTAATATAGTTTGTGATTTTCAATTGCTTAACAGTAATGAGCAGATTTTTTTTTCTAATTTCTCCCTCATGCCAAAAAAAAAAGAGGAAAAATCCCCCAAAAAACAAAACACTGAGAAAAGTGAGTCACAACTTCAATACCTAGTACCTGATTGGAACTGAAAACCAAGGGGAAATGGCTGTTCAGAGAAATAAAGCCTGAGAAATTATGATTTTTTTTTCCCCCTCTGTTAAAAAGATCTTTAAGAAATACAGGATGGGCTCATCAAGTTGAGAATTACCACAGATATGTTACTTTTTTGCAAGACTGCAGATTTAGGAGCCAGGTAAGGCTTAATAAGTATTGTTTATATTACAACAACGCTCATCTGCATCCCAATCTGCTCAAGCACTGTACATGCCTGAATTCCTTACAGTATGATTCTTCTGCTTTCCACCCAGCTGTCTAGACAAGTAAAAGATGTGGACACACTTCTTAAATCACCATCATGCCACAGGAAGATGTAACAAAATTCTAGAAAATGTACATAGAGGAGTGGCAAGTAAGATTGAAAATTAACCCCCCAGTAAGGAATTAACAAGACTGATATCAAACTACAAGATCAACTATTTATACAGTACTTTGAGGAAAAAATAGAGAAGCAGCTAGGAGAAGAAAAAAAAATGTAGTGAGGGAATTTATGAAGAGATCCATCTCTTGCTTATCAGAAAGGAGGCGTTTAATGAACTTAAGAAAATAATATTAAATGACTAGTCAAAGAAAAATCCAAAGTTACCGATCGAAAGCTGAAGATACACTCTGAAAATAGAAATAGAGTTTTACTTATTACCTTTTTTTTTCAGTGAGTTAACCATTTTATTTTTAAGTTGTAATTAAATATAAGTTACTATGATCACTGTTGATCATATTTCCATGACTAACAGGTAGCTACTAGCTCTATACATCTATGAATCTATCTTAATGCATCACAATATTAGCCACAGATTTACTTACAGCAATTAACATAAAAATATCAACAAGAACAGCAAATATTAAATCAGTCTTTCAAAGGGACTGAAAGAAAAGATGCTTTTATATTAAGGAGATTTTGGAGAAGGAAGATCTGGAAAGGATGGCAATATTATAGAGTAATGAACTGAGCTTCCACAACTTAACTAGATAATTCAAGGTCTGAATTGTGATGTCATACAGTGGATGGAGACTAGTATAGCCCTTTACTAGCACTTGATTTGAAGCCATATGGAGACAGGAAGGCTAGTTCCAATGAATAATCTAGTTTTGCAATCAGTGGTGAAGACATGACCAGACCACAGCTTGAGGAAATCACCCTGTTTCTGATATGGGCAAGATTTTCTGATTGCTGGCAAAACATGAGTCAGGCATTCCCAATTCCCCCTACTGTATGCACACAGGGTGTACACAAAACAAACACCACTTGTATGATTCACACCCTTGTTGCCTCAACAGTGGCAAGTGACTCTTACCCACCTGCATGTGTCTGGGCAACAATTTGGCACTCACTGAGAGTGGAGAGGAGACCCTCTTTATCTGCATGAGGTGAGTGTGGCTCATTTGGCAAGTCCACAAAGATTGAGGGGAAGTTCCCTGAACACCGAAACAGGAACACAGTCAAACTATTCCTCCAGGAGGCATCAAAATTTAAAGTCTAAACTTATACAATTAAAGACAACTGTGTACTTCAGAAAGAAGTACCGGCTCACTCAGTCACCAGCAAGGAATAAGCTTGATCTATACTAAAATTTGTCAATGAACATCAGGAGTGACATCTGATGACAATGTCCTACCAAATGTTAGGAATTAACCACCTGGAAGAGTTCCCTTGCCAAACAAGCTCAGTTGCAGTGTCAGAGTTATATGAGGCCAGCCGAGCTGCTCTGGACAAGATTCTGCACAAGAATATTTTTAAAGACATGCAACTAACAACACCTGGAGAAAATAACCTAAACTATAAGATTTCCTACACGATTATGATATATTTCTTTCTCCATCCAGCATTTAGGAAGTCTGATCTGTCCTCCTCTAGGCTTCAAAACCTTTCATTAGCCCTCAATCTCATAACAGGATCATTCAGTTATTGTCCAATGAGAAATCTTTTCTCAGTGGTGATATCTTTGGGAAACAGAATACGTTGAAACCCAGCTGAGACAAGGAGCTGAGGCTGGTGCTGCATTTGTTTGTAATTGCTTATGGTCTCTTCTGCTTTATTTTTCCCTTGTTGGTGCTGTACTACAAAATAGATTTGCTTTACAAAGCCATTTGTAAGCAAACTTAAAACGATAAAACTTTAAATAAGTCTCAATCACAGACCTCATATAACTATAATATATACTAAAAGCGTGGAATTCACTATCACAAAACATTAACGGGGTGCATTCTTGAAAGTGATTATATATTTATAAACACAAAAATAAACTTTGACAAATGCTTACAGGTACAAAACTATAAGGCTTGTAAATAAGCAGGAAAAGTGTTCAGAAGGAAATATCTTACTGTGATGAAATATTTGAATTAGGTGAATTGTGAGAGGAAAGAGCACATTAAACTTCTGATTTCCACCATTATCCATAGCAGGAGACAGAGATTTAAGATTGACAATCTCACTAATACAAGTCTTATATCCTGCCTCCCAAAAAAATCATAGAAATTCTGCCAGCAGTGAAAGAGATATTGTCCTAGGAAAAAAAAAATTGCAATGGGAAGTAAATGGTTACTAAAAGTCTTAATAATAATAATAATTCAGTATTCCAGGATCTTTTGCAGACTTGCTAGTTCAGTGTTAATTTTATACAAAAGGAAATTAATACTACATAAAATGTTAAATTAGTGCCACAACCAAAATAATTTCATAGTCATCATAAAAGGGATGTTATAATTCTAAACATGGGTGACACACTCTTACTGACAAGTAGTATATTCTCCAGAGTGATAACTTAGCCATTTATTATTTTCTTACACACAGCTCCTCAGCGTATATCCAGCAGGTCATCATCATCCTCTTAATTCTGATTAGGAAACACCTTGCTGTTGGTATTATTTACATATTTCTTAAGGATTTAATGGTGGGGTTTTGGATTAGAAACACTCTTTTTTTGTTGCTGTTAATTTATCCCGTGAAATGAATGGAACATAATTTCTAACTTCAACCGGAAATAACACCATCAGACTTCTTCCTAACTTTAATTTCATAGATTCCCTCATCTCTAAGGACATTCCAAATAACTTTGATAGCCCTGTCTGTGTCTAAGACTGCCAGCGATCAGGCATTTATCTGCTGAGCATCATAGTCTTTTATATTGAACAATTTTTTTTTTTTTTTCACAAGCAAAGGCTTTCTAAATGATTGTTCTACTAAATGAAGCACTTATCTGAGGGATGAAATCAAAAGTCAGTTGTACGATGCTTTTCAGGAAGCTATGCTACAATGGCTTTTTTTTTTTTTATTTTTTTGATAAAAAAGGGATCAAGAGATGCCCTGAAGAATGAGATGATTTGATTGCTGATGTTTATGAGCAAATACATTAATGTTTTTCTCAAACACAGAATTAACCTGGTTTAACACATCTAATATAATTTATAAAGTAAAATACATGATCAATGCCATGCTATATATAATACCTAAGTAGAAAGAGAAGATAGAAGAGTAAAACCCCTTTAATTTAGGATCAGTCTTATCACTGGCACTTTGCAAAAGTAAAAATTCAGGATTTGATCTTTAGGGACATTTGAAACTTTAATTGCAATGTGGATCAGACCTATCCTTAAACAGAAGAAGTTAAGTATATTTTTCAGACTTTTTGTCATTATGTGCAGTGTATCGATTTTTGCCTTATATGAAATAAACACTTTTCCCTCCAAGTATCTTAGTGACCCAAAATTCATTTTAACTGCTGCAACCCCCTGGCATTTACCTGTAGTAAGGGTCTCTAAAAAGGCTTTTATTCAGGTATTATTCCCATAGCTTCACCTGACAGAACAAAATACAAAGCACACTCAGGAGTTCTGTGCCATAACTAGTTAATTTCGGTATGTCAATAAAAACCGCAAAAATTAAAACAAGCTCCCAGAACTGTTCTTCATTAGGAAAACTATTCCATTTCCAAGTCAGGACTAAAGTAACTTCTGAATATTTTAATAATCAATTTATACTCCTTGTTGGCCAGAGTTGTTAAAAATAAATTGTCTCACACCGTTTTTATATCTTATAAAGTAAGGAGGATCTTACCAACAGAACTAGGTTTTTATTTGTTGATTTCTCCACTTAAATAATGGTGGGAGTTTTTCCTATGAGAACATAGCAAAGCAAATGAACAGTAGCTTTACTTCTCCAAGTCTCCAAGCTGTATCTCAACTCAAAAGGCTTCACCCTCTCCCTGTGAGTTCATCTCTGGACAGTCCTGATTTTTCATTTCTCTGAATCTATTCAAGTCCCCTGATTTCTCCCACAAATATATTCACCTTCCTACTCAAAACACCACCTTTCAAAGCTCCCAGACCACATAGTTTCAGTTCCCCAGGAGATTTTCATGTTTTTGTTTTAGTGGTGGTGTGCTATGTTTGGGGTGGGTTTTTTTGATCAACTTCCTTGATTTCTCACATTTATCTGAAAGAAGACTCTATTTGCAACTACGCTTAATGTAGCTTAGGATATTTATAGTACTTCATCATCACAGACAAGAGGGGCTAAATGAGACCTCAGAAGGAATTTGTTTGTGTAGTTTAAGCCCATTACTTCTTGCTCCACCCACCATGTAAACAAATAACAGATTATACCCTCCTTCTTAGCAACCTTTTATGTCTTTAAAAACTGTTGGCATATTTCTCTTCATCTTCTGTGATGTAAAACACTGCTGTTTCATTTCAGTTTTGTAGGTCGTCTCAAACCAGTACACTCCTAAACTGTTTTCCTAGCGCTCTGCAATTGGGCTAGCAAACACTCAAGCAATGAGCTCAAAATTACTCATGTCCAAAGGCCTAAGCCTTACAGTTTACCCTTGTGCCTTCCAAACTACAGCTTTGTTCATACGCCCAGTTTGATGTTTGCTTTTTAGTAACAGCATATCTGGTTTTGATTCAGTTTGTGATCTATATTATACA
This sequence comes from Thinocorus orbignyianus, assembly GCA_013400375.1. NCBI lineage: Eukaryota > Metazoa > Chordata > Aves > Ciconiiformes > Thinocoridae > Thinocorus > Thinocorus orbignyianus. The sequence goes on along the minus strand of VXBW01003445.1, from coordinate 134,190 downwards.
CTTTGCCTGTGGTTCTTGCACACTCTCAAAGGTTTTCAAATCCTATATTTATCACTTGATTGTTTCCACCTAGACTCTTGCCTGTAAAAACAGTTTAGAAAAAAAATGTTTCAGGCAGACATTCTCAGAGAAAGCTCTACTCAGTGGAAAACAGTATTTTCTAGTGGAAAACTTGAAATTGCTGTTTTTCTTGCAAGTCCTATAATGAAAACCATCACTCCTCCCAAGATTGACAAGGAAGAATTACTTGACTTACTGATGAAAGAAAGAATAAGAAAGCATTAAAAAACAATGAGAGACATTGCTTGTCCAACAGGACTGAGCAAAGGCAACACCAATGTGGGTCCCGGTTTCTTAATTAGAATCCAGTCTTGGTCACCATGGGAGATAACTATCAAGTTAGACACCCAAAACTTCCACCCTTTGGTCAGTGTAAGTATCATGGTGACAGTGACATCCACCTGTCTTTATGCCAAGCCACTTTCAGGAGTAATAAACAGTGTTAATTGTTACAGAATTGTTTCTTGCCCAGTCAATTATAACCTACCTCCCCTGGCATAAAAGCACAATTTGGATGAAACACCTCTTGGGCCTGTTCTGGCCCAGAGACTGCCTTTAGGACTACACAGTGATGTTGAACTAGATTTTAATCTTAATTGTAGCCCTTAAACTTAAAACAACCCTACGAGATTTTCAAGAACGTCAGCAGATTCTCAACAGCAGCAGCAACACAGAAACCAAACCGCTCCTCCCCTCCTGCAAGAGCAATCTTGCAATGGCACTTTCAATTCTATTATCACTTCTGTTATTGCCAAAAAAATGCCAAAATTCTTAAAAAAACCCACAGGCGTTTGTTCTCAGATGCTTCCAGATGGAGTTTTGGCTCAGCATTTGAAATATTTATTAACTCACCAGTAATATTCTCCTGCAAGGCAAACATTTTTATTTTTCTATTGTAAAATAAAGTACTGAAGAAGCTTGGGATTAATGCGATGTGCTATCATCACAGGTTAACTGAGCAGACAAGGCTTAAAATCAATTACCCTTAGTGTGAAAATATGTTCATTAGTACAGCTAAAGAATACACATCCAAGCAGTCAACTTCAAATTAAATTGGCATATTAATTAGATAAAATATTTCAAGCCTTAGAGGGCACTGTTTTTAATGGTAGGTGTAGTAAGGAGTGTATTTTTATAGCAATGTAACATTTCCTAACACTTCTATATTTGCAACATCAGAAAAGTAAAAACGGTCCAATTGGCTTTGACAGGGTGCTTGTTGCACATGCACAGACTCTACTTTCCTAATCCTGTCCTTCAAGGCTGATCTAATCTCAGCAGCCGTGAGAGTTAGATTCCAGGTTTGTACAACCACACAGACACTCCTTCATTCCCAGCTGCCTGAATCAGCATGGTGATACCAGCTTCCAGACGTTCATACACCAGACTGGTTCAGGATGTAAGATCTGGTGTCTCTAAAGCCAAGGATGCTCTGCAATAAACCTGCAAGGCAGGCTGAAAACTAGTCAGAAGATAATTCTCTTGACTTCTTTGCCAAAAAACAGGCTACTGCCTTCTGATAACTCTGGAGATATCCTATTCTATTACAAACTAGTTCAACCTTGCTTACAATGAATGAAATTACAGCAAGCAAAGACACAAAAAGTATTAATGCCAAACTGTAGTAACAGTCTGATAGTCCAGGATCCCGAAGAATCCACACTGAAGAAGAATCATTTGTTGGTTTTATGTTTTTAATGCTGAAAGTTCAGGGTAAGCTTTGCAGTTACCATATGGAAAGGCAATGTGTAAGGACAGTAACTACTCAGCAAAAAATGTTAGAAATGATGCTTGACTGGTCCTGCTTGCTCACTCTGAACCATGACTATGTTCCACCTCCTCCTCAGCTCAGAGGAAAGAAACCAGTAAGGATGATCCTTAATGGCTACAAGCAATTAACTACAAAAACTATACAGATCTAACATGCAATTCAGACAAGTCAGCATCCCATCAGCTTCTCAGGTGCAAACCCATCTCAAGAAGAAATAGCAGGGAAATCCAGAACCCAGGTTTTTATGAACCCACAAGTACGATGATTCTGTATGATATTCTAGCACATTCCTAATACATCCTCCAAAACTCAATCCTTCTTATCCCTGATTAACCGTATCTCTGCAGAAGCAGCTAAAATACGAGTTAACACTTAGTTTCCTGTGGTTCTTGAGGGATCACAGGAATTCACAACAGATTTCTTTTTGGCTTTGAAAACACTGGTAAAAAATGCAAACCTTATTCAGGAAACAGTTTTAAGAATATTAAGCCAATAAATTAAACTTCAGTCCATTGAAAGCAAGTGAATAACCCAATTAAGGGAGAAAAAAATTAGGTTTAATTACACAGAGCATGACAAAAATTACTAGGAATGAAAGCATCCTTGAGTGAAACCTCTTTCTGTAGGAATCCAGTGATGCCTTCTTCTAAAGAACAATCACTACTGAACATTTCTTAAATAGTGCCAGGAAAAAAAAAAAAAAAAAAAAAGAAAAAAAGAAAAGAAAAACCCCAACAGTCTTCTGGAAAAGCAAGCTTAAATCCTGCAACAGCATTAGATTATCCTTCCATTTATGTTTAATAATCAATAAGACAGTGGATAATTTACACCACTGAAACCACAAGCTGCTATAATTTTATTTGTAGTCCTTTGTGAGCCAATTACAGAAAAAAAATCTTTCTTACTTCTTTCTTCAACTAACTGTCTTTAATGTACACAGTATATAAATCTGTCCCCCATCTGCAGGGAGAGAATGAAATGATGTTTACAATTGTCAAGACAAACTTGAGTAGTTTAACCTAATCTATCTATCCAACCAAATGTCACTTATTTTCTGACAAACTGTTAAACCACCTCCTACACTTAATGCACAAACAGTACTAACATCCAAAAACCTCTGAAGATAAAAGGTAGGTCTTGGGTTCAAACTCTTGAGAGACAAAGGAGATGCAATAAAATAAATGCAAATATATAATCAAACAAAAACTTTCATCCTCTATCATATGCACATATGAAAAAACTTTCAGGTATTAATAAATAAATTAAAATGAATCAGTACTGAACTAGTTTGTGTGTAACATACAAAGATACGATGAACACAATTAAAACTTCTTTCCTCATCCAAGCTGATTGAGACTAAAAATAATCGCCTAGTGAATGGTTGGCAACTTGCAGGGAAACACTCAGTAGTAAAGTACTGCATTTTGCCTGGTTTTTACCCTGTCTACCTACACACGGCTGAAGTTGACTGTCAGTCCCAGAGGTGAGATCGATGAATGAATGGGCAGGGAAAGTCAATCCCATTTTGTCACAATACAAAGTTTTGGATCAAAAACTGTGCAGATACTTGTGCTGCCCGATATGCTTATCCTGTTATTAGTAAATTTTTTTTTTTTTTTTGCAAACTGACACTTGCATTTAGAAAATCTGCTTTTAAAAAAAAAGTGCTCTGTAGATTTGCTTTCAAACTATGTCTCTACTAGGATAGATCATGTGTAGAAAGAGTGTATCTAATGAGTGTTTGTGTCAGTTGGAAACTAAATTACTCACAAGCAATTCTTGACATTATTCAAGTAGTGCTAAGTCTCTATCTTACTGAGTAATGACAAAGACCGGAAAGGACCTTGTTTTAGCTGTCATGATCCATTACTACGGCATGTGTCTTTTCAAGATGTTTAAGATCATGAATATCTCTTCCAATGCAGCTGCACTGGGCTTGGTTTGAGCCATCAGATATTTCCTGGAATGCATAATTACTAGTTAACACAGCCAAGAGCCATTTCAGGATATTTCCATAAAACTCTTAAGAAATAATCTTAAAACATATGAGTTATTTGAACAAAACAAGGGCTTGGATTAGCTTTCAAGGAAAGTCAACTGCCTCAAAGCAAAAGCTAAATAAAACATCTTTAAGAAACACCTGCACATATAGCAAACCAGTAAATAATTTAAGATTTGGGTTAATTTGAAGACTGTACTTTCTCCAGAATCATTTGAGCTACAGAAGAATTCCCAGCACCAGCGCTTTTATTAGATTTATCTTGAGGCATCCCTGAACTTCTGGGTTCATCTTATTGGTGTTCAGTACTCATGTAATCAGAGACACACTTCGTGCTACTGCCTAGGTCTAGCTCATACCTTCATCTCAGTGTCTTATTTTTTCCAGTCTCCACCACTATTAGATAAAATAACAGCTTATTAAAAAACCTTGTACCTCCATAAAACTGTGGTATGACCTCCTGCAGTCTCAGTAGGTACTGCTTCGCTTTCTTATAGGGGTCATGCTACCCAACAGAGAAGAGAGTCCAAATCATAGGACCCAATTCTGACTTCAAATTTGCTGTCTGTCACTGAAATCAGCTTCAAGCACAAGAGGGATTCAAAACATTGCAGATCTTGTAATAATTACAGAATGGCTTTACCAAGTCATAAAATAGCAAATTTCAAAATCAACAACTAAAACACTGGAAGTACTAATATCAGCTCAGCTGCAGATATTTTTCTGCTCCATCCAGTGCTAGAGGAAGCAAGTTTCCTCTTCATGCTGAGTACACAGAGTTTTGACTCATATTACCAGGAAGGCTGGAAAGAGAGGCCTCCCCAAGCTTCTGAACTCATCTGGTATCTGCTCACACAAAGACATCAATGTTCTGAGATAAATTAGCCCCTGGAATGTTTTTGTTTTTAGAACTGTGTTCTGAAAAGGCAATGTTTGCCACACATCTGGAAAAGTGTGCATAGGTTAAAGAGGGAAGATGGGAAAACCTTGAGAAAATAAAACATGAAAAGGAGCAGACTGGGTGGGAAAACTGCTGCAGACTAAGCAAGGGGGTGAAAGGGGACTATCCTATCAGGAGGACGTCTTGCAGAGAAACTTACAAAGATAGCATTTTCTTCTGGGACTTGGAGACGCTTCACTTGACACACATCACTCCCCAGCAGAGTGGGTGGACAGCTAGATTGAAATTTTATATGAAAGTGAAATTTTTAAGATATAAATACATAGAGAGGATCACAGAAAATCTACAGTTTGGTGTGGTTTTGTGTGCGTGGTGTGTTTTTTTTTTTTTTTAGAAAAAAAAAGGACACCCTTTGCAGCTAGAGAAATGGCATGCTACATTCTAGCTGTAGAACACAATGGTTGGGAGAAAAGAAAGAAACCACAGAGGCTTTAAGCACCACCTTCTAGCCTGCTTTTTTTGTCTGAGGTCTTCGTCACTGTCCTTAGTGGAAAACTGGAAGTCTGAACAATGTGAGGTGCATTGTAGTACATATTCCCAGAACCTTCAATTGACTGCCTACTGCAGCCTATCACCAGACTTCAAGCCTGCACCTGATAAGCTGCTGATAGTCTCTACACTTCTTGCAGTCCTTCCCAAGAACAGTCAGATAATCTAGTACCAGTAAAACTGAAGCCCACTTCTACCCAGAATACTAAATACCATGGCTAGAAAAATCATCTCACAACTTTCTAATGCAGACCATGCAACTGATCTCACACGATCTGACCACTGCCATCTGTATAACCCCACACATAACTTTATTATTTCTGTAGATACAGAAACAAAAAACAAAAAAAACAACCAAACAAAAAACTAGGCAGCCATCCAGAATTTGTATAAATGCACTGTCACGGTTTAGCCTCGGCGGCAACAAAAGCGCCACGTGGCAGTCCCTTGGCTCCGCCCCCCAGCNTCAAATATAAACCAAATAAACTGTCTGCTAGGGCAATAATTAGCAGCCAGTAAGCTCAAGGCAGTATGTCTGCTCTCTACTAGCTTGCAGATGTTATTTTAATGGAAGGAAAAAAAATACATCTGACCGGCAAACAAGACTGGAAAGAAAAAAAGGTCATAAGAACTAATCTTCCATTACAATTATGCCAGACAAGTTACCAATATGTGAAAAGGACTCCAAGCCCAATAGTAAATTTTGAGAACAGTTCTATTGGTTCTGTGAAATGATAAATTCTACAACTAGGCCAATAGTTTAAAGCACATAACACAATGTACACAACAAGGAGGGGGGGGGGGGGCAGGTAGAAGGTGAAATCACAGTTTATTGAACTACCAAGGATTAGCAGTTGACCTACAAGTCACAGGCTCTTGACAACAGATTTTAAGGCCAGACGTGAGTGTTAGATTATCTGCATGCTACAGACTAAGGAATTATAGTTGGCTTTCATAGATGGAGAAAAATGCTGTGTCAAATAAAGCATGACTTCAGGAAAACACCCACTTTATTTGAAAGCAGCAAGAAAGAGACAATCTACTCTTCTGCTAAACAATTTGTTCTCTTAGGAGGTTGAGCACTGCTGATCTGAATGTCATAGATGGCAAGAACTTGAGTCTACCATTTCAGAGTTTCAGGGAGACTAGCTTACCATAACGGTCCTTAAATATATGGAAGATCATTACTATCTCACATGCCTAGCACTGTTTCAAATGAAACTATTGAATAAACCTGAAAAAGTCTGAGAATTCAGCCTAGAAGTGAATAGGAGACAGGGAAAGGGAAAGAAACAAACGAGAGCCTTCTTTCTGTTTTTCTTATTGACTAAGTAGGGTGCCTGACCTATCTTCTCCCATGTCCTCTCCCCAGGTTAGAGTTCTGATTGTTACAAAGCTTGATCCTGGTGTCTACCTCCCCAGCACATTGCACAAGAAATCTTTATGTCAAGGTTTTAAAACTCAAGGCAATTGTCAGGCAAAGAAGAGCCACAGCAATAATTACTTTCATTGCTCTAAGAATCTTCACTTCCAGCATTTTAGTGTAATTTGTACCTTTGGAGAGTGCAGAAAAGTGCCTGTCAGTAAGCATGTCACAGTGGTTGGTGATCCTTCTAATCCTGTCGCTAATCAATATATGCGAGTACTTGGGAAGCCTCTGTTAATGAATGTGACTTCAATAACAACAGTACGTGACAGATAATCTCCAGACAATTCCATTATATGCACATTTTTAACTTACCAAATCAAGTCTTTGTTTTCCTAAATACTACCTAAAATGCAGATAAGAACGTACCAGAAGGGTAAATTTTCTGTAAACTGCTAAACTCTTCTGTGTCCTCTTCACATTACTGTTCACACAGATTTTTCTTCTGGTTATGCATTTACTGAACAGGTTTTATTAGAAATTTATCCTACTTTGCACAATAGCATTACATTATAAGCGTTAGTGTCATTTTGACTAATCTTTGTTTCTGAAACAAAAGAGCATTTTAAAAGGAGGGAAGAACTACACATAGGTGAGTAAAGGAGAGTGACGCACAATATAAACGGAGAGGTGAAGGGTGAAAAAGAATTAAGGTTGACGTTAACTAGACGTGCACCAACAGTAACTTGCTAAGAAGCTAGGAGATGTGAGCTGCCCTTGTTTACATTATACACCCATAAAACCTAATGGACACATGAAAGACGCTGTCAAAGGGATAGCTCAAAGTCCCCTTTCTTCATTTTTAAGTAGTATTTTACATACTGGTATACCTCTGTAGCCCAGTATGATTGCAGTTACTGGAACCCTTCTCAACATAGTGTATCTTTTTATATTCTTTACATAATATAACAACAATAATATAAACCATAAGAGTACTTCACTTTGTTTAGGATTCACTGAAAAATATTGCAGGTATGTCACATACACACAATCATACTAAGGGTGCTTCATGTATGAATCTTTTCATACATGAAACATGAAGAAGGAAAACATAATGAGGCTTTGTAAAGAGAAAAATTCTGTTTTGAGTTGTTCTCCCCCATCTTTATTTGTTTCACAGTCATAGTCAAAACCTGAGGATGAGGACAGTACGCATGGTTCCTTGTAAGCATTTCAGGCAGGGAGTGAGTGCCAGAGAAACAGACCATTTCCTCAGGTCCAGTTCCAATTTGAACAAATGTTTCACTATGAACTATCGAAACCTAAGCTATTACTTCATCCACATATACAATAGGTTTTATAAAATGAAAACTAACATATGTTAGTGTTTTTAAATCTAGGCTAATAACTAAACCTCAAATGCAGTCTAATAAGTAAGCCTCAAATGTTTACCTCAGCTTTGTTGGACTAATATATTTCACTTCAACAGTGTGCATCAGGTGGATAAATTAATCTCCTTTCCATGCTATCACAGAAAAATATAAAGGACTTAAATCCATCTCCTAGCTCTGTATGCATTAGGATGCAATATACCAGTGACTGCTTTGAATTCTCTTTCAATATTAGCAGAGATTCAGACGCAACAGAACTTACACAGGCAAGTTTTACCTGTTCTGAGAAATACATGTTCACTTTGCCCCCTTTTCACCACTGAGAAGGCGCAAAGAGAATAAAAGGTAGTCCATCCTCCGCCTCCAGCAACAACGTTCCTCCCCTGTCTAGCACATACCCAATATACATACCTCTTGTTTGGCTGCTTCTTGCCCCCATTATAGCAATAGGTTAAGAGCACAACTCCATTTCTCTGGACTTTAGTTACCTACAAAAGACACAGAACATTCTACAGAGGAATAAGAAAGAAAATGGATTATTAAAACTTACGCAAGGCTTGGGCCAGGAGCTTCATGTGAAGAAGGCTTAGATGCAGAAGAGCCGAGAACCACATCTGCCTCTGACACCAGCTCTTGCTCATTGCCTTTGCCAATTAGGTCACTGTGTCTTAAGTTATCGGGTAATCATTGATTATTTAAGAAAAGCAATCCTTCCTTTCATGTTGAAGACAAAAGCAATCCACTAAATAAGAGTACAAAGGGAAAATTCTCACAGAATAAAGCCACAAAGGCATTAAGATTGTCACTGTCTTCCAGAGAGCTGCACAAGGGTCAAATGCTATCCGTGTACTGCACATCAGGGAACGTCAAGGACCAACTGCCCGCTCAGCAGTGTAGAGCCAAGGGAAATGGTGCCAACACAGCAGGTAGAGCCAGTGCTGGCAACAGGGTCCAACAGAGCCACCAGAATGGCAAGCAGAAAGCCCAGTTGATGCAAAAAAAACCACAGAGGGCAGACAAGATCACATACCTATACAGAGTATCCATCCAGGTTGCAGGTCTGACAGGTGAAGACAGGTCACCTTAGGAAAAGGATAAACTCCCAAATCTCAGCTTATATGGGGCTCCTGGGATCATTTCAGGGATGGTTACCCCAGGTGAGGTAGACCAGCACCATTAAAGCCTTTTAGTACCCTCAGGGCTTTGTCAATATAAGATATTGCTGCCTCCTCTTATTGCAGGGGGCAGGGAAACATTTGTGGAAAAAAACCTCAACCAACCATAAACCAACCCCAAAAAACTCCATTCTGTGTCTGTTTCCTTTTGTGCTTAAGTTTCTGTGCAATCCATCTTCTTTGTACTGAGGACACAAAGTCTATAGTTCTTTGAGAAATTAAAAGGAAAACACAGACTTAGTCCTTTAAGAAAGAAAATCTCAAGTGCAAATAGTCCTGCAGGTCATCTCCCTAATGCCTAATTTATTTGAACAGCTGTGTATCAAAGCTAGCAGAATTAAGTGTCTCCTTCTGTGAACTATAAGACATTTTAAGTAAAAGTTTGAAAATGTCATAACATTTCGTATTTAATCTATACAATTCCAGATTCAATGGGATGCATGGGGAAAATATCTTTTTTGCAATGCTTTTAATCTCCCTCCATTTACAGTGAACAATTGCACTCACAGTGGCTTTTTCTGTACTTGAATGTTTTGGACAATTAATATCCAGTGGCTACAGTTTAAGAGGTGATAACATCAATGGGAATGGTATTGATGCCAAAGGTTTGGGAGCTTATAGTCTCATTTCATGTCTGAGCGCATCTGAGCAGTCTTAGGTTACAGTTTAACTGCAGTTATGGCCCACAGAGTTGCAGTTTCTTAGACATAAACAGATCCCACCATAGATAAGGCCACTGCTAGATTTTCCCAACACCGTCATTGTTATAGGTGTGACTGTATGGGTCTGCCTGGAAGAAAGCATAAAACATGGAGACAGTTCCCCATTATTTTCCTGTAAAGATCACTAATATTATCATAGGTGTTAAGATTTAAAAGAACTTTTCAGCTGTGTTTTGGTTTTTATGTGCTTTCCACTCCTAACATTCCATCTATGTCCTAGATCCCAAGAGAAAGTACTGATCATAACCCATGTTCATAATCAAAGAAACAAATACAACAATAATGTTTTCTAAAGGAAGAATCCTCGTGTAGTGTTGTTTTCTCCTCTTCATGAAGGGCCACCGCATGAAATCCCCTCTCTGGCTGTGAGAGATGCTTTCCCGAACCTCCTGGCCTGGGGAGAGGAGTGGTGGCAGAGGCTCCTGCCACCTCCCACATGGGTCCCAGCTACTATCTTGGTTGGTACTGAAGCAGAGAAAGGCAAAATTAAATTTGCCATCTGTAACTACTTTGAGGATTTTGACATACACAAAGAAGTGACCCACTTGTAGCCATTCTGTGAATAACATGACAATTTCTGCCACTTTCTCACTTCCAGAGTTAAAAACAACTTTGCTCTGGCATTAAATCCTGCTGAGATTTTCCCTGACTCTGCTGTGTACTGTGTCTCAGAAGCCAACCCCTGAAATACTTCACTGAACCAGAGGGAAAGATTTAAGCTGTACTTTGAAAGAAATGTAAATATAATGCTTCACCAGGTGGATTCAGGCAAAATTACTTTTATGTTTAAAATGAGGACCATGATAATTTAAAACCTGAAATAACAAAAATGGGGAAAAGCGATGAAGAGAAAGTAACAAGACAGAAATACTTGCGTTTGATGGGGAGAGCTAGCTTCTTTCCTTCCTTTCTTTCCTTCTCTCTCTCTCTTTTTTTTCCTTTTGCTTTTCCAATGAGATTGCCACAGGACTGAAAGAATCTAAGGCAGGATTGCCAGACTTTATCAGACATTGATGCAATGGGACTTAGGATAATAGTTTTCTCTAAATCTCAGACAGTTAAAACTCAGAAGCTGGAGGCTGACTTCACCGATGTGATGAAAATAGCTTTAAATCATTCAGATGATCATTACGATATCCTTGATGTATTTTGTGGGTTTGTTGTTGTTGTTCTTTGCCTAGTTTCTTTTTTACCTTTTAGCACATGGCAGAATCCTCTCAGACTTATTCTATAGGTATTTTTCCCCTCCCAAGAAAGCTGAAATGCATAAAAATTAGTATGACTCCAGAGGCTAAGTTTTTAGAAGAAAATAGCAGATGTCTGTGAGCTGTGTCATAAAATCTTGAGAATTTGCAACGGTGGATCCATGAAAATCCAGGTAGCTATAGGGGAAGATTTCCCTGCCTGAGCAGGTGGTGGCATTGGGAGTTGTGAGAAGTGAGGTCCAGCATGCTGCTGGGCAGCTATGCTCATAAGGAAGGAGATTTGAATGGAATAAGGCAAAGATACACTTGATTCTGAAATGAACTGATAGTTAGGAATTCATCTTCCTATGAAGATCATCCTCACAGCTTTCCTAGTTTTGTTTTACATACTGCATTCAAACTATTTTTATGACAATTGCAGGAATCAATAAATTTGTTATATTGCTCTTCAGAGATACTATTGTGTCCAATTAGCTTGGTGCTATAGTTTTCTCTAATTAGCTGGGAAATATGCATCGTAGTTAATTACACTGTACACCATTCGAGAGGCTGGAAATAATTAAACATGTTGTCATTATTTAACTTGCCTGGAAAAAGTAAATACATTTCAAGCAGTAATCCTGAAATATTCTTTCTGGTACTGGCACCCAGTTACATCAAAGCTTTCAAAAAAGCCTGAATACGCTGTTAAAAATGCACAGCAACAGGCAAAATGGTGAGCTTTGTGCATCCATGAAATATATATTCTTTCCTTAAAGGAAAAAGTATATACCTCTGCACAAAACAAAACAAAACTGTGAACAATATAAATGTAATAACAATAAAGAACACTTAAACAATGGTATATAAACAACAAAGCTAACTGAAACTACAAATACACACAACTATGAAAACCAAGCCAGCAAAATGTTCTTCAGATTTGCCAGGCAATTAAAATAATTCAACAAGTACCTTCACTGCAAAATAATGCACCGTGATATCTGAACAGGAGATGACCTCAGCTACACAACTTCATTTTTGATAGCCCTGCCCTTCAGCTGCAGCTTTATTTTCACAAATGGCCATAGCCTACATAGGACTTAGGTGACTAAAAACCAATTGGGCAGAGAAACCTCTGGTCTGAGTGCATGGGATCCCTGCAGAGCACATTCAGAGAGCCAGATCTTTCACAGCAGCATGCCAGAAAGCAGCCCAAGGCAGGGAGGGGGGGCTGCAGCCACTCAAGTGTCCCCCAGCTCAGTAATCAGTAGGTCAGAATAAGCCAACAGGGGATACTGTGGTCAGGAGCACATCAGAAATGTCACTCCCCACCCCACTCCTCAGGTGTGGTTCTCAGTGGAACATAAGCACTTTCCATTCCTGATATCCACCCTTGAGCATCTTCCTGGAGGGAGAATCCCTTTACGCTCCTTTCCTGACACTGAAGCCAGCAGGCTTCATGTTTTACTTTAAAAACAACCCTCAGGCCAAGGTCATCACTTTTTCATCACTTGTCCCTTTTTAATTTCAGACAGCAGCAAAATCTGTCCTGAATTGCCTAAAATATATATCCATAAACTCTTCAATCAGTCTTTTCACCTCTACTTCAGGTCCACCACCCATTTGCAAGTGGGGTCTTGCAGAATTATCCCTCTTTACAAAACCTACACAGGACAGTAAAGAACTTTTAGGAAATTTGTTTATGCTGGAGGCTGCTCTTCGAGCGGTGCAGGAGCTAAAACTTCTGTTTTGTGAAAAATTTCCAACATCTAACAAAACACCCTGGCTCCAAACCATCCAGGAAAGTAAGTTTTAGCAGAGGTGACACAAGGGAGGGAAAATTACTGTGTCTGATTAAACTTCTAAAGTGTAACTTACAGAGTGGGATAAAACACAACACAAATTGAAAGTAAAACGTAAGCGATAACACCAAATGCAAAATATCATTGCTATGAAAATGGTAAAAAAGTGAGGTTTTTAATGTTGTGGTGACTAATTATTTTCTCCACAACATGAAAATTTGCCAACTCTGTCCAATAAAAGAAATGCAGTCTTGACAGAATCATATATTTCAACAGAATATGATTCCCCTCAAGATTTCTTTGTCCTGGGCCATTTCTTAACTCTTTTAAGACACAAAATTTACATTTAAGTCTGCTTGTTGTCAGAGTATTTAGGAAGGTTATCAGATGAAACAGACAACTAGAAGAAAAGTTCTTCATCAGGTGTTTCAAATGAGCTTTTAGAACCTAATATCTCTGATGGTTTGTGAAATATGGGGATGTGTTTACTGTGAACATCAGCAGGAAATCGCTTGCTTCAGCTTGCCTTTGCAAATGAAGCAAACCAGATACAAATTGGTTGGTAGTGACTTTGCAAATTTGAAACCATTCTTCTTTGGAGCTAAGACAGATGAAATTTAACTGCCTTATAAAATATTTTTTGTATTTTGAACTGTCATTTGTATTATCTGACTTTTTTCATTACTTGACAGTTACATTAGAACAAAAAGAAATTCAAACCTGAAACAAAAATGCTTCCAAATATGCTTGTAACTTGAACTTCAACCAGTAACAAAGTCAAATGTCAGTAACAAAATGTATTCTACCTAAAACAATATCAAGATTAGAAGAGGCACCTTCCTCTGATCTTCTGTTAATTTGAACTTCTAAAGATGAATATCTCAAATTTTTGATTCATACAAAATAAATATATTTTTACTTAATTGAAACCATTCATGAACCACCAAACTCTTTTGTAAATTTATGCAAGCAGGCAAAAAAAAAAAAGGTTTAAATACTTTTTTTTTTTTTATTTTACTCAACAAGAGTGAAGCCAAATAAAATCTTCCTGGAGAAAACCATACAAGTTTGGTTACGAGGTGGAAATAAAATAGTCATGCCTTAAGGATGAGTCATTTTGCCACAGATATGTTGTCTACTATTGCAGTTAAAATATACATCTCCGGTGACAAAGATACATATATCCAGAATCTAACTGAAAAGTCCACTGAAACTACTAACATTTTTTTTTCATTGACATCAAAGGGTCAATGTAGTCTTATGGCTTATCTATTGATGTACAACTGTGTTTGCTTTCACATGCAAAGAGCACTCTTTACAGCTGTAAGAACAACCAATAGAATGTACACAAGCAGCTTTATTTATAAATGAAATGTGTAGAAGGTACCTACAAACTTTTCTATATGTTTTGGACACGTATTGGCTATTATTTCTCTGTCCATTCACATATATAACAGAGACATTCTAGAATTAATTGAAAAAATAGAGAGGATAGTATTATTTTTGTAGAGTTTTATATCTAATAATGCTGTTGTAATTTACCGTACTAGAAGCATAAATGGATAATTTGGTGGTTTCCTCTTAAAAATCTAATTTAACTTAGCATAGCAATGCTAGAAGAGCTTGATGTAACAAGAATCACCCCATTGTATTTGTTGTTGTTGTATTATATTTAAAATGAGCCTGCATGTGATAAGACCAAATAAAACATGGTCAGGTTCTAATTGCTCCTGCAAGAAAGGTACTTCACAAAACTCCAAACTGCAGGACCTGGTCCAATAACATCAAGCATAGCAGATTGGCAAATTTACTGAATGTCCTTATTTCCCTTAACACAAGGAAAATGAGGGCAAATTGAACATCACATTAATACAACCTAGTCCATCAGCTTTATGCAAACTTGAAAACTTCAGGAAGAAGGTGTTCAGCCTTTGACCTCTGTCTATAGGTTAGATTTTCTTACACATCTGGGAGTCCAGAGGGAGCCCATAAAGCAAAGGAACTTTCTTCCACAAAGTCCTAGGTAAACAACAAACTATAACACTTCAGCTTTGAATGCTTTTTTTGTTCTTAAATGCAAATAATGATCACATGAGCTTTCATATCTTATAGTCCTGTGTGAGGTTTAGGCTGACAGTCTTCTTGTTATCTTATGGGGGACTGAAGATAGTCATATTGCTTTCAATAAGCTTGAAGGTTGAGGGGCCGCTGAACTGAGGACTCTGCAACAGCAAAAAGTGGTGTTGGTGTTCTGACAAATAATACAGTAGCAGCAATTTAATGAAGCATTTCTTTCTGTACTTTAGTTAAAGATTAATATAGAACCTGGGAGCCTGATCCTGATTTCAAGAAAATCAATGTTTAAATACACCCTGAATTGTACAAAAGACAGATAAACTTCCAAATTATTGACCACTGCTGCTTATGTCATCTGTTTGCAGTTCAGGTGATTGGTTTCTTGAGGGATTTTAGAAACATTCAAAGTCTTTCCTTATCCCTTATCTCAGACACTGAGCAAACTCAGATAGACTCGGACATAATCTGTACCACAGGAGGACTAGCCTGACGAGCCAAGGCGATGAATCACTCCCATGGCACTCTGGGTTTTTCTAACACATGGAATTACACCAAGTAGCACAGGCTTCACCTTTGATCTCCCAGCTGTTTAGAGCAAGGAGATCCAGTTCTGACTGTGCTAGATCATCACCACCACACCACACTGGTAACAGAAGGATATCTATTCCTAAGCAAATGATCACAGGCCCAACCTCTTCTCAGTCACCTTTCAGCCTGCTGGTTCTTCAGGATGTCTTTATTTCAATAGTGTTGTCACAGACATGTATGCTTAAGGCTAGGAGAAATTCAAATTTTGTAGGAAGAGGAAATGTTTGCCATTGAAATGAGTGATAAAAAAATAGTCCAGCTTTCTGAGACAGAGAAGAAAAAGACTTCTTTTTAAGGCTGAAAGAAAACTTTCTGGGTAAAAGCTTTTCTACTTTTTCTGGCTATGCTTAGGTTAGCTTCAGCTAGTTTAATAAAAATTCTTCCTATGCAACATCAGGATTCCTTGAATTAGCAGTGCTAATAGTAGTATAAATATGATAAACAGTAGCTAAGACTTTCCAGATTTAATGATGTGAAACCCAGTTTGCACACTTAGAACACTGTATTTAGGAGCAATAAAGTGAAGGTTTTCCTCACATTTTGAAGATTTGTTCTTCTCCATTTTGTTTTCTTATTCAATTCCTTTCAGTACATGCTATTAGGATTAGGTGTGCCCTATTTTTATAAATCAGGGTAGTTCTGTATCAACCACCAGAAAAGGTAGATTTATGCTTACTAAGAATTGGGAGGAGGTTGTATAATTAGCTGCAAAGCAAGAGCAGAAAAGATCATTTCATTGCAGAGCAGAGCATAATAAAAATTCACTTACTTTGTTTTGTTGAAGTATACATCTCCTAAATTGCTCTTTTAGGTGACTAGATGGGGCAAGTTAGGCAAACTGACTGAAGCAAACAGGATAAAAAAAATAATCCCAAGGCAAAACATCACAAAAACAGCAAGAAGGGTTTCTTTAATCTTTCAGTGGAGCTGGTCCAAAAATAATAAGAAAATTTAATTCAGTCCAATGTAAAATAAGCCTTACTTTCGTATTATCTGATTCTGCCTGATTTACTACTTTACTAGTTATATCTTTAATGTAATTATATGTTTAAGTATCCTTACCAGCAGTATGTTCTTACCTGTAATGACTGCAAGTAGATATGAATAAGTGTGGGAGGAAAATAAGATTTTTCTGCCTTGTAAATAGATAGTTTGCCTTTTTACTGTCTCTTTTTTACCTTGACTCATGACAACCTGGCAAACATTTTACTGACAATCAAAATATTTAGTTTGGCTTAATTTTAGATATTTGTTCAGGTTTTTGGTTCTCAAGAAAAAGACTAATTTAGCTTGGTAGAACAAAAGATACACATAGTCTTGTTTCTTGTCTTCAGTGCTGACTGAGGAAGATGCAAGAAGAATAATCTCCAAAACAATATAGAAACACAGCAAATTTTATTAAAGAGGTATTTTCTTAGTATAATCTAACTGCTTCCTCTGATCTGAAGTTCAAGGTCTTCCTGAGTAGCAGGTTGTATCTTATGTTTATTAGCCTTTGACAGATTATTCTTCTCTCAGTCTGCTTAATGAGATTTTAAATTTATGTAAATTTTTGTCATTGGCAACAAACAAGATGCACAGATTAATACTTTTTTAGACAGGAAAAGGAAAAAAAAAAAAAAACCAGAACATTTTGTTTGGTTTGAACCTGCTATATGAAAACTTAATTTGATTTCCATTGCTTCCTGCATTCAGAGAAACAGTGAATAGTCATTGCATATAAACATGTCTTCCCCAGGTGAATAATGCTTCTTTAGATCTCTGTAATTTTCCCCTTATTTGTGTCTTTTCTCTCTTGTATAATCCTAACCTATTTGTATGTCCTTAATATAGAAGCCATTTGTTTCATTAATCAGCCTTCTTTCCTTTTGATGTACCTTGTGTTGTTTTACTGTATCCCATTTTAGGATAAGAAGATCAGAAATTAATTTGATGTTGAATTTATGGGCACTCCACCAACATATACAGTAGTACAATGGCATTTTCCATTTCACACTCAGTTCCTTTCCTAACACTTTCTTAGATTTGATTGGGGTTTTTTAAAGCATTTTTTTCAATATTAGAATTTCACGAGATTAAATATGTCAATATATATAATTGCTCCTTTCTTTTCAAAATGCCCTGCACAGAACCCATGCTGCCATTTTCAGACTGGCTTTGCCTACCAGTGTTGCATTTGGATATATTTTCAGTATGGGTGCTGTCTTTGCTTTTCTGTCCAAATGTAGGAAAACCTTCAGTTCTCAGAAGAAGATACTGTAAACAACAAACAGTAGAAAAAAACAACCCAACCCTCTCCTGTCACATGCTGAATGCCTTTTGTGCTCTTCAGTCTCCCATTTTGGAGACTGGAGCTGGATGAATTATTAGCTCGTGCCAGCATTCCTGTGTCTTTGCTGGGAATGAGCTATCTATTCTCGCTATCTTGCTCTCTGGAGTGCTTGCTTGGCTTCTGCTCTGCCCTTCCCCACCACGGAATTTGCACCACAAGCCTGTGCGCAGGGCAGCAGCACCCAGGCTGCCAAAGCCATGCGCATCACCCTCCCTACCTGGCCATTTGCCTCTCCACACCCAAAAGGACGAAGGAGAGTTGGCCCTCTTGACTAATCACAAACATGACTCCTATTCTTGAAATAACTGATGTTTTTAATAGGAATTTTTCCATCAAAGCCTTGTTCTGAACACTCCGACTTTGTGAAGCCTATTTGCACGACTGATATTTGAAGATAACTGTAAATGGCCTTTCCAATTTTATTTGAACTATACATTTAGATGAAAAGAATAAAGAGATTCTCCGATTAAAAAGAACAGGAAATCAGTTAGGTGGCGCTTAAGAGTTTTATCAAGTCTTCAGCGATCTGCAGTAAGTTCAATATTTGTTTTGCAAAGCAAATTCCACAGCATGTTCATCACCGCTGCTCAGCTCTCTCAGATATGATTTAGCAGCAGGAGCACAAGACAGAAGTCAGGGCTCCAGCACTCCATTGCAAATAGAGATGCTAATTCTCTTTCTGACCCAGAAAATGCCACTTAACTTTGAATCTTTCACTTATCAGACTTAAACAGTCTGGAATTATTTTTGCCTGTATCAAAAGGAGCTTGTGAAAAATCATGTTTTACCTGGCTATTATGAGGGTAGGCAGTGGGAGTGGAGATGTACTATCTTTTTTTTCTCAACCTCAGGATGTTTAGTCACGGTTGGGGGTGTAATATCACAGGGACTACAAATATGGCAAATGCTCTGTATTCCTGCTCATCTGCCGGTGGTTATTATGATTATTTCCTTTGCAGCAAGGAGAACCAAGCACATTTTAATGCAAACTGAAATGAGAGGAACTGTATTTCTGTTTTAACATACTAGCATAAACTGAAGTCACTGGTAGATCCCTGCTGCTGAGGTGCTGACCTTGAGATGAAGAGTTGCTTCCCTATGCCTGTCACCATGTTACGGACAGCAACCCCACCACCTTCTTCCAACCAACGGGCCAGTTATACCTGCTTTAAGGTCATAGGTTGCTGGCCACCTAAATGTTTAAAAGGAGGTAGGTGTACATACGTATATGCATGCGTGCACAAACACACACACAGAGCTGCTGAAGAGAGAGCATGCTTTAGTCCTGGGGAGACTGAAGTAGACACTTCCCTTGTGCAGTCAGGGTTACCCTGTGAAATTGTTTTCCCTCCTGTCTGAGAAGGGAATTTCTAAATTAGGCCAATGAAGGTCTTAATGGCACGATCTGGCTTTTAATTTGTATTTACGCCAAAGCCTCAACACCATGTTCCAGCAGCATGAAGGACTATAAAATTCAAACAAATTATATTTACGGCCACTGTAAGGCCTCTTTATAGTGTGAAAGTGACAGAAATGAGAAGCAGGTCCACTTGCAAAGTACTTTGAGGAGAGCCTTGTTTCATAAAACCATTATAATCTTTCAACTCACTATCTAGTGAAGGTTTATTTGGCCTTTCCTCCTTTTGTTGTGAGCAAAGGTTTGGCTGTGATCGCTTTATGCTTTTGGATGACGAGAGTATAAGACGTTGCCATCCATGACACTATCCCTACTAACCTGATGAACATGCTGGGGAGGCTCGCTCCTGACAGATCCTTCACCACCCCAAAGGCTGTCAAACCTGTTGTCACTCAAATATTTTAAAGTGTGGTAGCTCCAGAGGGGAGGGAGAGAGGGGAGGGGGAGAAGCTGAAAAGGTACAAGACGTGGGAATACAATTAGGAAAAGAAGGGGAAAAAAAGAATATAAAGAGGACTTTTCTAATAATGCCATTCAATAAACTACAGAACAAGGATCCACAGGGTGCTAAAACTCACTGGTAAAGAAATTGGAAGTGTTATAGTAATGAACAGTTACACTTCAAGCATATCTTTAGCTTCTTTAGGTCAGTTCTAAAATTCTTTATTCAGTCATTAGTGCAGGTCTTGAAACTGACATAATTTTTTTTTCTCCTTTGCTCCAGATAAAGAATTATAAATTTGGCCTTTTGTGTCTTTATGATTCATTCCCACAGTGTCAAACTGAAGTCTTTAATGTTTGGGTTTGATAACCTACTGTATACAAGCAATTTATCAAGAGTGTTATTAAGTTAAAAGCCAGCTGATTACAAAAGATTTTTCTATTTGATTTACCAAAAGTGACACAGTAACCAAACACACATACTCTCCTGTCTGCAATTCATCTATATGACACTTTTATCTCAAAAAACATGGAACAAAAAATTGATAAATAGGTCAGACACTCAGTTCTACTTTTCCATCGAAAGTTAAACCCTGGTGTTGCATATGGAACAAAGAGCTGCTCATGCAAATCTCCAGCTTGACAGACCTGAATCTCTTCTCACTAAAATCACTACAAATTAGAAGGTAGCCCAGTGAAGCCAGTGTGCCAGTATCAAAGAACACAGAAGCAAGCCACTCCCAGAGTCCTAGTTACACAAAAAGCAAGGTGATGCTATTTAGAAACCTCACCCTGATACGTATAATTTCATCTTCTTAGGAGAAGAGAACCTTGGTAACTCCATCAAGGAAGGCTGTGAATATGGATGTTGGAGACAGGAAGCAAGGGTGACTGAAATCACCACGACACCAAGGTTCACGCTTTCATAACTTATTTTACATTGCTTACACAATGACGTGCAGCACCCAGAAGATTACAGGTCCACAAATTCTTAGAAAAGCTATGCCAAAAAAAAAAAAAAAAAAAACTATAAAAAAGGAGCTGAGGTCCCTTATTTTACCAAGTCACTAAGATCTTCAGACTGTATTTATAGCCTTGATACTCAGGCTAAAAATCAGTCATGAATTCTCATTAATCACAGATGGAACTTCTTGTTCATGGGCCTGGACCATCAAAACATTAGGTGCCGATGGCACACTTACTTAACATTTCACATGAGTTCTGCGTTCCCAGTCTTGATTTAAAAGGTCCTGATATGTGCTTTCTCAAGCCTTGAAACACAATTCAAGGAAAAAAAGGAGCAAAATTAAAAAGAGTGAGATGAGTGAACATACATTTCCTGAAGTTGTATTAAGGTTATATATACTAAGATAATTTCCCTTCAGAAGATATGAAACCTCTGATCTTGCCCTTGTTGTCATCAAAGTCAGCAATCCACTAGAACAGAATTGTGCTGTAAAGAGCCTGGAACCTTATGCTGCTGTTACCACCAGCTTTGTGCTACAATTTATTTCAGGCAAGTTAATCCTTATTTCTGGCCATATTTAGTTAAGAATTATGACCATTGGTGGTGAAACCTAACAGGTTTTGACCATTAGTCCCTTAATGAGTTACACCAAGGGAGAGAACTTTAAGGCAAATTTAAGGCAAAATTGACTCGAGACAACTGCACACAACCAGCTGTCCCATGAAGCAACTGTCCTGAGTATTAACTGACCTGAATTGTAAGAGGGTCAACAATTTTGGCTTAGAGGAGAGAGGATATTTGCTGCATGAGATCGCATGATCCTCTCTCTGAGCAACAGGGATTTTCCTAGGAAATCCATGTCCCTGTAGAGATTGAAGAGTAGTGAAAAAGCAGCTAACTTTCAGAAGTCACACTTTTAAATAACTGTAAAATCTCCCTCTGCTATATTTTTGTGAGCCATAATTCACCAATTTTTTGCAATCACAATTAAGAAATGATAGTGTTATTAGTCAAGAAATAAAAAAAAAAACAGGCTCACACAGTTCATGAGAGTGATCCCTAGAAGACCCTTTCTGATAGATGAGAGTAACCAGTTATTTAATAGACAGAGAAACTGAAGCAAGGAAGTGAAATGTTTTATATAAATGTGTTGCATACAAGTATCTCTCTCTGCTGAGGTCCCTGGTAAGTTGATATTTGCTGTCTGTCTCTCTCTATGTATGTCATTGTGCCAAAAGGAGTAACATTAGTATCTAATAGCAATATCCTCAAAGGTGCTTAAGCAATTTTCTTCTGTTCTACCCTTCAGGATATAGCCAGAGATATGTAGATAAGCAGAGTGACTAATTCCTAAGCTCTTTTTGAAAGTAATATTCAGATCCTATCTGTTTACTCATGGGTACAAAATAGAAAGTTTTCTCTTGAGAAGAAGACAGTGCAGAGATGACCCTGGATATTACTTATAGCTTAGGAGTTCAGCAGCACTAAGAGCATTATCTCTATGGGATCAGAAGTTCAGAGCAAAGTTCAAGCTGCAGCTTTTGCCACACTGAAACTCTGAGCTGATTTCATTCTTTCAGTAGTTACTGAGCATCACAAGAACTTGACGTGGGAGCAGAAACATTGTGAAGGGAAGAGTGACTAGGACTATTCTTTTCACCAACCTGTAGTTTATGTCCCTTAAAACTGATTGTCTTTTAATTTTCTCAACCCAGAAACTCTGGGTTGTTACTCTGCTTGTAACTATCACATGTTGTGATGCTAAGCATTGCTCAAAAACACACCAGTAAAATAAAAATTTGGATTCATATCCACAGTTTATTTCACTGGATTATAAGGATAATGTACACAGAAGAGAGAAATAACAACATCAGAAATACTTTGGGCACAGAGATGAACCTTTCAGGAGTTTTTCATGTTTGTCAAGTCCCCAACATTCACTTACAAGTTCTTTGTAGAATAATTCTAGGGCATACATTTATAAATGTGTTTCTAACTTCTCCATTTTTACCAGATGCAAACAGTGGTGAAATGACTAATGCAGTTTCGCCTGGAAAAATCATTGCTGCAACGGCATAGTTATCTCCCCAGTTTTTCTTCCTTCCTTCTCTGAGTAACTTCTCATTAGCTCCATCCCAAACAGGTACAGTTTTTAGTGCAGCTGCTTCCGCCAGTGCATATGCCTTGTGTTGGCTGTATTTTGCTTCTGTCCTTGCTGGGCGAGTTTTATGCTTATCCTGTCATCTTTTTGAGGCAGCTCGTAACATACCAAGAGGCGATAATCAGAGTTCAAATCCAAGTCAAGCCAAACTCTGAACTAATGATTATCCAAAGTAGACAAACAATGAAAGATGTCACCGCTGTCATTCACTTTACTCCATTTAAGTTTATCTGAACAGTCAAGGAGGGGAAAAGAGAAGCTACTTGTCACCTGCTAACCAGGCTGTCCATGTTATGCTCTGAAAACAGTGTGAGCATGCTGAATGAATAGCTTCCATGCCATACTGCCAGGGCATCACCTGCCCTCTGCAACACCAGGTTACATCAAAAGGCAGGCTGTACTCTGGTATTTCTGAGAGTCTGAAGCATGGCTTGAGATGTGATTAACCCAGCTATCCCATTAATTGTCTTTAAAGGGAATCCCGAGGATAAGGAGGTGAGTTCTAATGGTGAAATATGACGCACTTTCTTTATATTTTAAAGATTTGTACCACCTACTCTTTTTAGTTACTGACTCAATTATTCCTGAGTCTGCAAGTTACTGTATTAGTTTAAGGAAATTAATTTTAAGACTACTTTCTTCTTTTTTTTTTTCTCCTGTAGAAACAGAGGTTCAGTCTTCAGTCTTAAGCCCCTCAACCTAGACCAAAGGAAACCAAAGTAGCATCTTAGAATCATCCAGTAATAGAAAGGATATCCAGAGGCCATTAGTCCAATATCTACTCAAAGCAGGGGAAATATCTGAGTTATATTCAGCTTTGAAAGACTGAAGTGCTCAGGGTCCTATCCAGCTTTATCCAGTACAGGATCCAGCTAGAGAGCAGCTACTCCTCACTGAGAAAAGGTCCAACCACCACCACTGTCTGCTTATTGTAAAACCAGTACCTCCGGAGGGAGCAGGTTACTGATCTAAGTGTAGGGATTTGCCTGTGGTTCCATACATGCCTGGATCTTACGTCAAAAGTGCTTTGATGGAGCTTGATTATTTTTTTTCATTCTGTTTAATAAAACAATGCACATGGAACACCCCAAAAAAAAGAAAAATTGCTCTTCCGTGTGCCCAAGTGAAAAATACTCCATGTGTTTTTTTAATGGGCTTTGCTATTGAATCTAGAAAAAGCATCTTTCCTGAGAATCATGTCACATCTTTCAAAGCAGATATTACAGGCAGAAGGAAAAAGGAGCTGGAGGGGAGTCCCTCTGGGACTGTGTCTCGGAACTATGCTCTTCTTAATACTACATGGTCTTCTTTTGTTGTTTGAGATATCTTATACAAAAAGGAAGTTTCAGTAAGATCGTAAGTGGCATGGGCCCAAGCCCAAAATTTAACCATCAAAATTTTTTTCCCAACAAAGGGAAAAAGATGGAGAGGAGGAAATTCAGAATATGACAGACCCTTTGACTATTTCATTTCCTTTGAAACACAGACTTCCTGCTTTCCATTAAAGATCTCAATGAGTATTTCTACTCCAAGAAACGTTCATGAGCTCTCCCTTTGTGTGGGACGGTTGATCACTCCCGACTGATTAGGCCAGACCTCAGAAAGATTTCTCTTCCTGTCTTGCTGAGACTCTGGTCTAGACATTTCATAAGTCATTACTTCAATATACTTCTCTTCCAATAATACCAATAACTACCTTTACAGCTGAAGCTAAAATACAGGTGGTGAGGTGTAACATTAATACCACTGCCATGGATTGTTTTTTCTCACCCTGTATTAGCAAATGTGAATTTGTTTGATGAACACAGTAGCAAAAACTTGAGACAACAGAGACCTGTCAGTGATCAGGGAATATGCTGTTTTCAATGCAGGTAGCATCACAAAATCAGGAATAACTGCTTAATATAAAGATTGAGAGGACATAAACTATTCATGAATCAATCAAAGACATTGTAGCCTGAATTGTTCACTGGTTCATGTGCCATTTGTATCTGATTTTGCTCTGCATTAGATACCTTTATCTGCTATTTTTAATTCTTCTTGGTTGGAAAAACTGCTCACTGAAATGTCATATGCTTCCAAAGCCAAATATAGATATGAATTTCTTTGGATTTTAGACATATGTGTGGTGTTAAAATTCACAATGATGCATGTTAGGGAAAGATTCTGTTCTCATTTCACACTTCTGACAATCTGGAGCACCTCTTTCTACTTCAGTGAAGATACAATCATTCAATCACAGCTGAATGTGGATCTTCGACTTTAGTGTGGCTTTGTGAACTATTGAAGGTGTATTTTTCTTCATCCCAAAAACATTCATGTCATAAAAAAAACAACTTTTCACACCAGTCTGCCCTTCAAAACAGAAGAACACAGACAAAAGGTTGGGATTATGTCAATGTATAAACCTCAGAGAACAGATTATAAAATATTTCTACTCTTAAATGTGCAGAACTACCTTAGAAGGGTGAGGCACCTTTGTAAATCCCATTATCAATCTCTCTGCTTTTTTAAGATGACAATATACTTTTAAGAACTGCTTCCAAGTCAGGATCATAGTCAATAAGCAGCTACGCATTAAACAGCTATCAATAGCAATGCATTCTCTTTATGAAAATGAATCCTGGCTTGAGCAAGCGGGTGAATTTGGGTAATGTTGATTATTTTACACATACATAGGAATTGCTTACGTAGAAAAGTAATGCCTCATTTGCTCATGCATAGGCTACTACAGCTTTTACAAAGCAGAAAATGAATTAATAGATTCAAAATCCTGTTGTCTTTACATTACATAATGTTGATAACTGCTTAAAGGCAGTTATGCAGGTTTACATTTCTTCTCGTGCCTGATACCAGTGGTGATGAATTTAGTGAAAAAAATGTTGAAGAGGTTTACTAAAAGTGTAGGGAGATGAAGGTGCTGGCAAACAGCTTTATAGCTTTTAATTTTGTTTCATGAATTCTGGTATCCTCAAAGTAACTGCTCAAGGTCTGTCAAACAGAAATGAAAAAAAAAAAAACCAAACCAAAAACAACCAAACAAAACAACAAACCAACCCTACAATTTAAATATCATATCAGCCCAAATTTTCCTGATAAAATTGATTAAATCAAAGGGGAGAAAAAGAAAAATGACTGAATCTCGGTAATAAAGTATGAAGTATCTTTGGGCTTCATCTTACAGGAGTTCAGAGTCTGAATCCACTTCCTGAACTTCTACCTTAGTCTGTACCAAGGTGGATTTATGTCTCTTGTGACTGTATTCAAAAAATCTATCGTCCTGATTTATGTTCCATCTTTTCCGACCTTACTTATGAATCCTAGGGGCACAATGTGGTGTCCCCAAGTATCCTATAACAAGTGAAAATGCAGAAATACAAGAGTTTTAGTATAAAAGTTTCTCCTTGTACACTTAGCAGAACCATGTCAAGAGAAGAATCTCCTTGGGCCAGTGTTGTTATCCTAGCTTTACAGCTGACACCAAAATAGTACAGTAACTGGAGACACATAAATATCATAGATTACATTCCCTATAGTTAATTCCAAAACATCTGTGCATGAGACCACAGCCATAGTCAGACTTTTCAAATGTCAGTGATGCTGGTAAATCAACACTTCCACACATGTGACCATGCTACAATGAGCTCCCAGGTCAACCAGGGTTACCTTGCAGGTGGTCCCGGTCCCACCCTGTTCCAAGTGATCCTGTGAAGGAGCTCCTGCGGGGACAGAATGCTGGTTGCTCAGCTACATTTATGCATAGAAACTCTTTCTAATGCCTTGCTGGTTCATAGAAAATTGTTTCACTGACATTTACTATAACTTCTTGTTTCGCTGAGTCAGTTTCCCTTAAAATGAAGATTTGCTCACATGAGCATCAGCAGTTTCTCCAAGTGACCTCATATTCGTTATTCTCTTTGGGGATATTCTATGTAAGCTAGCAGGCACATTTCCTCTTTCTTCTAAATTTAGTTCCTTGTACTTTCATCTTTCTTTTCCAACAAAGAACAACGTGATAAATCCCTATTGTCAGTTAAGTTACAGGATCTCACAAGCTCTCCTTTTTATTTCTCATCTCAGAAATAGTGCTGTATTCTGTCTGGATTTTATTTTTTCTTTCAAAAGATTTGTTTTAAAATATAACTTTAACCATTTTGAAACAGAAATAAGTAGGACTAAATATGGGGTTTTCTGAGGTACAGTTTAACAATGATCTGAAAATAAACAGTAAGTATGACCACCAATTAGATAAAGTTCTATGATGGTTTTATGTCTTTGTTATTGAAAGAAAAGCTTAATAAATGAGGTGGCTAACCCTAATGTACATAATTTTGTACACAATGTAGAAAATTACTATCTGGTAAAAGTGGACGCCTAAATTCAAAAGTGATTCTCAGATTTCATTCAGAAAAGAATAAAAAAAAAAAAAAGATGGATATTTTTATTTTATTTACTAGCAGGAACTAACTAGTACTTTCAAAAACTCTAATCAAGAGCAAGTTATTTATATAGAAAGTGAGTTGAATTAATAATGAGACATGGGATCATTCTAATACGTAACAAAAAGCAACTTGCCTTGTCTTGACCGGTTTCAGAAAGCATTAGCTGGATTCAGTCCTACACAGAAAAAGCTTTTAGATGCACTGGAAAATCCTCTTAGTATAAATCAAGATTTGAATGCAAACTGAAATACCAATTTAATCCCAGAGCAGGTTTTCATATTGAGGTTTAGCTACCTGTTTACAGTTTAGCTGTGGGAAAAATAAATAAAAAAAAAAACAACCACCATTTGCCCAGGAAAATTAGAGTTCATATGAAGGCTTAATTCTTCCTGCATATAATGTTTAATTATACCTGTATATCACACTAATACACTTAGCAAAAAGTTTACATATAGACCACACCTATAGAAAGGCCTTTATCATCTTCTATACTAAATTGGATAACTACATCACTATAATGAGTTGGTAAAGGCTTTCTATAAAAATGTAGTATGAAAAAAAAAAAAAAAAAAAA
>VXBW01003445.1:86565-106262 GCA_013400375.1 Thinocorus orbignyianus | reverse complement strand
AGAGAGAAAGAGAGAAAAGAAAAAAGAAAAAGCCAATGTTAGTTCTTTGACCAAAATGAACTACACTTGCTGAAACATTTTTTGGCCAGAACAAATGTGTCTGGTTTTGTCAGCATAGAAAAAGCTGGATGGATTTTCCTGTTTTGTTTTTCACACTTTATCTGACATATGCTGCAAAAGTTTCCAGAAGAGTCCAGGCCAAAGACTTCCTAGAGTCTTAACTAGGCTAGTTTATACCTTCTTTACTCCTCTTCCTTCTCTTTTCTCCCCACATATGTTCATTATGCTTCAGATGCATTTTAAACTTCAGGCTTGCGTATGTAAAACCAAGATCACACTTAAGGTACACTTAGGGTATGTGTTTTGATCAGGTTTGGGTATTTTTACTATTAAATTTGTATATTATCAGAAGAGGTTTTTTAAGGCAGTATAAATTAATAGATTTACGGTTCTTTATCCTGCAGGAATCACCTCTGCGCTGGTTATGCTTCAACAGACATGCTTTGAGTGGTACAATTCTGGGAGCTGACAAGGCTTTGCATAGCTCACTTGGCAAATGAGCAACTTACCACAGGGGAAGAGTGTGAAATTACAGCAATGTGGTAGCTGCCTGGTGCATGTTCTTAGCCCACAGAAAACATGACCAACCCTACCTCTTACCTGCCAGCCTGTCAAGCAAGCACCAGGACATAACATGCAGCATGCATTTGATGTAAAATTTCCTGATAGAAGGCCGAGCACACACCTTAGATGATAAAATCTTCAGTCATTACAAGTAAACACAAAACTGCTGGCTTTGCAGCTACCCACAAAGAAGAATGTGAACCAGGGCTTTTACGAGTTACTTATAAACCTCACACTCACTCCTCAGCACACAACTTCTATTACAGTTCTTACATATCATCAGTGACTTTGGCCCAAAAAATAAATATGAATGCACAGGAGCTTAAGCAGGCAAATGCAAATGTGTTTACTGAGGGGTACAGAAGTGTAGCAAGAAAAGCAGCTGAATATTAGAAAGTACCCATAACAAGTCTATTCCCTCCTATAGGTAATACCTTTTCACTCTTCCATCTCCTCCACATGTAAATCACATCAATTTACACTCCATTTCACTGACTTATACTCTAAGTAAGTGTAAGTAGGTCTTAAGGTGTCTAACTGAGCATAAAGGACTCTAAATTACACATTTTATGCATCACCTCTGAACTTAACTCATAGGTTTTAAACAAAAGCAGAGTAATAAATCGATAGTTTGGAGGAGGGAGGATATTAAATGTATGTCCATTTTGGTTTCTCGAGGTTATCATGGTATTTCATCAAAACCAATAAAAATGTCCTGCCTTTTTACTTGAAACATTATTGAAGTCAAACTAAGATATGCACAGAATTCTTCAAACAATTATTTAAGCAGGTCAAAAAAAATAGAAAAACATGAAGACACTAAATAAATCAGGGTTTGGGTTATTTGACTGGGTTTTTTAAATATCTTAGTTTTGATCTGTCCCTGAAAAGAAAAGTTTCACAGGAATGTATGTTATTTTCTGGCTAGGATCATGTGCTGAAACCCCTACTGCTAAACTTATTCTGATTCACTGTCAATTTGACAATGGAATATACATTTAAGTAAATTGCTGATGAGGTTTGTGGTAAAGCTACCAGGCTATGAATAGCAGCTCAGAGTCAGTAAAATACTATTTAGAAACACTGGAATCTATTTTTTACCAGATGACTTACTCCTGAGGTCAATTATTGCTACAAACATTTAATTAAATGATGATGTAAATTTGATGAGCCTACCCAGTAAAAGCAAAGCCTGTTCTGCACTTTGAAAAGGTGAATAACAGAACTGTCCTTCCATCATTCCAGTTAAAATTAATTGGTCTCCTGGAAGTCTAGTTATAGAAAATATGCCAACCCCTTGGTTCATCTTCCCCAGAATATTATCTCAATTAACTTAAAATAGTAGGGAGACGTTTCTCAAAGCAGAATAAAAGAACAATGTGATTTACTTTGATAAATAAATAAATAAATAATGAGAGTTCTATTTTGCTAAGGAGGGTTTTGAGGGTTTTTAGGGGACTTTTTTTAAAATTTTATTTTTTCCCCTGAGCTTGGGGGAGGGTTTCTTTAAGGTATGATGTGGAGCTGGAAGGGAAATAGTATTTAAGCTGAGAAACCTGTTATTAGTTCTCTGCCTCCACAGTTTTAAAAACAGATTCTGGTACTTACGAGAATGGGAAATTGCATTGCTTCGTGACTTCCTCCCTGATAACAAATTAATTAGATGCCAAGTGCTAAATGCTGGATTCAATGCATTCAAAGGGACACTTACGAAAATAAAAGAGTTTGGCATCTGAATAGCCTGTGTTTGCTTCTGGAAACATTTATTTATTTTAAGGCTTAAAAATAATGGCAATCTATAGAATGTAACACTCACATTTCAGAGCTGATATTTCCTCACAAAGTTCTTTTATTTCAATTTTAATAGATTCATTCTTAGAAATGATAATTATACACCATGCACACCCTGCCAGCACCACACTGTACAGCTATGAAAATCAAAAGAGTTGCTTTTATGCATTTGCTGAACCAGAGATTTTCTTGAAAACCCTTTGTTGAAAGCCTGCCCAATATTCTGAATTATTTCAGTCTTGATTCAGATAACATTTTCAGTGAAATAAAGACATTTTCTGGTTTTATAATACAGCCTACTAATTTACCCTTAGTTCAAATCACTTCAGCTGGTCAAACTTAAGAACACTTAGGAGAGAGACATTGTAAGTCTCGGAATCAGAAGTACCCAATGAAGGACTTGAAATTGGGAAATTTTGGGAAGCAGACCTCTTGCGGTGTTACGTGCTGGGAATGTACCGGTAACGGCAGTTCTGCTGAAAAGGTCCTGGTGGTCATGATGGACAGCAAGCTGAGCATTGAGGCAGCAGCGTGTGCACGCAACAGCACAGGCCAACTCCATCATGAGCTGCAGGAACAGGAGGAGAGCACATTCAGGAAACCACAGGAAGTGTTTATTCATAGAATCATAGAATGGTTAGAGTTGGACGCGACCTTAAAGCTCCAACCTCCTGTCATTGCCAGGGACACCTTCCACTGGACCAGGTTGCTCACAGCCTCACAGCCCCGTTCAACCTGACCTTGAATGCTTTGAGGGATGTGGTGTCCAGAACTTCTCCAGGCAACCTGTGCCAGTGTCTCACCACCTTCAGATTAAAGAATCTCTTCCTAATATCTAATCTGAATCTACCTTCTTTCAGTTTAAAACCATTAACTGTCATCCTATCGCTACACTCCCTGATAGAATCCCTCCCCATCTTTCCTGTAGGCCTCCTTTAGATACTGGAAAGCTGCTATAAGGTTCCCCCAGAGCCTCTCTCAGCCTGTTTGAATAGGAGAGGTGCTCCAGTCCTCTGATCATCTTCATGGCCCTTCTCTGGGCCTGCTCTAACATATCCATGTCATTCTCATGTTGAGAGTCCCAGAACCAGATGCAGTACTCCGGGTGGGGTGTCACAAGAGTGGAGCAGAGGAGAGGAGGCCAAGGTCACTTCCCTTGACCTGCTGACCACGCTTCTTTTGATGAAGCCCAGGATGCAGTTGGCTTTCTGGGCTGTGAGTGCACATTTCTGGGTCATGCTGAGCTTCTCATCAACCAACACCCCCAAGTTCTTCTCCTCAGAGTTGTGTTCAATCCATTCTCTACTCAGCCTGTATTTGTGCTTGGAATTGCCCTGACCCATATGCAGGATTCTGCACTTGGGCCTGTAGAAAGGAAGCCCCTGAAAGAGAAGAGATGTGGGTGACATTAGGGGTTGTGTCTTCAGTATCCATATACCTTTTTAACACTTGTGCAAGGAACTACTAGAGTTATTCTGCATCATTCTGAATAACCTCTATTTTTCCTCTTCTGGTTCATGCTAATTTCCCACCAAGGAAAATAAGCTATTCCACTTACAGCACATTTTGGAATGACCATGTCGAAGGCGTTTGTGTCAGCCAAGCTGTATCTATTGGTCATGCACTTCTTAATATCTCTGTCCATCAAAAATGTATTTCACAAACCTTTGTGATCTCTGGCTCATGAATTTCCATTTTAATGAAAATTCTCTTTTGAGTTTGTTGCATTTTGGTTTTTTAACTGTGAACTATCGCAATATTTGTTTAACCTTAGTTAAGTAAGCAAATTAAATGAAAATAAAGCCTTGCTCATTAATTTCCAGCCTATATCTTTTCAATTAGAATTAACGGGGACATTATTTTGGAGGTTAGATAATAATTGCTGAAAATTGCTATCAAGTATTGTGAGTCTCCCAGGTAAATATACACAGGAACCTCATTTAAATATCTTTTGTAGTAATTAGCCCAATGCCCCTGTAATACTATGAAAGTATTATTAGAATTCTTTAAAAAATGCATTTTTTTTTTTCACCCAGTAGTCCAGAAAACTTTTTCTGGAACCATTATTCTTCGTCATGTAAATACATATCCAGTCACATAATTACATTGCTCTATTTGCTCATATATAATTTACAGTTTTGTAAATTCTATTTACTCTTCAGCTGCAAGTCAAGTATACCTATGAAAAACAATGCTAAATCTGAATATTGCTACGAACCTCCAGAAATGTGCACAAGCTTCCAGGTACACAATTAATCACTGGATCTGCTGAGATCACAGCAGCAACCTATTCATAATTCAGCTTTTACCAGTGCCAAAAATACTGGCATGCTGCACTCATTTGCATGTTTTTATGAGATCTAAAACCTCATTCAGTTGTAAACCCTTTCCTGAGATGTGGAGGATGCAGAACATCGACATCTACTTTCTAACAGGTATAACTGTAAGTGAAGATTAAATCACTGAGAACAACTGCTGCCCACTTCACAGAAAACCAGAATGGGAGGAAGAAGGAAAAAGCACAGGTTTGGCCACCACTGAGAAGTTATGAAACCTTTGCAACATCATTTGTAAGTCTTTTTCCGGCTTTTAGGGGATGATATCATCAATTGCTGTGAAAATAACTACTGCTTTTAAGTTAGAAACAAAATACGAGGAAAAACAAGCAAGCAATAAAGCTGATGTCATTTTTTATGACTTGAGAGTTCAGAGACTGCAAGAAAACTCAACGTTTTTGAGATTTCAACACGCAAGGCATTTACTGCTAGCCATGATGGCTTTTGACTTGTATGGGTTCTTTTGAAAGGCTGGAGTCAGTGAGGGTTTACCTTCAGCTAATCATTGTCTTCTGAGAAGATACCAGAGGGGGATTTTCCATCCTAACAATACCAAGAGATTGCTTCCCCACCCAGTGATTCACCACTGAGGAAGACAACCAGAGCAGATATGCTGGCTCAGAAAGGACACTGCTCCTTCAGCACTGCCCAGCTGGATTTGGAATTGGTAAAGAGCTGACATATCATTCCTCAAGTTCCACTAACCCGAGCAAGAGACAATCCTGTGGTGAGGAGATCCCTTCGTAGAGCACTAACACCCGGTAAGTAACAGAAAAGAGCCTGATGCCATGTTCCGCTGAAACAGGGTACATACCAGGAAGAGATCTCTCCTGTTAGCACTTTCAAAATCATCTCCCAGATGTGCAGGTTGTGCAGGAGACAAATGGAGATCTTTTATTAGAAAGTTGCTACTTGCTGTAGCTAAAGACACCAGGATAATATGGAGAGATAAGTTGTATAATTGTTAAACTTGGCTTAAAGATTGTTTCAGTATAGGCAGATCCCTCGCTATACAGATATATTTATTTGTGTATACATGCATTTGTACACTATACGTATGTATGGTGAAGATCCCTGCCTATGCTAGAAAGAACTAATGGAAAAATCATTTTCACAAAGTATTGCATTGCAAAAGGCAGTAAGGCAAACAACCTTAATTTGCATTTACCATTGAAAAGTGATTGGTTTATCCTGTTGTTTCATGGTTTGAGAAGTATATTCAAATTAAAAAAATAAACAAAACACTAGGTTAATGAGTAACAATACCACAAACCAAAATGATTATGAAACAGCTTTCAGATATTCCCTGCTCCCAAACTTTCCTCCATCCCTACCTCATGCTTTTTAGTTTTCTTACCTTTGATTTTCCTTTCAGCCTTCCTCTCACAATTCCACTGCAGGTTGCACAAATAGTATAAATGATAGACTGTTCCCTACACTTTTTTCTTTAGGGGATTAATTCTGTTAATAGCTTTCAAATCAAGTGTGCTGCTGCCAGCCATCTTGTCACTCCTCCACCCTGGAGGGAGGAGTTGTTGAGAAGAGAGGGGTCACAGGCATGTAGAAAATGCAGTATAAGACAGATGAACTATTTGGATGAAAACAGCGAGGGTTGTCCCCCTCAATACATGACCAAAATATGGCCACTGTATTCCCAAAATGTAAAACAAGTCTCATATATCCTTCTTCCAAAGAGCTTTTGTGCTCTGATGGATGGCCAGAAAGGTATCTATTCAGTTACAGTCACAGAACTGTTAGACCCAGGACTAAGTTTTTCTTCTAATGTTGGGGAAAATGCTACTTTTAGAAGACTCTAGTGCCTGAATTAATGAAAGTATTTATTTTATGGCCCAGTCAGGCTCTGTGAGATTCAAGGTCTCAGTGTTTTCCAGCCTTGCCGGGTGCAGGGATGAGGAGCAGCAAGACCTGGGCATTTGACCCAAGCTGGCCAACAGGATTATTTCATACCATGACACATTCACTATAAATCACAAAAGTTTGCTGCGTAGCTGGCTCTCCCTTGATGGTGGTGATAGAGGCAACTCCTTAACCCTGTGCCAGACCACTGAGGCCTTCCTTTCCTCCCGAAGCCATTGCACGCACAGTGTCTGACATTTGCTGTCCCCCGCTGGGAGTGCACATCTTCCCCCTGATAGAATTGATAGAATTGGCTGAGTATAATTCTTGTATATCTTATATCAGTGTCGGGATTAATATTGTTTCTTTAGTATTATTGTTAGTTATTTAATCCTACTCTATTAAGTCTATTTACATTTCATGTTTCCTTGCGTTCCCCGATTCCCCTTTCCTGAGTGATGAGAGGTCATTGGGTGATAGAATAATTGTTTGAATGACAATAAATTGTTACGGGTTTTCTCAAACCATAATACATGTCCATTTCACCTTCTACTTTGCATTGACTTTGCCTGTGGGCAAGTTGAGGCACGTAGAAAGTTACTAGCATCTGCTATCTGTCCTACAGGGGACAAAATGGCCATATAAAATACAGAAGAAGAGATTAACTGGGGCATTTTCCCTCACGCTTTTTCATTTTCTTTTGTAAGTTATAACAGTGTGTTTATTACATTGCACTTGGTGATTTAGGGCTTGAGATTCTGGGGTAAGATAAGGGGAATTTAAGAAATGAAAGGGTTGGTGAAAGAAGGAAGGAAAAGGAGCACAAGAAGAGAAAAGCAAGCAACATGGGAAGAGTTATATCCTTTGAAGTAATAAATAAGTCAAAGTTAAGAACTGATAGTGAGAAAGAGTTAATCCACAGCATACCTCAGCATAGATGTATAAACTAATTACACCTCAATTACACAAGCAGCAGCAATGGAACAGTCAATCCACTGGTAGAAAGGCAGTA
Organism: Thinocorus orbignyianus; assembly: GCA_013400375.1. NCBI lineage: Eukaryota > Metazoa > Chordata > Aves > Ciconiiformes > Thinocoridae > Thinocorus > Thinocorus orbignyianus. The sequence goes on along the minus strand of VXBW01003445.1, from coordinate 98,642 downwards.
CAAGCTAGCAAAGGTAATTAGATGGCAGCAAAAAGTCATTCAAAAGGCTTGAATATGCTGTAGGATTTAGCAAGGTAAATTAAATGGCAAGAACAAGGAAGATGTAAAATGGCTGCACAAAAAACTTATAGAATTTGCGACAGAGCAGCAGAGAAGTAGACGACATGGGAAGTCAGAGGTAAAGTCCCATCTGTGGCCCGCAGGACCAGATGAATGGGGATCCTTCTGGCTGTTGCAGCTGGGAAAGAGTATTTCACCGACTACCTCAGCGATACTACAAACTTGTTCTATTCCCATTGTGTGCCTAGCTGTTTCTGCTGGAAGTTCGGAAGTTGCTCCAGAGCTGTGTTATGCACTATGCTGATGAAGATCAGGAAATAGACTAAAATTCCTCAATCTTTCAAACATGGATAGCTGTCAGGAGTCTTGGATAGATACCTATTTCTTGATTGTTTCTCAAGAATGAATGGCAGTATTGACAACAGGTGATGCATTCTGCTGTTTTGGCCAGAAAATAAGACAGTAGCAGCTGGGATGTGTGGGTGGGTGATGTTGTAGTTGACAAGGGACTGGTAACCAACAAAAGAGTGGAAAAGAGGAAAAAATATTTCATTACTTAAGAGAGTGAAGGAGCTGAATCCATTTTGCTTGTGAAGAGAAGGTTTCTATGTCATTTGATCATCATTTATAAGTAGTTGCATGAAGAAAATGATGTATTATCAATAGTAGGGACCAATGATAGAAAATTCAAGATAGATGAATTCAAAGATATAATTAGCATTGAAGGCAATTAACCATCATGATGTTATTAACCATCAAGAGTTTGGTTATCTGTCTAAGCTATATGCTCTTTCTCAGCTAAAACTACTAGCTTAATGCAAGTATTTTTAAATCAAACTAGGCATACTCTAGCAATATTACACAGACCCCTTAGATGACTAAATTGCTATTTTAAAAATGTAATACCCATTAAAGATTGTTTTGCTTAATTTCATGGTACAGACCATGTAAAGATATAAAGTATTTCTGGTATTTACAAAACTAATTGAATTAAACCTGTATATGAAAAGTTAAGAGGGCTGGTGAATTAGTTTTCACTTTAATGATGGCTTCTGCTCTTTTTAATGCTATTTAACATTTGCACACACTATCAAAAATTTCTGGTTTAGTGAAAGTAGAAAAATTAATTACAGAGAGATATGAAAGTAAAATGAGCAGCAGATTTCTTGTTGCCTGTTATTACCTCTAGTCTAAAGAATTACCAAGCACTAAATAGTGCTCTGTTCACCTGAACTCAAGTAAATAAAGTTTCTAGGCCTCTGCAACCAGCCTGCATGATGTAATGATACCACAGTTAGATCTGTCTGAATCTCTGTTAAAAACAAAAACAAATAAACAAACGCATGCACATTCATGTTGTCCTTTTATGTAAATTAACCTAATTTCATTGACTCAATTTAAGTTATACCGGCTCACATCAGCTAAGAATCTGAATCATAAAGTATTTATTATTGTATGCTTCTACAAGAACCTTCTGTCTGATAACATTCGCCTGCTTATGAGAAGGATTTCCTTGTGAAGGAAATGATGCTCATTTGTCCTGTTTTACAGATAGGGAATACAGTGTCTGCACAGACCATAATACATGTTTTCAACATTTATTTATTTCAAAGCAAGCCTTTGAAATTTAGATTCTCCATCTAAGTTGCAAATCACCTCTTGAGACCCAGATTTGCCAGGTATTGCATATATGTGAAAAGACAGATTTGCTTGATAATACATAGTCTTTTTTAAAATAAAAGCTGTAATGAATAATGAAACAGGCACCGAGGAAGAGAAAGATTTCAAAGACAAGCATAAGCAGTTACATGAGAAGAAAAACCAAAGGAAATAATTTAATTAAATAAAAGTAGAACATGATGCACAATAAACCCATCAATAATGAATGAAAACCACCACTAACAATCGTTACCCACTTCTAGCCACCAATCTAGTCACTATCAGCTGGAAATTTTACCTCACAAAAGAAATTACTAGCAACAAGGTATCTGGAGTGTTTTTGAGTATCAGGTTATGTCAAGGACAGTGTCCAAAGCATAAAAGATAGACTAAGAAAAAATGTGTAGACAGCAGCGGGATGTAACAGATCCCCAGTCCTGAGGTTTATCCTGCCTTGCTTGGGCACGTTGGTCTTGTAGATAAACATTAGTGGTAAGAGTATAAACACTTGCTAAATGTGGAAAAAATGCACTACAAATATTTCTGGGTTGAAACTGCTAGAAGGTTACAAAAACAGCTGGTAATTAAAAAACTAAAAGTAGAAATCAGAAGCAGTTAGCAATCAGTAATGGATGAACGAGGAGGAGTAAATAATGAGGAAGTATGCAGACAAGTGCAGAAAGATGTATAGAGCATTCAAAAAGCTAACAGATGACAGACAGTTCAATGCAGACAAATGAAATGTAATTATGACTTTGATGAGCTTTCATGGCACAAGACTACTCTTTGTTCGAGATAAAATATGAGGAATATAGATGAAAACAGAAGAAAAAATTGGGAGACAAGTCATTGTGCATTATTAACGACTGATAAGGAACAGAAAGAAAAAAGACAACTCAATACATTTAATGAGTCTTAATAGTCCAGTCATGTATGTCTGTGGATTAGTATGCGCATGCTTCATAAAATATGAGCATTTAGAAAAATAGCGAGAAACAAAAGGGAGCTTCTTCATGTACTATTAAATACAAGATGTCTATCTGAGCACTCAGCTAGAAAAAGATCATCAGTTTCCCTGACTTCTGCTTCTTCATCCATAACTTTTTTAATCAAGATATGTAACTTGAACAATTGGCCAGGTGGTTTATGGATTTTTGTGCATTTCTCTAAAGTGTCAAACAATGGCATGGCCAAAAGTAGCAGGGTATTAGCTATAATAATTCTTTCATTCATGACATCAACATTTGTGCAGTGTGATCTGACCCAGCTGACTCAATAGAGTTTTCCTCGCAAAAACAGGAGATGCTTTTTGTCCATTTATCTCAGAAGTACAGACCTTCAGATTTGTCATAGTAACCAAGTCCATAAGAAGCAATTTCATGTCCTGTCTTTTACTACAAATACAGAAGAGGCATTCCCAAAGGGTCTACTCCCATGTCTCCAAGAACAGATTTCCTAGATGATAAATTTCTCAGTGTTATCCCCTGCCAATCTAGAATAAACCCAGCTAAGTCAAATTGATTCTATGAGAACATAATGTAAGTGACAGCAGACCAGGCCCTGAGGATACGGACAATGACAAATGCACAGGTACTACAGTGCACTCCTTATCTCAGATATCACATGGCACAAACATGATTTAGAATTTCTGGACAGTTTAGAATATGGAGAGAAAAAAACAATAAATAAAACAAACGCAAAAGAACGGTTAAAAAAAGCAAAGAACTGTTAGCTCCAATCCCTTATCAGTCACACAATTGAAAATCATGAGATTCAAGACCTGCGTTTCTAGTGGAAATCACGATGGCAATCTGCAACACGATGTGGAAATCTAAACCCATATTGATTAGGAATTTCTTTTTCCACTAATTATCTTATTCACTTACTTTGTATAGGTTGGTTGATGACTTCATTCTTTTTTTGGCTTTTTTTCTAGTTTGAGGATTTGTGTTCTTGAAAGTTAGAGCTTTTTTTTACCCTGTGATTATTGACTCATTTGCAGTGGGGGATCAAGCAGGGCTGGTTAAAGTTGCTACCTCCCCCAGCTGTCCGCCCATCTCTTGAACAGGAAGAGATTTCTTAGACTGGCAGCAACTCCTTCTAGTTACCAGTTTACAGCCTAGCATAAAAAAGGAAGCTAAAAATTGACCCTGGTCAATGCTAGTACATCTTTTGCTGTCAACTGCAGAGGTTGAAGAATACAACTCAGTAACATCTGCTGAGGAAAAAGTACCTGCAGGAGGACAGGAAAGCACTTTGAGCAATAACTGCTTAAACCATCCTAGTTTAGGTGACTGCGAAAGTCTGACCGTCTCAAGGATTCACCTTAGTCTAGAAATTAGTACTGTCAAATTATCCATTACAAGGACAATCATGATATAACTGTTCGAAATAGTAATACTGCATCTCCTATGCGAGACTGTCCAATCTTATGTACAGCAATGAAAAAGATGAAGAAAAGTGAAGCATTGGCACTGTTTTCAATGAGGCTAAAAGCTTTCTCACATGTGGATGAATTACCATATCTTTCAAATATTTTCTGTATTAAATTATCCAGTATGGATTGGTAAAAAACATCATTGTCTGAGAAAAAAGTTTAAACATGTTTGTGAGTTTATAAAACTCTTCAGAGAGTTGATGTTATGTATTGGTCTAGTGAAGCATTATGTGGGTTTAGTAAGTCAACTGTGCAGTTGCTGGTGGTTAATATTGTGTCAGAGTCCTGTGAGACACTCATAGGCCTTGACTGGGCATCCTCCCTCCAAAGCCTTCCACATATTCTGCCCCAGTAGAGGGGATCCATGTCAGTTTGGGGCTGGCACCCAGATCTGTCTTGAGCACTGCTGGAAGTGTGTAGGTCTCCAGTCCTAACTTCTGAAGGGAATCCTGACATAGAAGATGGCCTTCCTTCCAGTCCTGTCTCTCTTCCTGGGTAGATTCTGAGCCTGAGTTTCCACCCTGCCCATCCTAACTCCCTGAGGCCACTGCCTCTGCCTGGAGTCACCCTTGTGGAGCAGCCTTGCCCTTGCTTCTCTCTGGTAGGCCATTAATCATGAGGATGCTAAGACTTACCATAACAACGTCGAATAGCAAATAATGAGTTAGAGACTAGAGACATACAAGAACAATGACAGTGGAAGTATGTAATTGCCCTAATTTGTTCAATAATGTTAAGGCAAATTGTGTTGAACAAATGCACAAAATAAATCCAAAAATACTCCTGTAGTGAAAACCCAGCTTGTCTCTGAGCTTGCAGAATTCTGTCCCTCTGCTGAAAGAATGTTGTCAACCAAGCACGCGCTTCAAAAATAAAATGGATGAGTCAATTCCTGAAAACTGTCCTCTCCCTAACTCATTTTGTTTGGACTCACTAAAAGTCTTCAATAAAGTATTACACACTCAAGCTGCTTCATTCTCTTCAGGGAGGATTTCACTGCCTTCTCTAACCCTATGAAAAGAATAGCTTAACTTCTTAGCATTCTTTTTGCCTGAGGCACAGAAAGGAATATCGTTTTTTGATGCAAGTAAAAGTTCAATTTATCCTGGGGATATATTTCTGACTCTTCTATGTAACTGCTCCGCCTAGGACATCGCATGAGTGGTGTGTTTAACTAAATAAGCCTGTGGTTGATTTCAAATAAAATTTATCACCACCAATAAGCAGAAGTAACTAAAGAAAAAATTAATCATGAACTTAGAAAGGCTCTCTTGGAGTCAAAAGCAAAGAACTAGTAGACTACAGTTTCTTAATTTGATAGTGATAATACGAAGAAGAAGTCATCCAGAAAAACCTTCCCATGTGCTTCTGCCTTTGCATGCAGCTGTTTTCTTTATACAAGATGGTCAGTAGTCTCTCAAAGGTTGAATGAATATGTTATATATAAAGCTGATATAGATCATTCCCCAGGGACTGTTCAAGGTCTTGAGAACTGTGAAGACTGCAAAATGGAAAGCCAAGAGCAGTGGAATTTCCTAACAACCACCCTCAGCTGAATTAAACTCACCTTCAGTTCTCATTCTGCAGATGGGTTTTCTCACTACATAGGTTCCTACAGCATCCCATTCATTAAATAATTCTAGTACTTTTCCCAGTTCTGCTATAATACGGGAATGAAATTAAGAAAAAATCTCTTGGTACTAGCAACTAAATATTCTTCATAGCATCGATGTAGGAAGTAGCCTCATACCCTTCAGCGGTACATTTCTGCTTCCACCCAGCACACACCCCTCATTAAAGCACATTCCTTCTATTCCTCTGCCAGCAGGCCATCCAGGTTCCCTGGATGGATGTTGAACCTTTCACTGGTTCAGTAGATCTCGTCAGAGATCCTTGTTCCTTCTAACGTTTCCCCTATGTCTAAAAGGCAATGTGCTCCTTTTCACAAAGAGATTATTGAAGTGACATAAGCTCTCTTTTACTACATACTAAGAAAAAGCTTAGGACTAAACAAAATGAAGCTGGTGCCCTATGTTTCAAAACTGATGAAGAGCTGTTGACTGCTGTGACAACCTTCCTATCCCCCTCAGTCCACAGATCTGTGATGTGGGTGCTTTGCGCTGCTGAAGAGCAAGACAAATGGTGTCACAAGATATTTTCACTGCCTCAAAATCCTCTCGAAGACCTGAAAGCTTACTGCCAATTTACAGGGATTCAAAACAGATACCATCTGCCTAGTCATTTTGCCTGGGTTCAGGGTGGGTTTTTCTTTTTTCATTTTCCTTTCAGGTGATCACCCTGTACTACAGTGACATCTTTTTCTGTCCTCTAGTAATAGCTCTTGGAAACAGGATCTTCTGGCACAGCAACATGCGAAGACTTTTGCTCATTTGTTTCTGAGTGTGGAGGTATAATCATGTTGCTTCTGATTCTTGACCTTGATGGTCAGGGCCATGTCTTTATACCTTCTTCTTTGGGTAATTGAAACCAATTTTCCTTTTCAGCTAGCCTTTGTACAACAAAATGTTGTAAAATAAATAAACAGGAAGGATTAGAAAAGGCTTCACAAAACAGCATTACCTCTTTATCATAATCAAGGGATTAATCCAGAAAAAGCAAAAATCAATAAATTTCAATAGAAAATCTACATCCTCCTTTGTATCCTGTTACACATAATTAGCTTATACAGGAATTGAAGGAGGTTTAACAACAGTCGTCAGGCAAAGCTCAAGGTTTTTTAAAACATTGTAGAACAAAGTTTACTAGTCTTGCATGAAGTGCTGCTTTGAAATCAAGCAGCTATGAAGCAGCTATGCTATAAGACCTGGGTCTACATAGTACATTCTAGCAATTTTTTCATGTTATCTCTTTAAATAATATTGAAAGATTTTGACCAAGCTAATAGTTTTGAAATAATTTTCTCCTATCCAGCTTCTATAAATTCTTGTAATTCTAAGGTTGAAAGAAAACTGGATCCTCTTGGATCACGTGGAGGAACTCTTCCATAATTGTAACCACCCCCTTCAGAACATAAAAAGTTGCAGAAATGGACTTGATAGAGACAAAAGTGAAAGAATGATTTTAGCTTGCTGAACCTGTGGATAAGAAAGTACAAATGAATCTGGTTTTTTAATCAGTAGAAAATTAGAATGAGTGAGCTCTTGAGGCCCCTTGGGAGATGGGGCAGATGGCCCTGCAATCAGAGAGTGATGCTTTTTCTAGAGTAGATTGATAGTCTGCCTTCTAGCCTTCTCCACTTAGAATAAAAGAAGAGTAATGAACACATAAGGGGCAACTTAATGAATGCTGTGTGACTTCCACTGAGATAGTGTTCTATACAGAGCATCTAGAATATGTCTGTTAGAAGTGTGCAGGGTTTTTTTTCCAGAAAGGTAAAAGTTCAGTGACAGAACCAGAGATAGAAAAATTTCTTTTACTTTAAAAACTGGCTACGACAATGAAAAGGACAGTAATGATTTTACTTAGAATTTGTTAAAGAACAACTTACGTGAGTCATTCATATGCTATTCACAAGGTTCTACTTATACCTTCAATTCCACCAGGGTAAGGTCAATTGTAAATTAACTTCTTATGTGGGTTGCTTTTCTTGTCATTCTGTTTCCCTTACATTTTGCATCTATAAAAAAAAAAACACCAAAGAACCAATGCCCAACAGTGTTTAATGACTGCCAGATTCTTATATCAGTTATGATTTAGCAATCTTGATTACCTGAATTTCATCAGATGCAATTAGTTATTGGCTGAATTATCTATATTTGTGCAACTGTTTTCAGCATGTATATGAAGATGAGCAACTAGCAATTTATACATAGAATTTTGTCTGCCCTGCAGACTTTTTACTTAAAAGGATGTGGGACAATATGCGATGCAATTTATCACAGTTTACTTCGGTCACCAAGTGTGGTCAGAAAAATCTACTTTTCATTGTTTCAAATATAAGAAAATATTACAGATCAGTCTTCCTGTCTTACCTATTTATCTGTCTTGTTTCCAACATGTCTTTCAGATAGCATCTGGGTGGATATATTTTGATTTGAAAAAAAAATGACGTGAGTCTCTAAAGTGAAAAAGTTCAACAGACTTTGACCAGTTTATTTCCTGGTTTTGTTGGAAATGAACTTGGCAAACAGGCTGCAAAGAAAAAACCTTGGAACATCCTCCTCAGTATTAAAGACCAAAAAAAAAAAAAGGGATCTATAAGACTTATAATAAGACTCCTGGATTTCTGTGTCTCCTGGGACAAGACAGTGAAGGATGGCCAAAGGCAATCCATAGAAATAGTTTATCATGATACTGTCAAAAGCTAAATGCAGAAATCCCTTGGAGGAAAGAAGGGAGAGCCTTTACTAGGTTGGGGCTATGAAGTGCAGCAACCCAAGGCATTATGCATACTATTACAAGGTGATACCTAATGACAGACACAAGTGAAAAAACAAAAAAAAAATAAAAAGGTAAGGGTGGACTGAAGGGAAAGGGGAAAGGAATAAAGAGCTCATGAGAAACACAACAAACAAGGACAGTTCAATGGCACGCAAATTTTATTATTGATTTTATTTGGAAATGAAATCAAATCCCTACATTCCAACATGGCAGAAATTTGCCATTTGAGTCATGTCACAAACTCTATCAAAGTCTGTTTCAGAACCAGTATGGTGTTTTCATTTTAAGCTCACTGTAGAAGTGAGATCTCAGAGAAAATACACTTGGTGTGGGATTTTTCCATTATCCCCTTCCCTTCCTCAAAATACTAAAAAAAAAAAACAAACAAACAAAAAAAAAAAAAAAAAAAACCAACAACAAAAAAAAACCAACAAAAAACCCACCAAAACAACCAAACAACTAAACAACTGATTTTGCCAAAATTTGATGAAGAATTCACTTTGAGTTTTTTATCTTCTGCCAGCTGCATGAATTTAAGGCCTGATCCCAAATTTGACATTATTGACAAAAAATGAGATTATTCAGTATGTTTTAGACCAGCCTCATGGTTACAGAACTACTTCCACCTCCTTTTACCTTCTCTTTTGCAAGCTGTAGAAGTCATTCTAACAATATGGGGGGGGAGGGGGAAAGAAAAAAAAAAAGACCTTTTTTTTTTTTTTATAATCTTTCTTAACATTGCTCCATTTCACATTCTCTTTAATATAAGTGAGATTGTATTATGGATCAGTGGACCATCACTCCAGGCTAGCCATCTTGTATGAACACAGATAATTTAAAGAGAATACACTTCTATATTCCCTTTTCTGTTTACAGCCTTTCAAGCATGCAAAGCAGGTTGAAAATAAATAAATACATGTTTCACGCATTTTATTTTTTTTTTTGAGGGGGTGGGGTGGGGATTGTTTAAAGTCCAAGTAATCAGAGTAGAATCAAGCTTGAAAGTGGAAGGCGGGTGTGGGGTTACCAGTTTAAACAGTGTGTTGGAGGGGGAAAAAGGGGGAAGTTTCCCTCCCCTCTGCATCTCCGGCCGCCGAGCATCCTAGCGCTGTGCTCTGCTGCCACCTTGGCCGCGCCGCGGGACGTGCAGCCGGCCCCGCTCCGCGCCCGCGGAGCTCACCGCTGCGCGCCTGCGGCTGCTCTCCTCTCGCCTGGGAAACCTCGGTCGCTCAGGTCTTGCCACGTTCTCCGTTTATGTCACCTGCTGTTATAAATAGGACAAGGATACATGCAACATCTAAAGGGTCTGCTGCTTTTTTCTCTCTTTTTTTTTTTTTTTTGTCTTTTTTTATGAGAGGGGTTGGGGAGTGCTCTTCAAAGGAGGTTTATTTGATTGTTGTGCTTAAATTCCAAACTTAGAAATGTGAATGGGAGGAGAATATAATTTTTTAAAATTAATTAATTAATTATTTCTGCCCCTTTGCTGCTTGTAGGCTTCTTCTTTTTCCCCGGCAGGCCTTATCTTACACATTTAATGAAGGGAGCACTCAGACTCCCCTTCACATACACCGACCTGCCTCTGTGTCTTTCCCACTACCTGGCCACTGGGGCTCTGGAAGGAGCTCCCAGCAGTTTATCCCACGTCCAGGCTCTCAGTGACATTCAGCTGCAGTTAGAGGTCCCCCCTGTTTTGGGGGGATGGAAGGAGAGGGGGGAGAGAAGGGTGAGGGAAACATCAAAATTTACTGAAAATATATATTAATTAAGTATTAGAAAACCAATGGAGTTTGCAAATTTCCTTGCTTCCCTTTCTACACCTTCGTGTTACATTGCTACAGCGTTGACTTGACATCAGTGTCTGAGCTGGTGGTACTGAGTTTGGAAAGCTTTCATGCACTTCATCTCATTTTTGAATTGCACATGCTTTTTCTGTCATTTTTAAGGCTCTCTTCTGCTTCGGAGGAATCATGTTCTGACATGCTGGAGTTTGCTGGTGGTAAATATTTCCTTTGACTACAAAGTGCATGTGTGAAAAAGGCTTTTTGGTTTTGGTGGGATTTTTTTTTATGGAAATATTTTTCTTTCTCACTTGCTTCTTTCTCTGCTGTTATTAATAACCTGTAAACGAATTTAACCCGGAGGTCTGAGTGAAATAGCACTTTCGGATCTATACTTTCAGCCACATCACGCTGAGGAAAAGTACATGCATGTGTGAGAGGGAATCATGCGATGTGTATGACAGTTTGCATACCAGACTCGGTGACAATAGTAGGGACCACAGGTGAGTCCCAAAGAGGTCTGCTTTGCCGAGAGGATTTTTCCAGCCTCTGACCACAGAGAAGTATTCAGCTCTCCGGTTGCTCCCCAGAGTTGGCGGTTGTGATTTGTTTCAACTGAAAATAAGCAAGAATAGAAAATTACACGTAATAAAAAGTCCCCAGGCAAGCAGCCGTCTGCGCTGCGGTTCTTCTCAAGTAAGCTTTCCCCCATGGGCTGAAGTCTTGTGCCCAAGGGAGAGAAAGGGCTGCAAAGGGTTAAGCCGCCAACTTGCTTGCTAGGCAAAGTTTGAGGAAGAATATGTCTGAGGCTGAGTACGCTGCAGCCCCGCGTTTGAAACCTGTCACCCTCACTTAGGAGCTCTGCATCTCTGGTTGTCACCGGTGAATAATGATCACACGGCGATAAGATCGCTCTGGGGCGTTGCGCCGGAGCCGCCGGGGGAAATAGAAGAAAGGAAATTACGAGGCGTTTAACCGCTTTAGCAGGGTGTTCTTCAGTGTCATCGGTGGGTGTCAGGGTCAAATGACCGGCTGGACAGCAGCTTGGAAAGAAAAATTCCTTCCTCTTTTCCTTGAGAGAAACCTTGAGTGATGGTGACCATTGGCAGCTATGGAAAACAGAGACCTTGGTGGTGATCCCTAAAATAATACCATGCCGGAGCCCAGCTGTTCTGCCACCTTCTCCCCTTTCAACCTGCCGGACCCGGTGGGCTTTGGGTGACCTACCGAGGAGGACCCGCCCCCGCCGGAGCAGGTAACGGCTGGTTAAGTCGCTTTTTGGACTAGCACGATCTTGATTTGACAGAAGTGTGTCCTGAGTATCTTTGAATACTGTGATTTGAAGTGCGGGCTGATTGAGGAGCCAGTGTGGGCAGGGAGGGGGACAGGAATAATTCCGCCTAACCTCTATGTCTATGGAGTCTATGGGGCAGGGCAGCAGCCTGCAACCTTGCAAAAGTCTTTAGCATTCCCACTTTCTACCGTGACAGGGGGGCACTGGGGGCAGAAATGCCTGTGATCGACAAAGGTCTGCTTCGCCTTATGTGTTGCCGACAGGTTGCCAATATCGGGGACGGGGAGATGAAAAGGATGGGTGACCAGAGGAGGAGAAAGATTTCTAAGGGATTTTTTTTTATTATTATTATTTTTTATTTCACGAGAAAGTGCACTGGTTGTCCATCAACTTCGGGAAAGACATAAATCATGCGCATGCAAGTGCTCTGAAAAGTATACAGAGCCTA
>VXBW01003445.1:0-85175 GCA_013400375.1 Thinocorus orbignyianus | reverse complement strand
GGAGGGAGAAGGAAAGAAGGGGGTGGGGGAGGCGGGCTTGTCTGTGGTTGCACTTGAAATATCGCCATGTTGGTGGAGAGCAGGTCTGTAATTACTGCTAGCGAGGGCATCTCCCAGTTTTAGGACCGCAGCTCGGGGAGTTTTACAGCTCATTCCACTCCTTCCCTTCCGATACTCCCCGAGGGTCTCCAGAGCAGCGGGGCCGAGGCAGCCCCGCAGCGAAGGGCGGCGAAACCCGCACCTTCCCCTTCCCCGCAGCCCCCGCGGTGATGTTGGGCGGGGGACCGGGGGCTGCCTACCCACATCCCCCCCCCCAACCCCGGGCAGAACCTCCCGCTTGCTTCCCCACGCTGAGAGTAGGGGGAAGAAGGCAAGTCCAAAGGGACGGAGCTCGCTAAACTGCCCTCAGCAAGCAAGGGGTTAAAAGCGGGAGGGGAAGGGGGAAAAAAAAAAAAGAAAAAGAAAAAGAAATAGGGGGGAGAGAAAGAAAAAGAGAAAACCTAGCCTGACTTTGCCTCTTGGAAAGCTTTAGGTTGCAGCCCTGCCTTCCAAGCATTCTTTAAACTACAAATGTGGGAGGGACTCCAGGAGAGAGAGAGAGATGGCTATCAACTGAATTCATTACTGTAAACATCTCCCTGGGGTGTCAGGCAGGGAGGAAAAAAAAAGGCACGACTTACATTAGCAGGGAATAGTCAGATCTGAGGCATCATTACTGCTAAGATCAGCCTGCAATCCCGGCTGAAGGCGGGCGCAGGACTCGGAGGGAGCCAGACACACGGACTCACACATCTGCTCACATCTATGTGTCTGATGCCTTCTCCGACTTCCAAGGGTCCTGAGTCTCTGNGAGGCGCTGAGCGGCCGCGCTGCGTGGCGCGGAGGGCGGCGGCCACCACCACCACCGTCAACATCACCACCAGCGGAAAAGTTTTGGCGTGGGGGGCCAGAAGCGCGGAGGGGGATTATGATCGGTGCCGGCGAGGGATTCCCCGCCACCGCCAGGTACAGTTGGAATTTCTTTTTCTCTCTCCTTTCTTTTTTTTTTTTTTTTTTTTTTTTTTTTTTTTTTTTTTTCTTTTTTTTTTTTTNTCCCGGCTGAAGGCGGGCGCAGGACTCGGAGGGAGCCAGACACACGGACTCACACATCTGCTCACATCTATGTGTCTGATGCCTTCTCCGACTTCCAAGGGTCCTGAGTCTCTGTGACTGCTCCTCAATGTGATCCTTTCACCATTTCCAGAAGACAGAAAGAGGGAAAAAAAAAAAAAAAAAAAAAAAAGACAGAAAGACCAGGCGTACCCGCGGTCCTTTCTCGTTTATTTTTCACCGGAGAAGGAGGAGCGGCGGCGGGGAGCGGAGGGGGGGGAAGAGCGAACGAATCGAGGAGAGAAAGTGCTTTGGGGATGCCAGATCCGCAGGCTGCGCGCCGGAGGAGGAGGTGGCGGAGAAGGGGGGAGGACGATGCCGCTGCCTCGTAAGGGNTCCCCTTCTTGGTAATTCTAGCCTTAGGGCGATTTAAAGCCGCCGTGCCCTTTGCCTTCTCCGAGAAGGCAAAGTTAAGGAGCCGGGATCAGGTGGTGTGTCAGAAATATCGCCTCCGCCTCATTAGAGCCCCACGTCTGCGAGTGTGCGGCACAGATTTATGAATGGCCGGCGGCGAGTGTTTTGGAGGGTCCCCGGGTGGAGGTCAGGAGCAGGATTCGGGGCTCTTGGGATCCCCATGGCATCTCAGTGCCCAGCAGGTGGGTGCCGAACCCGGCCCCCATCCCGTGTCCCCCCCCTCACATCGCCGAGAGGGGAAGGCAGAACCGAGAACTACCCCTGCCTGCGGGGGGAACCCGTGTTGGCAGCACCATTAGTGTTATTTAGGAGATGGTTTTGAGAAACGGGACCTTTAAAGATGAACCTTGCTCGGAAGAGGCAATCGGCTTAGCTCGGGGTTGGAAAGTGTTAAAAGAGATCTATGGGGAGAGCAGGGAGCTGCGCCCGGCAGGAGGATCCATCAGATCCCCATCAGCAGCCTTCGGAGCTGGTGGTGAGTTGGGTTGGGTGCGAGGTTAAGAGAATTGGATCAGGATTTGGGAATACAAAGGAGCCCCCTCCTGACCTGCTGAGTTACGCGGTGATCTCTGGCAAAATAGTAAGAAATACTGCGGGGGAGGGGATACGGGGGGGACGGACGGGGATGGACACGACACAAAATCAGATCGCAATAAGAAGTCGAACAGCTGAAAAGACCTCTGCAGAGCATGAGATAAAACCTCATAAAAGATAAAGAAATCAGCAGCAAAGTAAGAGAGTAAGACTTTCTGCCTTCTTTTCGGAGTGGGAATCAGTCAACAGGAGCTTTTAATTAATTTTAATGGAGGAAATCTGTTTTAGGGCTTACAATAAGCTAATAAATCCAAGGCACAAATCCGTGTAAATTCCTGTACTGTGTGTGGAAGGTACTGGTTAGATTTCTTCAGATGCTGCTTTTTGCAATGCAGAGCTCAGCTAGATAGAAGGCAGAGATTCCTTGCACGAGGAGCAGGAAAAGATCCTAAAGCAAGTCAGACCTCTCTCACACGCACAGATGTGTACACACACGCACACTGAGAAAGGCAGGGTGTGTGTTAAAGAGAGGGGGTTTTATAGCATCTAACTTTACAGTGCTTGCAGGGAAATCAAACCAGTTTCAAGGTTGCAATAGATCACTATGTGGGTTTATAAAACTCGACCAATCAGACAAAAAAACTTAGATGGACTTAATTCCTTGCTTCATTCACTGACATGGTCTTTCTCCAAGGGCACATTTATATATTTGTAGTTTCAAAGAAAAGTGATTAATTGCTTTCAGATATATGCATTTTTGGAAGCCTTTTTTCAAACACTTAGAAGGTACTGTACCTATGCCTTTACCCACCTTTCTTTCCTTTCCTTTTTTAAAGAGTCAATGTATGCAATGTTATCATTAAGGCATAGCATCTACATAATCAAAAAGATACAGTAGATGTTATTTAAAAGTCACTGTTTCTAAGTGACAAAAGTGGTGTTAAAATGTTAGTGTTGACCTTATTACTGAAAATTGTGTGAGAGGGGAGATTCCAAACATTATTACTATTTGTTGGAGGTTTGCTATTTACCCGGTTGTTCCCTATCTTGATATGGTAGTGAGACAGTTAAAAGTAAGAGACTTCAGGCCTGGAGTACTGTAGGTGAAGCAAGTCAGAGAGCACTGTGTAAATACAACGTCTGTAAAACTACCTGTGACTAGAACAGTCATCAGTTCTTTTTCCAGAGTCCAAGGCTGCAGCAAGAAGAAGTGGTGCTGGAATGCACCCAGCGTTCTTAAAAGAGTCGCTCCTCACATACACCCACACCCTGTATTTTGTATAAGGTGATGTTATCTGTGTTTGGCTTTGAGAGTCTGGATCTAATTTGAGCCACTGTTACAAGTCACATTTATATCCTGGCCTGCTGGATAGTTTGATTTAGGATGTAGACATATCTCCTTTACGCAACCCTACACCCTCCCAGTTGGAATCTGCATTACATAGACTATGGTTTCCTTCGAGAATCAAGAATGTGCTTGCCTTTAACTGCTTAAAATAGCAGTATCTAAAATGTAGGATGTTATTAGGGCTGACTTCCCTACCCTTCCTGCAGAAAAGAAGGAGAGGCATAGTTTTACCAAGTCAAGAAAACAAGAAGGGAGTTTAAACAAGCATCACTATCAGGCTTTTCCTGTACTGCGCTTTCTATTTAAAGGACTAGAAAGGTGGCACACTTAAGATAATATTGTTTCCAGGAAGGTGAGAGCTTTATTTCTTAATCTTTTCTGCTACCTCTTTAATCTCAAAATGAGTTCATTTTTCACTAGATTACTTTCATATAACTTTCAGGCTTTTAGCAGGCAGATTCAAATCCAGTACATTAGTGACCTCTATCTGTGGGAAGTGTATAGTCAATGGTGTTTTTTTTTTTTCCTTTTTCTTTAGCATAGTGGATTGGAAACACAGGCTATAAATTGATTTGGTCTTTTATACCTGCAAATCACCTAGCTTGTCGGGTTATCGATGTTGTATCCACTACGGACAATACGATTTCCTAGTGTTTTAAACACAAACACAGGAAAACTAAACTCCAATTCCAAACATGAAGCCAGAACTTGAAAAGAACTCTAAATCTTTTCCGGTGATAATATGATGAACATTTTCAAAAATCAGGAAAATAAAAAGTATCCAGTGGTATTAAACACTGATAATAAAAGAATTGTATTTATGTTCGTCTGATGGTTTAATACTTACTCTAAAGCAGGCTGACTATGTGAAATTTTATTGCCCCTGAGTGCTTACATAATAACTGAAACTTGAGACAAACACTCAGACCAGATATACTATAAGTAGACTTTATGGTAGCAGGGTGTTTAAGAAATGTAAAAAAAGAAAAAAAAAAAAATCCAGCTGTGTCTATATTAGGAATACATGTCAAGGATCAAGGAAAAGGGGGTCTTTATAAACAGATGGTCTCTTTTAGGGGATTATTAAACCCAGCTTCCCAATACTAATTTGTCTCTTGTTTATATCCACGGCTATATTCCATGTTTTAGTTAGTGATTGTAAACGGCAGTTGAGGACTTGATCAGCAATATCTCTGGGTAGGTGAATACCATTGTTTGACATTTCCCAGATTGTAGTTGATTACCTCAGCGCTTGGTAATATGATGTTTTTAGGTGTTTCCTTCCCTCCCCCTTGGGCAGTCTTTTTAGGAGTCTTTCTGCCAATGCTTTTTGTTTATTTCCTCAAGAAACTGAAAGTGCTGCAACTTGCCTCAGAGGTATAAAAATTGCTTTTTCTTTTCTTTTGGAGAAACAAAGATTTTTTTTTCGGTCTTTTATAAAAAACGTAGAAAAGAATAATATATCATTATTATTGTAAAGGAGGCTAATTTGACGTACACTGAAGATATGAGCTTTAGTTCCCCTACAGCTGTGTGTAACCTACACCTTTCAGACTTCTTTTACGGAAAAACAGCAACAAAAAAATATCATTAAATTTTTTTATTGACGGGCATGTTTTATTCATTTATTAAAACAAACCCAAACCATAATCCATAGGTAATACTCCAGAAATAAGCGTTTGCAATAAAAACTCTTCTGTTTAACAAATTATATTCTAATCACATCAAACAATATGTTCCAGGAATAGTGCAATTTAGTCTAGTATTTGCAACCACTGGTGAAATGCGTTGGGGCCTTCTTTACCTTTTTTTTTTCTTTTTTTTTCTTTTATTGATGTTTTATCCAGCTAACAGTCTTTTTCTCCCCTTCTTTGATTCCTTCTTCTGACATGGCCCTTTGAACTGAATCAAAATTAAGTACCAGCAACAACTTAGAACAAATCCATCATGCTCTATTCAGCATTCCTGAAAACTTAATGATGCATAAAGAGGTCTGTAAAATATCCCTTCTAAAAAGAAATCTTGTGCTTTTTATCAGCTCTACCTAGAAACAATCTCCTGTATATTTTGCTTCAAGCTCTAACTGCTTTATTTGTTGAAAAAGAAATCTTTTCTAGCCTAGTTTAGTAGGAGGATGTATTTATAAAAGCATACGGCACAGAGAATTGTTGATCATTCAAAGGTAAACTGTCATTGAAACTGATCCTTCAGTCCTTGCAGACAACACTCAAATACAGGCTTTTGACGTACAGGATCAGATCTTTGCTAGACTTGGTCCTGCAAAGTGTTCATTTTACTTTGGCCCCAGGTGAGAGGTGACTTGTTTCCAACTGACCCTGGTCAGTATTTTGTAGGATCTGCCCCTTACAAAGCAGAATATTAAAGGTCACAGATAATATTCTAGCTTGGCCTTCAAGTCAATACGCCACTTTCATGACACTTAGTCACCAGCTACCTATTCACAAGGTAAATTATGGTTGTAATTTTCTGCAACAGATATGGATTAAAGGCCGCAGTACAAAAAAAAAAAAAAAAAAAAAGTTAAGAAAAAGAATAATTTTGAAAGGCATTTTGGACAATAATCTTTAGGTGACTGTAATGGTCTGCAGTCTGTTTTTACAAATCCTGGCACAGATGGGGACATACTTTGAGCCACAGAATACAGAAGAGGGCATTTAGTTCCTTTTATCTTATTTACTTGTGAATATATCGTAATGAAAATGTTTGGATGAAGGGACAGAAGTTGTGCAATTTGGTTGAAGTTGTTTATTGTGGCCAAGTTGTCATGGGTAATTTAATCTGAAAAATGCAGAATCCTATAGACATAAAATCAGTTCCTTCCTGAAAACATGCTAGCTATGTTTGAATTTATCCAAAACTATTCCAGAAGCTTTGTTCAGACAAAACTGGCAACATTTTTTTAGTGTCAGGGCTCTTGAGGAAGAATTGCAGGCACAGGATTCTGGAATTCCATCTCACAGACTCGTTAGCCGTTCACTGTCATGCGTTTCTGTGTTCAGCAAGGTCTGAGCAGTCAGAAGCAGACACTTCTCTCGTAGTAAATACTGTAAACTGTACGGAAGTACTACGTGACCCATGAAGAGCAGGAAAGGTCAGAGCTCTCAATGAAAAGCCTCATCAGCACCTTCTGAGAACCGAAATCTGTGTCACTCCCAGTTCCTGCTGGCAGCTTTTGTCGTTCCATCACCAAAACCAACAAGAGAAAATTAAACTGAGATTTTCTTGAGAGTACTTCCAGTCCTGCACCATGTAGCTGCACGAGTAGTTCCTACCTCTCTGAGCTGTTCCATAAGAGGTAGCCAAGAGACATCACATGGAAAAGGCTTGCCCGTCTGGAGAAAGGATGCAGCACTCCTACGTGTTCTAGCCATGCTGAGAGCACTCGTATGCAGTCCTCAATCTTCACGCAGGTTGCAGAAGACCAAACCGTGGTCAAACTGCATTCACAGGATCATCAACCACAGGCTTTTAGGTTCAGAGTTACAAATACTGAGATCTCTGGCATGCTTTTCCTAAGGAGAAACAGAAATGCAACATTAGAACTGTTTTAAAATGGGTATGACATTCACAATGTCATTGGAAATGAAGGCAACAAAAAATAAATATATTTTAATATTATATTATTATTTTATTATATTAGTGGCGGAACATGAGATTTAATATACAGTTCTGAAGAAGAAGTGCAGGTGTTGTGTCACATACATGTATATAATTTGTGTATGTGTTTCATATATAGGTGACTGACTTTGTCTATAATCACAGAGGTCTCTGTCAGACCCTTCAAAGCATATATAATTAATTGTCATTCAAAATTAATTATTTTTAGTGAACTGCAAATCAAATTAAACTAGAAAAAAAACCTGATATTTTTCCTTCAGTGTGTTGGAAGTTTCTACACAGGGTAAAAATCCTGAGGTGCTCCCAAGAGGTATTTCTCCGAAGGCTGATGGAAAGAATCTGTAGCAAACTTATTTGTGCTTATGAAATAGAACTTCACAGCTGAAAAACTGCTTTTAAAATTAATGTGTTTGACTCCAGACTCAATCCTTCTCTCTTTCACTGGCAAGTTAATTTCAGAGACACTCTTCTCATGATTAGAGATTACTCATGTGAGTAATAATTTGAATACTCAGAAGTGATGTCATTTAGCTGTAATTGAAGATTATACAATCCCAACACTGTGTCTCTGGTTATACTAATGTATATATGCTTTCATTAGGAGTTTCTTCATGTGGGCATGGGAAAACAAGCCGTGTAGGTACAAAGTCATTAGAGTAGAACTGCATCTGTATGAGGATTGTAGTAGTATCGGTGTTTGTCACAGACAGCCTACATGGGTACAATTCTATAAAAACTACCTGTAGACTGGGCATTGGGTGTGCATGTCATTTAATGAATGATGATTTTGGTAAGTGTGGTGCTTTTACCAAGCCTGTTGCATGCCTGAAATGCTGGCTGAAGCCACGTCAGGTGTCTCTAAATGAAGAAATGTTTGTTAGCAGTACCATGTAATTTCATTTGTGATCTAGGAAGTTTTTCCTAAGTGGTGCTTCTTGTGTCATGGAGAGATTTGCATCTAACTAATTGTACCCCATTTAGCAATCTTGTTTGTCTGGTTTCACAAGGCCACCTCATTGACTGATCTAGGTTTAACCTTCTTCTTATCTTCAACCACTTCGCTTTGGAGTTAGTTGAAAATGCTCCTAGACTAAACATTATTTCTTGACCTATATCAGTTGAAAACTTGCTTGTAATTCCATAATTTGTTACAATTATGTAAAAATTCAGAACACTTTGGTACCTGCACTGTTATGAAAATTTGTATGAACCTGGATTGGGTGGTTGGGGGACTCCGATTGAATATCATCATGCTTTGTATGCATATTGCATCATGTTGTACCGATCTATTTACTGTAAAGCCCTCACATTATTCGTTGAACAAGAGAACCTGGAGGTGGAAAAGACATGTAAAGCTAACCAACAGCTTACAGTTATCTCTCTAGTACACTCCTAAAATTTTCATTCTTGATTTAAATGTTTTTAAAGATTCCGTCTGAGACATTTTAACCTTTGAACTGCCCGTAGGAAATTAAATCTCCAACACAAAACAAGTAAATGAAGTAAAAAGTGCTGTTATCCAGCCTGATAAATTTCTCCCTTTTTAAAACATATTTAGCTATCTGACAACACATTTCTTCATGCTGTAGATGAGTATACAGTTAGAGGCTGCTAAAATTTAACAGAACGTGAACACATACACACAGACACACAGAGTCATTCCCAACTGTATTGCTAAATCCTGTGTATCAAATTGGTATATGCCCAACAGTGGTTTCTGAAATAGCTCATTCTGGCCCTGTGCCAGGCTGCTCAGTGAAGAGCTGCTTCTTGCAGCAGTTCAGCAGTAAATTGTAAAATGCATTTTGCCAGTAGAGTCTTCTTTTTTATTTTTTTTTTTTATTTGAGAAATTACTTTTGCTCTTTGATAAAATTAATTTCAGAACCTTATTCCTTAGCAGTTGTGCAACAGAGTAACAGTCTTTACTCAGAGAGGAAAGTGTCTGCCATGACAGCTTTGAAAATACTTTGGCAAGAAAGAAGCATAATGGACACCTCGTTTTTTTAAAAAAAAACGTGCACTTTGAATGCCATAGACGGAGCCAAGTCCCTTATAATTGCCCAGAGATGCCTAAGACTTTGGGGCAGAGCATCTGACAGTAATGTTCCTCTAAATGCTTTATCCAGGTTGTGCCCTATCAAAATATCTTTTTTTATTCAAGTAGTATTGTGTATTCATAATGAGAAACATAAATGTATGTGCGTGCAGGGCCACACACGCTAATAAAATGTAAAAATAAAATATTTCTGAAAGAATTAGAGTGGCAAAAGATCATTTAGCAAAATCTGTTTTCTTCTGAACCTGAGTTAGCATCTTCCTTTTTTATTATTTAGCTAGAGAACATGGCAATTAGTGGTACTGTAGAACTTGTTTGCTTTTCTCCCCTAGTGCTTTCCCCCCATAGTACATAGAGAACTGATATCACAAATAGTCTTCACAATCTGTTTAATACAGTTTTAAAAAGAAGGATGTGATTAGATTTTTATTTTGTGTTGAGTGCTGGCTACAGGGTGCTGAATCCCTGTCTTCACACTAGTTAGGTAAAATTCCAGTGAAATGCAGTGAATTAACATTAAATAAAAGGGGGAAGAAAAAGCTAACAAACTGAAACAAAACAAACCCAAAAGCAAAACGAAAGGAAACCCAAACCCACAGCCCAGGAACTGTGGAAATCTCAATGATAACAAGATGGTTGTTTTCTGTCCTACTCTGGATAATCTTACCAGTATCTATTTAACTTAATATTTATTACCAAATAAAGGTTTCAACTAGATAGTCCATTA
The DNA here is from genome assembly GCA_013400375.1 of Thinocorus orbignyianus. Taxonomy (NCBI): domain Eukaryota; kingdom Metazoa; phylum Chordata; class Aves; order Ciconiiformes; family Thinocoridae; genus Thinocorus; species Thinocorus orbignyianus. The sequence goes on along the minus strand of VXBW01003445.1, from coordinate 75,307 downwards.
TCACAGAGGTCAAACACTCAGCTCCATCCTCAGATCAGCACAGTGGATCTTTATAATCTGGAATAAATGAGATGTTAGAGTTACTGCCAGCAGCTTTGGCAACAGAAATGTTGATCTGCCGAGATTCTCTTTCCTGCAAAAAATTCCTTATCAGCAGATCCACACATCCTACATGGTGTGACTGTGGATGTACAGATAAGAGAACAGAATGACTGAAAGCGGATGGATGGCATGAGCATAAATAGGTCATGAGTTACCAACTGCGGAGCTTGATCCTGAGCACCGGGAGAGGTGATTATAAATTTCAGAGCCCCTCTAAGGATAAGGATCTCTCTAGGTAGAACGGTTTTGGCTTTAATTCTTCGCCCTTCATTTGTCCAAAGTTGAAGGTGCATAAATCAGTCTGTACGACCAGAGATGACTCTGAAATTCATAACCACTCATCTCTGTGACATTGATGGAAACTCTATTGGATCAAATGCATAGGTATTCTAATTATGAACCTCTGATATTCAGAACTTCCCTTAGGCCATCAATATCTCATATGCAATCATATTTTACAAGCTGCTGAATGATTGTCTGGTTATGCATGTGCTGACCGAGAGAAGACATCCTACAGTCTAAGCCAGCCAGCTGCAGAAAGAGGATCCACTTTAACAACTAAGAGAATAAACACCTTTACATTTCAGATAACATCAGTATCAGTTCACAAGCTGCTTAGGTCTTGGGAGGAAATAGTTTGTGATCTTGGGAAGGGGTATGTAAGTAGAGCCCTGTATATTGTCTTGTGTTGAAGGATAACTATGTTTGACAGAAAGGCATTCCTTTTAACTCCTTCGATGCTATGATAAAAGAGTGTAGAATCTCCAGCGTATTAGAAGCAGAAATAATGCAAAGACCTGTAGCCTTGCTATGAAATTTACACTACCTTCTACCATCTGCGGTACTTCTATTGACATATTCTGGTAGCAGCATACTTCTCTCCTGTTTTCTCTCTCACTCTCTTTATTTTTTAAATATGTGCAGTAGCACAGGCTGAATCAGAATTTTGAGTTAGCTCTTCAGCTAAGAAGGATCCATCTTCCAAGCTGGAGTTTGTTCTGTTACATCTGTCACGTCAGGTGCATTAAGGACACAAGGCATCCTAAAGATACAATCCAAACTAAAACAAGCAATTACGCTGAAGGAAGCTTTTATTTTCATTTAAATATTCCCCATATTATTTTGCAGGTCAAGTATTGCAGTACTGTACAGAGGGAAGATAAAAGCAGGAAAGAGAAAGTGACTAGCAAAATAACTGGGGGAAAAACAGGATGAAAGTGAGTAACAAGATTGTCCAGACTGAATGAGGTATGGAGACAAAAAATCAACCTTCTGTGCAACAGGAAATCAGAGTTTCCTGATGATCATAGTTTTAACCACCTCAGCTGTTACTCATCGGAGAGGAGGACTGTTGATGGTCATGAAGAGGGAGAGGTAGGGCAATGGTAGGAGGAGCTGGGAGGGGATAAAAGGATCTGTGAAGTTTCCCCAGTTCATTCTGTGGTGGGCATAGCCCATGGGAATCTGTCTCAGAGCATGTTAGCTCTACAACAGAAAGAACCCGTGATTGTTTGGTGAGGTTTGGTGTTTTCCTTGTTAATATTATTCTATGTCCTCATTTTTGTGACCTTAGAAACTGTACATGTTAACTGTAGGAAAAGATGGATACAGAGTAAAGGTGTGATGGATAAAGCAATTATTGAACAACTAGTCTCAAGTTTTCTTCTCAGGTATATACACAGAAAGTCCGCTTTACAAAGATAAATCAAAGGGGGGGATAATGAATCTTATCTGTTACTTAAAATATATATTACTTAAATATATATATTCTAGATACTAGGAACTTCTACGTCATTAGTTTTCTCTTGCCTGTAGGCCTCTCATGTGAAAGAAGTTAAAGATCCATTGTTTAACAAAAAATAGAACAATTAGGGGAACACCGGGGACAGTACAGTGGGCAATGGGAGCAAATGGCACTGAAGTGGGTCTTTATTATTCTAGCTTATAAGCTAGAATGGGGTTTTGAGCAACCTGCTCTAGGGAGAGGTGTCCCTGCCCATGGCAGGGGGGTTGGAACTTGATGATCTTTAAGGTCCCTTCCAACTCTAATCATTCTATGATTCTATGAAACGCGCTGAGGGAAATGAGCATTGTGCAGTGTAACATACAGAATTGTGCTGTTCTTTCTTTGTCATCAGAGCACTTATGCTGGTCCTGCCAATTAAATCTCTGGCTAAATCAAACAGTGATCAAGCTCTACCTTACAATCTGAGCCTGCAGGATGCTCTTTCCCTTTGCAGCTGAAGGCAAGGCAGAATTCAACACTGGATCCTGAGAACAGTGAGGAGACATGAAGTGGTGCACACTGAGGGCTGAATTGACAGCGTTTGCAGAAACTCTTTGTATGTATGGACATACAAGAGGGCTGGCATTTTTCTTCCCTCAGGCACAATAAATGCCCACAGTCATCAGCAGCACCAAGTTTGGGTGCTTAATATGAAGGAAGGAGATAATTTATGGTAAAGGTTATATTAAAGATATATGCCCTTGCTTTGTTAGGGAGGGTACGCAATGATTTTATGATTTCATTATTCTCCACAAGTGTTCTAGTGATGATAATATTTGGAACAATATGTGAGTCTACTTTTTTCCTTATTTGTATTCTTGCAGAAAGGCTAGTAAAGAATCTGACTAGAATTAAGTTACTGTATTTGTGAAAGAGGTAAAAAAACCAACTCTGTGAAAAGATGGCACCGTATGAGTTAACATGTTAGCCCCTCATTCTTTCAGATCAAGCTTCCTGTGAGTAATAAAACACAAGTCAGATGAATTTGGCTGGTCTCAGTCAAGCCTCTCATGGATAGTTGCCCACATGGGAATAACTACGGCATAGATTAGCTCTGTGAATAGTTCCAGGACAGGTGTGGGACTGAGCTGCATTGGCAGAACTGCTCCGGTCAACTTGTGTGTGGTGTTTCAGACAGTGGTGTCTGTCTTCCCTTTTCAAGAGGACTAAAATTCAGCCAAACATGTTTTTTAAGTAATTGTTTTCAGGGAGCTGGAGAAAACTTGTATTTTGTCAGCTATTCAAGTCTTTTATTAGACACTTCAAAAAAATGAAGTACAAATGAAAATGAAAATACCCTAAATTATTGCTTACTAGCTAACATTTCGTTCTTGAGAACAGCAGCTTCTGACCCATCTTGTCTAACAGTCTAAGACAAACAACAAAAAAGGGCAATCTTTTTAAAGCTTAAGAGGGGACAGAATGGCACAGGCTTTCTTCTGCTGAACACAAAATCTTGCTATTTCTGTTTGAAATCCAGACGTAGGCTATAGCGATCTATATGAAATGAAAGGTGGACTCAGGTAAACCCACCACTATTAACAGAGCCTCATTTTTCCTGTCCCTGTCAGATGTGAAAAGATTTATTAGGTAAGGGGGATGAGCTGCTCCTTAACCTTCATGTCCTCTTCTTTCTCTGTTCCTATAAAGCAGACAGAGCCCAAGTCACACTGTACAAGTCATTTTAAGAAGTATGTTATCAGAAACAAACTCTGCACTATTTTTCCTGACATAAAAAGAGGCAACACAAATGAAAGATAGAAGGAAGAGTTAATAACAGCATTTGATCAAAGGAGCGCTGACGCACAAGCAGGTTCAGAGAGCTGCTTGATATTAGATGTGTAGTGCTTGCATAAATCAGGGCTGGACCATTTTAAAGCATCTGAATATTCACATAAGCCAGAAAACTTCTCTATTGAGTTCCTTGTTAAAGTCATGACTGTAGGCCAGCCTTCCTTCTTTAGCAATAAGGAGAAAGGATTGTAGTCCTGGAGCTGACACTCAGCTGTTTGTGCCCTAGCTGCCTCTGAATCAATAGAGGGCCCTGCTCTTCAAATCTCTCACACAAAGTAAATATTTTTTTTCTTTCTTGATTTAACTAGTGACTTAAGGAAATGCTTGGACATACGATTGTCTAAGGTCAGGTTTACAGCACTCTTCTGCACAGTTCGGAGTTTTAGATTCATATGTAGTCGTGGTTATGCAATTTGTTGAGACATCTATTTATACTTCTATGTTTCTTAAATCTGTCTCATAGCAATTGCTATACCCATTGTGACTGACATATTTTCAATGACATTTTTCATGTATTCCACCATTGCTATATCTAATGAAGCTTGATTTTTCGCATGCTTGTGACCATCATGGGCATGTAGTACATCTCTAAAAATTTCCCAGCCTAACCTTTATGTCCCTCTGCCAGGTGACTACAGACATAATGGTTTTATCAATGCAACTGTAGACTTTTGGCACTTGCATTAAATTTCACATGGATCAGTCTGAGTGAATTAAAAAATTTCTCTTGCTACAGGAGGTCTCTCCACATTGTTGCCCTCTCATCTAGCCCACACTTCCTCCGTTTCCTAATGAGGATGTTATGGGAGACAGTGTTAAAAGCCATGCTGAAGTCAAGGTAGATGACATCTGCTGCTCTCTCCTCATCCAGCCATCCGGTTATGACATCATAGAAGGCTATCAGATTGGTCAAGCATGATTTATCCTTGGTAAATCCATGTTGAAAACTTCCAATAACTTCCTGTTCTTCAGTGTGTTTGGAGATGCCATCCAGAACGAGTCACTCCATTACCTTCCCAGGGTACCTTCCCCTAGTATCTTAACCTCTAATGCTTAAAACCCTAGATATTCTGAAACCTAGGTTTTCTTACCAAGATTAGAGGGTTATACTCTCATGGCCCTGTGATTCTATCTATTTTAACCTCTCTTATCTGAGACAGCTACTTTAGGAAGGAGCCTGTAGGTTCACTAATAGATGTAGGTACAAGGCTGTCATTCTAGACTGTGTGGAAATGAGATTAGAGCCAATTTGACAAGAAGCAAATTTCCCCTTCCTTCACTTTAGTTCCTTTTTCCCAGGTAATTACACAGGTTGAATTCATCAACCCAGTCAGCGTATTGCTTGTTTTTCTGGCAATTTCCAGTAGGAAGATTCTTATTATTATGAATAGATATGTGTGCTCTATAGTTGCTGACAATCACATGGGGATCCTGTTTTTTTCCCCCTTATATGCATTGTAATGCTGCAGATGAAATAATGTGAACTAAATATCTCCATATCTCGTATTACTGCCTGGAAATGGAGGATCTTTCTCACAATTTTTCAGTATTTCGATTGTCTCATGACACACCACTCCAGTATGGGAAAAGGAATTATAAGAGTTGAAATAGCAAGAGCTACTGTGTGACTGGTCACACTTTCAGCACAGATTTTTTTCCAGTATAAATCCAGATTTAGTCCTCTGAAATCTGGAATTTTCACATCCACATAACTGAAAATGAAGAAACATACTCCTTGTTTCAAATCTTCATTCACAGGGTAAAGCAGAAAGAAAGTGAGCATTCTTACATCAGACCGATTGAAAGTCTCACGGCAAAACATATTTAGGTCTGTAAATAATCAGAAATACAGTGCATGTGCAGAACTGTGTGAAATGCCTTAAGTAAAGCAGAGGGTGCTGATGGTTTATGAATCAATGCATAGATGTCAGTGCACTGACAAATCTAATGGGTAACTGTAAAGAGCTGCCTATTTGTACATGCCACCCATAGCAGAATTTAAAAAGTAAGTGCAAAAATCCAGAACGTTTTGGAAAACAGAATCAAATGTAGACCATATAGTCCAAAGGGAATCTCCAAAAGATCAGTTTTTTTTAAAGCATGTTACATTTTCATTAAAAATAAAGCAAATGAAAAATAATCCTCTAATTTCTGTGATACACTGTGGAAAAAAAATGTTATTCCATAAACAGTAAAATTATCACATTGTGTGAGGGAAGTTTCTTGATTTGTTTTGATGATTAACATGCCATCCTATCAAGGAATTCATACATGTGCTTAGTATGTAGCCACCTGAGTGTGTGGGACCTGGGATAATAATAAAAATTAATCCATCTAAACAATTGGCTACTTCTAGCCCAAATGCAAGCATTGGAATTAACTATAGTCAGATAATTCTTAATGAAGCTTTAACTTCACGGGGGTTTTCTTCCTGGGTTTTTTTTTTTTTGGTTTGTTTCTTGTTTTTTGTTTTGTATGCAAACTGAATTTGGAGTAAATAGGAGATGGACATTGTGAGACTGTTTAGCAAGTATAGCAAAATTCTAAAGAATACCGTAACAAGGTGACTGTTGCTGTAACAATTTCTGTATATGGCAATTTTCACAGAGAGCAGTAGGTAGCCATGGTTGATTTCTAAGGGCTTTGCTCTTCATTGCAGCATTGTAAGCCAGGAATATGTTCTTCATGGGTATTTCAGTGCATATAGAGTATTGCTTCTCAGGAGGACCGACTCCACATTACTTCAATTTAATAATGTCTGAGGCTGTTCCCCCCCAACACCTCCTGGTTTAAGAATAATGCAGCTGTACTGGTTTTGCAGTCATTCCATGCCAAAAACAATGGAAGTTTCCTTCTCCACCTATCCTAAAAGTGACTATGGTACTATTCCTGTGAAAGGCAGGTCTCCATATTATGCTCTATATGACATTGGCTCCTTCTGTTTCCAGCTTGATGAAAAACAAATTTGGGAAGCACTCCCCTTTCCACAGTGGAGGCCAAGTACTGCAAAGTTCTGCATGCTTTCAGTTCCAGTCAAAGTCAGTAGGTTTTGAACACGAAAAACATTTTTCAATGTCTCCACATATATTGAAGCACACAGAAGTTTCTTGTGGCTATCTCCATGTGAAGGATCAGGGAGCATTACACATTATATTGTTAGGGTTTTGAGTGAGAAAGATTTGATTTCCAAATATAGTATAAGGTAAAATATATATCTGAGACAGTTTGAATTTAAATTTCTTCCTGAAGATCAAATTTTCTCATGCTAAAATTTTGTTGTTTAATTGTAGCAGTATCATCTGCAAAGTCCACCAAACAACAGCAATAAGTAAGAAAAATCATAAGAATAGGTAGCAGGTTGGCTGGCATACAATGAGAATTAAAGTAAAAGCCAATCTTCAATCTTCAAACATTGATATGAATTATTAAATGAAGCAGTGGCAAAATACATTCTGTCAGTCTTCTAGAGGCCTGATAGGAATTAAAATTTATTTCAAAGGATAGCTTTCGTGCTCCCCTCCAACACGTTGGTTTGCTTGAAATTGTGCAACTTGCCTCTGTACTAAAACTTTCCAAACTAATTTCCCAAATAAAGAATGTTTATTGGAAGAATTATTGCAATGTGAGGCTGATCCTAGCAATTTCTCATATACAGCTCAAATTTTCCTTCTCAGGTGTTTCATGCAGAAAATTGTAATATTGTAGTGAGTGTGATTCCAGTGGACTTAGTTTGATATTTAGTGTATCTGATGATGAGAGAATGTATACTCTGTAATTTGAACATGCAGGTCTGCTCGTCAGTTGGTCTGTACTGACATAATTTTCTTAATTATCTCATCATTAGATGAGTTATGCTATTTCAGGATTTGAACCAAGGAATGAATGATCAACTAGATGATCTGATCTCTAGATTAGCTTTCCGGAATAGCAAAAAAGTAAGAAAAATGTCAGATATTAATGATGAATCCATTCCTCTTAAAATTAATACAAAGCCATGAATTTTATCTTTAACCTTATGGTCAGAATTGGCTGAAAATTTAGAAATATTGAAATAAATTTTAAATAAAACATTTTCATTTGGGGAAACAAGGTGCCTAAAGTGATGCAAAATTACTTATTTGCTGCCCTAAATATTATTTTGATCTGCATAAATCCCTGAAATTTAATACTAGGCTGTATAATTGATTAATTTGCATATAGCCCATTTTCAGGTATTTGTGTGACTAATAGCACCAAAAAAAAGCCTGAGAGTCTGTTTAATATAAACAAAGACTTAGGTGATGTTTTGGCCTTCAGCAAAATCAATAGAAATAATTCCCACTGACATCAAAGGTAACTTCTTCTGACTATCCTTTCTATATCCTTTATGGCTAATTAGGACTTCATTCAAGCACATCATTGAGTAGTTACTAAAACTTTTAATATGCTTATGAGCTCTTTATGCGTCCTCTCTCATACAAGGGAGCATCCATCCAACAAAAGGCCACATTTAAATGCTTAACTTGTGATCTGGTTGATAGTTTTAACTCTACTGTAGAGTCCTATAAACCACCTGGAAAGGGATGTATTCCTTTTCTTCGTGCTTGGTGCACCATTGGAACATGGGTACCAGAGACAAGCACCCTAAAACCAAACAGAAATTATGCAGACACCCAGAATCTAAGCTAATACATGCAAGTTCCATGTATAATTCAGACTCAGTACTACATGTTACCATCCCTCAGCAAAACTACGCTAAATGATCTGAAGAAAGTTTGTAAAACCAGTTGTCAATACTTATATTTTGCCATATAGACTAGACTTGTAACATTCAGACTTGAATTCTTCACAGACCCTGATAAATTGCCTTTCTTAGAAGTGTTTGTCTCCAAATGATCAGATAAAAACTAGTGAGAGATACTGAGTGTTCTTTGAGAAATTGAAAATTATGATCCTTGTCTCATTAGCTGGAATGTGTCTTTACTCTTTTAGCCTTTGTCTCAAGCTGGACATTAGGACATTTTTCTAAGAGCAAAAATTATTACACAGTCTCCAAGAAATTATGGAAGTCTCATTGCTAGGCACAAATAAAATTAGCTTTGACAAAGTACTGGTGTGTTAGAGTTGAAAATATGCCTGCAGTGATGGGACTGGTACAGCTGGCATAAGGAAACTTTCTTGTTACATAAGGTAAATTAATTAATGGAGTTTGGTCATTCCTTTCTGCTATTTCAAATGAGCAGGACTGAATCTTACAACAGTTTTCATATCTTCTCCTTTGACAAAAAATGTACTGACTACAACATCATCTTCAATTGGAGCTGTGGGTGAGTAATTAAGATAATGGGAACACATGGCACTGAAATAACAGGAAAAGTCTACTGAACACTGACAGAGTTTTTGTCCAGGCACATATTCCTAAGCTCAGTTATGTACATCTTTCAGATCTTATATCTATATGCCCAGTTTGCTAAACCACTACAAATGTCTGCATTTCCATTCACTTCAGGAAACCAAATTCACGTAAAATAACTACATGTGTTGCAGCCACCAGTTAAAGTTGTGTAATGCAGAAACCTCTGGAAAGGTTCTATGATCATTTCTGTTATTGAACACCATCTGCATCCGGTTCTCCTTTCTTTCCCTGGTCCTCCCTTACTCCCATTGTGCACCTCCTCAAGCTCCTTTTCCTTCCTGATGGACTTCAGTGCAGTAAATCATTTTGAAATAAAACTCACTGCAACAGGAATAACAGGAGTAACGCCTTGGTGACATAAACCACTATGTTGCACACAAGATGGGGAGGTATATTTTATATTTGGATACTTTAGGTGGCATTAATAACATCAATATTTATATTGCTGTAAGCTTAGCTTGCACTAGAGTGTCGTTTATATAGTGTTATGTTTCCTGCAAGTATTCTTCCTGTCACATTCATTTCTGGCTTTTTGAAGGTAAACATACAGCAGAACAAAGCCACGTGTATGGAGTTTCCAGTATTTTTAATGTTACAGCTATAAAAATAATGACCTTTATGCAGCCATCTGCAGCTCTGTGCATTGCCTTCAAACTCAGAGGTTCTCAGAGATTATTAATAGCAATAACATTATCTCAGTAATGTGAGAACTGTGGCTGTCCAGCTTGAACGTCCCTGGCAAAACTTGGAAAATATGCCCCTCTGTATTGGTTAAAACTATGAGTATTAAATCAAAGAATCACTTCTTCCGTTTCAAATACTTCTCAAACATTTTGAGCAAAATCCTGGAGAGTTGCTCCCATCAGAAAATTATTAGGATTATTGAGGATGTCCAAGCTAAGCTTTCGCTAATTTTTAGGTGTTGCTGCAAAAATGTTAAAAATTATTTGGTGCTTGCAAATGTTTGTGATAAGCCTATCGATTATAGTAATAATAAACGAGAAGAATGAAAAACAGTTATTTTAAGAAAAAAACTGAACAGCTTTTTTGCTGTGAAAAGAAGGGAATTTTATATCTGCTGGACTATTTGAGTTTCTCCAGACCGATCAAAAAGACAATGGTTTTATTTCATTTACTTTGCTTCACAGTTTCCAAAGATTTAGGACAGAAAATGCAATCATGCAATGCTTATTAGTAATAGTCCCATATAAATAAACAAAAGTTGTTAAAGCATTTCTAGATCCAGTATACAAATATTGTACATTATCATCCTGTTCCTTAGTGCATTTGCATCGAGGCGCTGTATAGCCTAAAATAAGATCTGTCTTTCTACAGTAATTTTATTTATAGTTTACTAGATTCAATTTTGATATTATACTGTCATTTTCATTCCCTATAATAAGTTAATGCTGTGATGGAACTATTTAAGGGGATTATAGTGTCAGTAAGTTTTAAATCAATGCTACTTGCCTAAACTTATATTACTGAAATAATGCATGATGAGCACTTCTGTGAAAATGTGTAAAATCAAGTACAGGCATGGTCAAAAACTATCACCAGCACCACCACTAAGAAGATGGTCTTTAAAATTTTAGTAATTGAAGAGCCATTTAATGCTATTGTGCTTTAGTTACTAGAGGAGAGAGAGGTGTGTTACAAAAACTGAAGTGAAATCCAGTCTGCAGCAAGAGAGTGCTTGATTTTGCAAACCCAACCCCCCAAAAGGAAATGTACATTTTTCAGAAGAAAATTTGATAATATTGCGAGGAGATGCTACTCAGAATAGAAATATTTATGTCAGGAGTGTGATGCCCAAAAGGAGCTGATATTGTAATTCAAAAGCTATTAGGTAGATAGGGAGAAATAGAGTAATTCAGTGTCTTTTTTGTTATATCAGATCAAGGGTCTACATAAAAAATCCTATAAAAATGGACAAATATTTACTAAAGTGATTATATTCTCCATAGTTAGGAGCTAACTTGTTGAAGGTATCCATAAAGTCAAAAAGTTATGGTCAGAAGAAGTACTAGCTCTTCATATGGATAACAGTACTTTCTTAGTTACAAAATAAAAAGTATTTTAGGGACATGCAGATATATGCCCTTGTAAAGGAGTTAATAAGACAGCATTCAGGTTAATCACTCAGGAGCCAGGCAGAAGCTTAGGAACTTGTTTACAAATATGTGAACAATTAGAATTTAGGAGCTGTTTAGTCTCTTTAGTCTTCAGGTCTTCCTGAATTGTCTGGCAATGGCCACTGCATTTGATTGGTCTGGCTTGCCCATATTCTCCGTTCTGTGATGTATAGCATATATTTTCTGTATGAAACAATTATTTTTTCTAGTCAGGATCTTGCTATTTACTATGATGTTTAAAAAGTTATACTATCTTCTTTTTCATATATTTTTAGCACTAATCCTCTCATTCTGTCTAATACCGTATAGGCTTTTCAGCGTCTACTTACCAGGTTTAGTACCGATTAAAGTGCATTTATCTAAACTGCTACTCTATATTACTGAGCTATATTTTATAAATATTTTCAATGCACATATATATATATATGCACCTGTACATAAATACTATCTACCCTGCATACATTTTTTATTAGAATTTTCAGCCTATATAGCATTTTCTGGTTTTCATTTGATTTCTTGAATTATGAAGCTATTGTAATAAAACTGTAGCAATTTTTGCCACTGCAGGATTAGTCTGTAACAATAGGAACAGTATAATAACTTATTATCACAGCAAAAAGATATACTGTAATGATTTAATCTAGATGAATGACGCAATGAACTCCTAGAAAATACCTAATATGAGAGTTTTTCATCCAGCAGAACTTGTGAGAGACCCAAGAGGGTTAGCATTCCGACACTCGAGTTATGAGATCACAGTATCATTTACTGGGGACACTATGGTGCCACAGGCAACACTTTTTGTTTCTAAAGCAACAAAGAAATATAAGCAAAGCAAAACTCATATCCCTAATTTGAGTAACATATATTTCATTATCCCTATTGTAGGGAAACAGATGAAGAGAGACATTTTTGTAACTCCTTCCAAGTTAGGTAAATTATTCTCAGTATCAGGGTTAGAACTCTGTTACTGAGTGTTCTGTGAAGATGACACTGAAAAATGCAAAGGCAGAAAGGCTTGTAGAAATGTGTATTTAAAAACGGCTAATATTCCTTCAACTGAGAATGCAGCAAGAGTTAAGGACACATAAATTTCACCGTGGAAATCTGGAAGACTTGAAACAATAACTCCTGAAGCATCCTTCGTAATTGGAGAACATGTGAAAAGGAAAGAGAAGAAAAGAAGGAAGTGGTCATCTTTGTTATTGTGCCTAATTGTTCTTCGCCTTTATCATAATCAAGGATTTAAAACACATTTTGAGACAAAGATTTAGAGAATGTAGATATCTGCTAGAAAGGGGATGGAATGTAATTTGCATTAGCCAAAGATCGTAGAATCATAGAAAATTGAAATTGAAATTGGAAGGGACCTTAAAGATCATCGAGTTCCAACCCCCTTGCCATGGGCAGGGACACCACCCACTAGACCAAGTTGCTCAAAGCCCCATCCAGCCTGGTCTTGAAGACAGAGGGAGGAGTCATGCTAGACTAGCCTGATAGCTGTATTTAACCAGATAACCGGTTTTGTAGAAGAAAATTATAGTACACCTTTTTTATCTGTACTTAAGAGAGCATGTGATATGGTGAAATTATTTAGCCTGAGGAAGAGACTTAGAGACCTTGGAGACTTAGAAACAATTACTTTTCTAAGTGTAAAACAACTAAAGAGAGCTGAAAAAAATGAGTAATTTGTCTCCAGAGATATTATTATCAGAATTCCTCTAGCATTATCTTCACAGCTGACAATTATTAGCATTTTTATTTAGTTTATTATGAATAAAATCAACTAATGACACAAAACTGAGATAACTTCTCATTATAGTACTGCAATAATATATGAGAAATCTTTGACAGTTCTAAGACCCAGAAATAACAGGCTTACAATATAATTAAGCAAAACAAACAGAAATATTAGGTATTCATACATTTATATTATTAATTAACAAAAAGTTGAGCTTGAGGGCTGGGAAAACAGCAGATGGGAAGGGAGACTTGTATGTATGAGTCAATCACAAATCACTTGTGTAACTTGGCCTTGACAGTGAGAGAAAGAAAAAGGAAAGCACAGAAAGGAGGGAGAATGAGAGAAGGAAAACATCTTACGTGTGAAGCAAAGTATTTCCAGTAGGTAATGAAAACTTGATGGTTAATAGTAGGAACGGTTAAAGCTATTTGGAACATTGTAGAGAGTATTCAAAAAAAGATGTTGGAACTGAAGCAGGTACACAGACCAGCTGCTTTCATAATTAGAGGAAAGAAGAAGTTATATTGCATGAGGGGACAGAAAAAGCTGGACTTAGCCTCGCAAAATAATAGCTGAGAAAAAGTATGATTGCTTTCTATAAATAAACGGGGGATGGGAGGAGGATGAGCTATTTTTGCTAAAGGACAAGGTTACACAAGAACAAATGAATATCAACTAGCTATGAATGCATTTATTCTGCAAATTCATAAAAAGGGTTTTAAGATGGAGCTCAAATGAGATGAATGGGATTATATGACATGATTACTTATGATAGCGGGGAATTGGATTCACTGACCCAGGATGCCTCCTCTAGTTCTACAGCATGTGCTCATACAAATTGCAGTTCTGTGCTTGGACCAGTAGATCACCTATTTCTGTGATTAGTTGCTTCCTCTGCTGAGATCTTGTTCAATGTTGTCTGAAGTCTCTTCAGTTTTTTATTTCTAGCAATGATGTAGGCAGGGGGACAGTTTTGGATTTGTTTCTTTTCTTCTCTCTCCACCGCACCCTTCCTCCCCACACCCGTCTATTATGTGTAAAGGTAGTAACCTACACTCCTGCATTTTCCTGTGAAATTTCAAGTTTTGCTTCATGTATTTTCACAGGAAAACAGGTGAGGGTGAGTGAAGGCAACAAAGTACATGAAAGGTAGGTGGTCAACTTTCTGAGCAGAAGTTACATCTGAGTAGCAACCCATTTTACAGCTACTGTAGCACGACTTCAAATTTGAGCAGTAATGTATACATTCATGTTACTTTTACTCATGTTATTTTAACTTTTGGTATAAAAGGCATTAACAACTACTTTGATTTAACATTAAAGAAGTATTTTATTTTTACAGACATACAGGAAATTCAAATACAGAGATGTAAATATTTCTCCGTTGATGTTTTGTATAAGTTTTGCTGATTCCACAGAATTTTCTTGCTCTCCCAGATCACTGAGGTGATTCTGCAAGCAACTTGATGCCTCGAAGTGCCATGTTGGCTTAGGTGACCTAATTGGCTCAGGTGATCAAGGTGCATCTGCTCATCACGATGACTCAGATTTCTTTCTTGATGAATGGGGTAGACATAATTAGGTTTTCAAGAAAAAGCATTGCTGATAATTTGCTTAGAAGGACACTTGTGTAAGCTATGAACAACTATGTAAAACTGTCCACTGGCCCTGAAGAATTAGCTTTGTAGTCCTTGGCCCTGATGTTGCAAGAACTCGTTAGCCAAAAGAAAACCAGGTGCAACTGGTCAAATACCATAAATTAAAAAAAATTCTTTACTAGACATAAAGTTCCTCTTTGCATTGCAGTCAGTTTTGAAAAAGAAGTAAGGAGATCTTTCAAATACAGGTGAGTGATTTGGGAAAGTGGTAGCAGAAAGAAAGGAAATTCTGTTAAGAGTTAAACAAGTGCTAAAGTTTTTATTCAGCCACTATGAGTTGTGAGGGCTATTAGTCAGACATAATGGTAAATCAGTCATAATATTCAGAATTTCATCTCTGTCTTCCTGCTGATGAGCATGTGCTGGCTCTGACTATGGTATTGTCAGGCATGTTAGAAAAATACCAAAGGCGTAGGAGAGCAGCAATGCAGAAAAATTTGAGCTTGTGTGTTGCATTATGCCCTGTCAGTCACAGTGAATGTGGCCTGACACAGCATGGTATTTGTACCCGGATGGTCTCAAGGGTTCAAAATTTTAAAAGGAAAATTTCTCCTGAGCTAAGTTATTAAAAGTTTCATCTGAATATGGAGTGAAGGATGTGGCCCCTCAGAAACAATGGTGTCCCAAGAGATTCTTATGTCTTTGACAATTTAAAATGATGGCAAGGAGTAGCAGCATATTCATTGTATAGCAGTAACTATATTAATATCCACCACAGAACAGCTGAGAAACATTCCTTTTCTATCTGGGCATGTCGCCTTAGTACATTAGCAAAGGTTCAAGAACAGAGGATGACAGGCTCGTGTAGGGAATCATGCTGTTAAAATAACATTCTCTCCTGTGCCATGGCTTCTGTCACTGGAACCCACTATCCCTTCATAAATTGCTGACATCACTGTAGTACAGCATTAATATTATGTCTTTAACCCTTTTGATGCCATTTCTCTGGGTAAACCTGTATCAGATTTAGAAGGATGGGGAAAAACTTCGTAGGAAAATATACACATATACATACATATCTTGCAGGCGTATTTGAGAACACAGGCTTTGGATTTTCTTTAGAACTCATCGCTTTTCAAAATTATGGCATTAATGATGATAGCTCTTTAGTTTTAATTTACAAGTGAAAGAGAAATTAGATCTCATATATTAAAAAAGTCATTCTTCAGAATTTCCTGATAAAGTCCATCTAAAGCAATCTATTAATTTCAGTGATAGCAGAGTTTAATTGAGAGGAGGGAGAGGCACTCTTCAGCTGTTTCAGTAGAAAGTTTTCTTTGGTGACTAAAAACATCATGTGTATCGATGCTAAATCACCATTCTATATTTAATTCTATGGAACTTCTAGGTTATTGTGAAACACAGTCTTCATCAGTATTTTTTTAGCTGTTTTACTATGCTGATTCTTGATTCACAAAGAAATACATCTAACTGTAGATATGACTGAATGCAAAGTAAAAGGACAGCAAGAATGGACACAGAGGCTTTTTGGTTTGCAAGGGGGCCAAACTCTTCGCAGTGTCAATTTACAAGATAGGGATGAACTTCTGAACTCCACTTCAGCTTAAAGGGGAGTGAAAAACAAGCTGTGGTTAGTGACTTGAAGGAATATAGAATGAATATGTGTCTTGCACGTTTGTTGGAAAATGGCAACACAGATAATGTATCACACAAATGTTGACCAAATCTGAATTTTTTAACCTAAAATCATAATGCTAATAGCAATGCAGAGAACAGTCTTTTAAATGTTAAATTAATGCCTTCATTTAATTCTTCCTGTTCAACTGCTTAAGAAGCTGGCCTTTTTCTAGAGCACATGGTAAATGAAATCTTTCACTTATTTGCCCTGCGTAAGTACCCTCCTCTGCAGCACAGCTCTTCCAGGTATGAAAAATACTTTCTTATGCCATGTACTAGAGATTCACAGCTACACCAATCAAACTGGTTTAAACTCATCTTCTCTTCTGCCTTTCAGATGGTTTTTCTGTTTAATATCTATATTTTTGCAGCCCCCACACTGCATGGAAATGATACATTCTTATATTTCATTGTCTATAGTTAAACTCAAATGTGATAGCATAGTAAAAAAATATGATTAGATTTGCTGCTCCTGCCACCCAATTTACTGGCAGAAATTCTATTATATACAGTTTGGCCCAAAAGTATTCTTTGCATAATTCCATTAAATCTTACTTTCTGTTTACATGAAATTCTGCTGTCATGTGGGGGTCTGATCTGATGTGGGATTTAACTTTCAAGATGTGGGATAAGAAAACAGAAGTTGCTGTAAGATGCAATTGCTTAGGTTGCAAGACTGACATATTCATCCCTGTGAATATGTCTCATTTTCTTTCTGCGCACATGCAGTGTGACAAGACAGAGGAAAACTCAAACATTGAACTTTTATGCTGCAAAGTTGTATTTAATATACAGCCAGCTATAACAAGAGCTCATCTGGTTTAAAATATTATTTTGACTTTTGTTTGCTTGGGAAAGCACAGGGTTGTTCATATGTATCTTCTTCCATGTTCTCTTTGCTGAAACAAAGACAGATAGATTTCTTCCCAAGAAGCCAATTACCCACTAACAAAACACAATATAGAGACAGAAAGCATCACTTTGACTCATCCCTGGAAAATAATACTGTATCTTTCAGTCTGCACCATCATGGAGGCGTACGTCACTATTCCTGGAGGTGATGATAGGCTACTAAACTTCCTGAGCTGCTTGGACTTCTATCAATCCTTTTCACACTAGCTCTATTTTTACCTTTTCAGGACTCTGTTGGAATCCAAGAACCCTATTGCTTTGCAAACTACAAACTTCTGCAGTGTTTTTGCTGTTCCCTACTGCGATTCCAGTTACTCTTTGATTTCTGCTGATTATTTTTTCCCCTGTTTGTTAAGTTTTACTCCACCATCTTTTCAGTTCTTTCCTAAATTACAAAGGGTAAATATCTTCTGCAGGGCTTGAGGATTTAGCCGTAGGCTCCCATTAATGTTAATGGAGATCATACATTAATCTGTGTGCAGCATAGAGAAATCTTTCACTTCATTTTTTTTGGTGGAGAGTGATATGAGTGCAATTAATTTTTCTTTGGTACCGTAATAAGAAGGATAAGTATAAATATATGTAAATGACTTCTCATTTTGATACACAATAGAAAATACACTGATGGCTATACTTTGTATTTACCCATCTTGTCATTTTAATGAGTAGTGGAGATTTATCTTCACCATTTTCAGTGATTAGTTATTCTAGTGCTGTTTTAGCAGACTGAAAGTCTTGAACAGCGAAAGTCTCTGATTATTAGAATCAAAGAATCATAGAATTGTCTAGCTTGGAAGGGACCTGTGAGATCATCTAGTCCAACCATCAGCTTAACTGACAAAAACCAATCCATCTCTAAACCATGTCACAGAGCACTATGTCAACCCATCTTTTCAATACCTCTGGGGACGGTGTGTCAACCACTTCCCTGGGCAACCCATTCCAAGGCTTAATAACCCTTTCAGTGTAAAGATTTTCCCCATTACCCAATCTGAACCTCCCCTGGTGCAACTTGAAGCCATTTCCTCTTGTGCTATCACCTGTGACTTAGGAGAAGAGACTGACCCCCGCCTTCCTACACCCTCCTTTCAGGGAGTTGAGAGCGATAAGGTCTCCCCTCAGCCTCCTTCAGGCTGAACAACCCCAGCTCCCTCATGATGTTTACTCTCCAGACCCCTCACCAGCTTTATTGCCCTTCTCTGGACCCACTCCAGCACCTCAATGTCTTTTTTATGGTAAGGGGCCCAAAACTGGACACAGTACTCAGGATGGGGCCTCACCAGTGCTGAGTAGACGAGGACAATAACCTACCAAGTTCTACACACCATGCTGTTCCTGGTACAGGCCAGGATGCTGTTGGCCTTCTTGGCCACCTGGGCACACTCCTGGCTCATATTCAACTGGCTGTCGACCAGCACCCCCAAGTCCTTTTCTGCCAGGCAACTCTCTAGCCACTCTTCCCCAAGCCTGTAGCACTACATGGGGTTGTGACCCAAGTGCAGGACCTGGCCCTTTCTTCTATATTCCCAGAAAAAATATAACATAAGCACTATGGAAGCACGATCTATGCTTTTACCCTTCTTTCCCACATATGTCTGAGTCTGCTCCTCAACTTATCCCAGAGGGACCTTTCAGTGAATAAGTAAATAATTTCATCTCCATGTTTATTTGCTTTTTTTGTCCGCACAAGGGGACAGCTGTTGCAAAAGTGGACTGTGATTTTTGCTGTGCACAAGTGCCCGGTGAAAATAGTGCTGCAATCTACATATTTATTTCATACAGAACTGGCATCAGCTGGCAACAACTGCTGGGTCCAGCTGAGATTAATTTGAAATAATATGTCAAAGTTTGAGGGATCTTGTATTCTCTTTCCAAGTTTTTCAACCAAATAATTCCTCATAACTCTATTAATCTAATACCATGTCTGCAATCTGTATTCTTTTCAGGACAGTATTTCCAATCTAAATGTTTCTAGGCTGAAACTAGGAGGAGGTCATGCAGAAACTATTATAAATCTGTCTGACTTTGATGTGGGAGCTAGGGCTAATTGCATTTGACCCCTACTGCTTTGGGGCAAATCTACAGTGTCCTTGCTTTAAATCCTGCTTATTTTCTATTTGTCTCTCAAAATATGAGATGAGAATTGTGTTGAATTTTATAATTTTTAAATATGTTTTCTTTTTTAATAGTAAAGAGAAATAGAATTCTTGAGATTTTTCCAAAACACTTCAGCCTTATTAAAATATATATTTATATGTATATATGTATATATTTTTTTAGACTGAGTTAGTCAAAACTAGTTTGTCATTGGTAACTGTGAGACCTAGACCTGGCTGTATGAACACGACTATGGCACCCTGTTGCTAGAATATACACCTAGAAGTAAAACTGAATCTACATCTACATACATCCAGATTCATCTCTTCTCCCTTACTGGCTCCAGAGAACCAGGGTGGGGTGTGGGAACCTGGTCAAGAGGAGGTACAGTATCTGATTAGAAAAACAGTGAGGTTGGTTGGAATCAATCCTCAGAGTCATCTGCTCCCAGGTCAGCAGTAGGAAGACGCTGATTTGCTGATGCAGGCCTCACCTATGTCTAAACACTTTGTAAATTCAGTTTACAATTAAAAAACTAATGATAGAGCAGTACAGTAAAAACCTTTTCAATGTTTATTCAGGAGTTTTCTGAATACACACTGCTGAAGAATAAATACTAGGCTAGTAGCATCTAAAATCCTATTAGAAATCAAGGTAACTGTGATTGCTCAGAGTCTCCGAAATACAGTTCTTCAGTTTTCTGCCTCAAATACTTTGTATATAGTATTTTGCAATACCATACAGAATTTTTTGGTGACTTGTTCATGTTTGCAATGTGCTTTTAAATGTAAAAAAGCACATAAATCAAGTGTTACTCTGATGCATGCACTGCTAACAGCTCTTAGTCTGAAAAACTTCCTGATCTTACTCGTGGCTTGACTGCCATACCTCTAAGCTTCATTAATTTTTGACAGTCCTTCCTGAGATTAAAATCTTACTTTCTTTATATAACCACAGTCTCTAAATAGTGGGAATAATAATTTGGCATTTAGAAAACATTCAGATGTTAAAATTGAAAATGGGGAACTTTATTAAAAATTTCTTACAGTTGCTTTTGGAATGGTATCCTAATACTAGTTGCCTCTAACGTTTTCTTAAGTAGATAATTTTTTCATGTCTGTTATTCCCATCTGGGTTTTGACTCAATAATTATAATGGGAGCAAATTTTATTTTTAAGTTGGTTATCAATTCCTTTACAGAAGATTATTGTGAGCTCTTCTTTCACAAACTTTCACATCCATATTATTTTCAGCATAAATCTGATACTAGCCAAGAGATAGCCCTGCGGCTTTGTCCCAAACAATTCAGTTTCTGATTTGCTTGTGATAGAAACTGTGAAACATTGTCATTTCAGTTCTCTTGCTTGTGAGTCTATAATCAGTATTCTCAGCCAAAGTACAGACTATACCTTTTCCAATTATCCGAAGTTGCTGGTAATGTTCTGAAAACATCCTTCAGTTTTGACAATGGCTACAATAGTTGGGATGGGGATGAAGGCCAGAGTCTTCACAGATACACATCCTTTCCTGCCCATTAGTCCAAAAGGAGGCAGGTGTGCTGAACACCCCATCTCACTCAGTGAGCTTCACGAGCTAGGAAGAAGCTCAGTGGTGTATTGTACCTCCTAGGGGACTCACATGAACCAGAGGTCAGGTACCCTCAGCAGTAGTCCCATCACCTGTTCTTATGTGATTAAAAAAAACAGTATGGAAAAAGAAAGCTCCCTCTTCATTCTCCACAGGGAAACAGTCTACATGGTCAAGATTAATTTCTAGACATCTTCGTGGCATTCTTTGAGCAGTTTTTCATATGCAAAACACTAAATACTTCAGAAGTTTTGATGTATATATTGCTTACCATATAGAGAAGCATTCAGAGCTTGTCTTGCAATCCAGCTTTGCTCTGGCAGAGCTTATTCCCAGTTGACAATTCCATCACTAGCCTGGCCACAAAAATGGGTTACCCTAGGGTCAGATGGTCCAGAGCCAACCGTTTACCAGAGGCAACTGCTTGGCATGTGCTTACAATTGCACTCAGATGGCATATGGCTGTGCAGAGGCTGCTACCAGCCAGAAGGGTTTAGAGCAATCCAAAGTGCCTCTAAATTTTGCAAGTACCAGAGCTACCTTAAAGCAACAGAGCAGGCATTATCGCAGAGCAGAGATCATCTGAGCGTAGAGCATCTGAGAAACTGGGATTTGCAAACCCTTTGTGGCAGCATTGTAGGCCTGGTATGTTCAGTAGAGACGTGAGGAGAATACTGATTCTGCACCAGTAGAAAAATATTGGAAGGAGCCCTGCAATCTTTCACGTCGTTCGCTGTGTCTACTGTCATATGCTACAGGTCAGAAAATCAGTTTTAAAACCTAGTTTAAGATGAAGAGTCAAAACGATTCTAGCAATAGGAATAAAGTAGGGTTCACAAGAGCAAATAAATTTATTAAAGGGAACTCCCCATGTGAGCTTAGGAAGTGGAACGCTACTGACACTCGATGGGACAATAAATAGTGCCCCCTCTCCAAACACAATTGGGAGTAAGAAAGCATTTGATTTTAAACTCAAACCAGACAATCAATTTAGCTCATGCTGTTTCAACCTTACTGAGCATGCCCTTGGAAGATTGGACTGCTACTAGGAACGTGGGAGCATAGTGCCAGGGAAAAGAGAAGGCACATCCACTCCCTCTCCACTTTGCAAGGGTGGGCCAGCCGCCAATAAAAGACAATGTCCCAACTCCCCAATTATTCAAGGCAGGTGGACAAATATGTTTTCCTCTCCCATAGGAGACCGTCAAAGCCCTGAAACAAATATGGCACAATCAAGACATTTATTTAATATCTTTGGAGGCCTGGAGGTAGTAATGTGCTAGGTCCAGTGGAGGGCCACAAAGATGATCAGAGGGATGGAGCATCTCTCCTATGAAGACAGGCTGAGAGTTGGGGCTGTTCAGCCCGGAGAAGGCTCCAGGGAGACCTTATAGCAGCCTTCCAGTGTCAGAAAAGAGCTACAGGAGAGCTAGAGAGGGACTCTTTGTCAGGAAGTGCAGTGATAGGACAAGGGGTAATGGTTTTAAATTGGAGGAGGGGAGATTTAGATTAGATATTAGTGAGGGTGGTGAAGCACTGGAACAGGTTGCCCAGAGAAGCTGTGGATGCCCCATCCCTGGAAGTGTTCAAGGCCAGGCTGTATGGGGCTTTGAGCAACCTGGTCTGGTGGGAGGTGTCCCTACCCATGGCAGGTGGGTTGGAACTCGATGATCTTTAAGGTCCCTTCCAACTCTAACCATTCTATGATTCTAATCTAGGACTCTTGTCACAAGTTTATGTTGTTTATATCCAGAGTTTGTCTATTCTGGTTAGAGGCCTTATTGATGTTGAATTAATTTTCTCTGGTTTACATATTTTTGCATTGGTCCCAATGGTTATGTGGGGAAGTACACTTGTAAATATTTTATTTTTAACCATAGGGGATGTTTCAAGATATACTCTTCTATGCTTTTTTGAGTCTTTGACCACTTTTTTATTCCTGATTCCTGAACTCCCTTTCTGCAGTCTTTTCCCAATAAATTGTCACTTACCAATGCTTAATAGTAATTTTAATAATTTCTTTATTTAATTTATTATAAGCAAATATATTCAGTTATGCAGTGCCTACTTCCTGGGTATCTAGTACTCCTTCTTTGGTACCTAGCATCCCCAAACCCAGACATTTAATTAAAAAGCAGCATTTGAAACAAGTGTTTTATTAAAACCAGTAGGTCAAGAGATTCTTTGCGCATTCAGCTCTCAGCAGGGGGGTGTCCGCTGGATATTATTATAGTTACAGCTGAAATCAAGTTAGACCGAACTTAATGAACTGGCCTAGCTGCGTGTCTGGGTTTTTATAGGTTTTCTAATGTTCATTGTTTTCTTAATTACCCATTTGCTGTTTTTCTATTGGACTGGAGCTTCATTACTTAATGTTTCTAGTATACTTGAGAGATGAAAAGTCATTTAGCAGAAAAGTGCATTTACTGTAGTCCTAAATGTTCTTATTATCTCCTATGGGCAGAGCCTGGACATCCTTAAATCCATTTATTTAGCACTGAAGTCCTCTTGCAAGAAAAATGGATTTATTTTCTATGGTCATTGATGCCATTTCGGAAAAATATCAGCACACTAAAGGAAACTAAAAGTTCAGTTCGCAAATCTAAGGGGAACTTAGTTGGAACTTCTTGAGGCTCAATTACTTTGATATTTGAGAGGGAGAAAAAAACCCATTAAAAATTCTGCTTTGAACAATTAAGAATCAAATAAGTATTCAGTTTCCAACCAAATACAGTTCTTTCAAAAATCCCAATACCATTTAGTTCATGTAAGTCACGAGAGGGAGAGAACAGCAATCAGAAGCCAGTCCACCCTTGCTGAAATCCACAGAAACCTCCTGGGTGGACTGTGCTTCCACTTGAGGAGTAGGGAGATGAGGGAGAAGGAATGTAGAACAGATGCTCAGAAAGAAAAGAAAGAGAAAGAAATAGTGGAAATACAGACATGTGTTTGCGTGTCTGTGTGAACTTAGTTTATTTTTACAGAATCGAGGAAAGAATATCCAGTACTTGGTTCTGGTTGGGTTCTTCCTTGGCATTTCAGTGGTAACAATGACATCTTAATTAAGATGGGTGGGAGGGGGAGGGAGAAGAAGAAGAAGAGAAAGAACTTCAGAAAATTTACCTGGCAGCAAATAAAATCGCATTGATTTTATAGAAAGATATAAAGATAAAAGTAAAAAGGAAGAATGCCTGGAAGAAGTTAAAGTTTGGGCTGACGATGATTGGCAAAGCAGTTGTAAAATGCAGTGGTGTTTTTATCTTTACTTCAAAATGAATCAACCCATGGTTGGTAGTACACGGTGTGTGATGGTGCATCGCATCACCAGATGAAACTTTGGGATAAATTTTTATTTTGAAAAGTGAATGAGATACTTAAATATCTTAAGAAACTGATGGAGCCCGTTATCTTGTTTGTTATTCAGGTCTTTAAAAAAATCCCTTGATGCAGCAATAATTGCATGCCTGAATCAAATGACTTTATGTAAAACAAAGTTTCAAATACTTTTGTCAAAATATTGCTCTCAAGCCTGTTATACTTAATGTCATTCAGAACAGTCCCAAGAAACTTGGAGAAAATTGCCTTTTTGCTTTTTTTCCTAATGTACTGAAAGCACTCTCTTACAGTTTTATGTCCCTGTCATTCCACAAAGTATTAACTGTGTTTTTCTACTGAGCTGCCATTGTTAGCTGTGTAACTAGTGCATAAGCTGCAGAGCTGTATATCTTAAATTATAAAGTGGGATGGAGAAATCAAGTGATGTGATTGGCACTCCATGTGGTTAACAGAATATAGGAGAATAAATGGTGATGTTGCATCCAGCCCTCTAGGCTCATTGACTTCAGTAACTCTCTCTACTCATGTGCATAAAAATTCTTTCAAGATCACCCCCAAGGTTAAATCATCTTAGAAATCAACTTAGAAATGGGAAACTTCAGAAAAAAACCTTCTGAAAATAAAACAAAGGGCCAACTGAAAGTAATGGGAAATTTTCCGTTGACTTCAAAGCAGAAGAAGAGAAGCAGAGCCATGAAGCTTCATACATGGGAAAGGAATCCGTGACTATGATTTTGTACTAGATTCAGAAAACTGCACTTTTATTATAGACTATCTTCTTTTATCAGTTTTAATAATACCTGGCTTCTCTTGCAATAAAGCACATAGTCTTGCAGCCTAGTGCAAATAAACCTATCACCCTGTCAAAAATACAAAATAAATACGAGAATTCAAGTATTATAGAACTTGACTATTAAAAATTAAGCAATAAAATAGCTATCATTCACAGTAAAGTCTGTTTTGTATTCTGCTAACAATCACAATGCTAACTTTGTTGAGAAAGCGTACAGAACTAGATGCTACTCTAAAATAGTATCATGCAACATTGGAAAGAAGGGTGATTTTTTTTTTCTTTTTTATGAGAGGAAGAATGTTCACATTCTCAAATTTCAGTACCAGATTGTGGCATCAGTTTTGAAAAATAAATATTTCTCAGCAAAAAGTTTAGAACCGAACCTGAAAAAACCTTTATGAGGTGCTAAGAATTATACAGCTCCTTTTTACTCATTTCTTAAAGTGTCGACGTGATTCCTTAGTCTTAGACTTCTGTTTGAAATGTCAAAATATTGTACAGTATGTTCTCTGCTGGACAAGCACAATAAAATGGCTTGTTTTCATCAACAGAGAATTTGGCCCTGGAAGCAGAAATGCCTGAAAATTGGAGAGATGCATTTGCATTCCTTTTTTCTTGGTATTTGTGCACATTTGCGTGAGTTTTGAGAAGGCTTTGAAAAGTGAATTGTAAGTTGTAGTGATGAGTTCATCTTACATATCTTTCTGTAAACATTTCTACCAGAAAATCTATCATTATGAGCTTTGAACGTGAAACCAGAAGCTCTCCATATGACTAATGTGACCAACTGCAAAAAAATTGCACTTTCAATAATAAGCCATGTCATTAGTATAATTTGCAGGATAGTTTATTGCATGATTCCAAATTATTAATATATTTTAGAAAACAAAGGTACTTGAATCAAGAGTGCTCCATGATCAGAGTAAGAGGTGATATTCTCAGTTAGCTATTGCAAATTTTTTATCTTGGTCTGAAGACTAAGATGACACGTTCAGTTCTGTGTCAGTGGAAGTGTAAGAAGTGGTGAAAGACACAAAGGTTATTTAATTTTGGCACAAAGTTGTCCATGTGATACTGTTGAATCAAGAGATTGGGGCAGATTGCCTACATGGAATATCCCGGCATTACCAGCACAAGGTATATTTTTTGCACATGAAGTAAAATAACATGAATTCTACCATGTCTCATTCAGACTGCATTAAAATTTGGATGCCATAAAATCTAGGTGCTTTAATTCATATTCAATATAAAACGTATTCCATGTTTTATATTTGCTTTCTACTGTGCAGAGTTGACACAATATATGAAGCTATTCTTTTTGGGTTTGGCTCTGCAGGGCCATTCGAAAACCACAGATTCTCTCTACAATTCTGAAAAGGCAGACTTGCAGCTTTTCAGCATTTAAAAGGACTTTTGTCACCCACTGTCAGAGAGACAAGGTAGAACCAGCGTGGTCACTTTTAATACTTGGTACTTAAAACAAAGATGGATTTGAATAGTTGCCGTGGCTTTCAGCAGTGTGTGTTTGTGCTGTTCTGTCACACAGCACAATAGTTTTCAAGCTGTTTTAACCACAGCATCAGGGGAAGCTGTGTACTTGTTTTCTTGTAACCTTGTAAATCATACTGGCCATTTACATGCTCTCAATAAACAAAAGAATTTCTGCAAGTGCTTTCATTAAAAGGAGTTCCCCACTGTGACACCAGTCTTCTTCCCTGTACTTGCATTGAACGACTGTCTGAGGCTGCTAGTAAAGGCTGAAGGGAAAAAACCAAACCAAAATAACAAAGTTGGAACAGTCAAACCTCAGGCCCTTAAGGGCCAGGTCTTCAAAGCTGGGTGTCTAAGCAGAGAGAATATGCGGTTTCATTGATTGAATGCAGACTAGGAGACAGGAACTTTTAACTTTTAATTTTACTTGTGCTCCTATCTCATTTTGCAACCCTTAAGCAACTTTATTTAACTCTGAGGAAGATCTAGCATTGCCTTTTTTAGAGTTGCAACAGCAGTCCCAAAGGCCGTGAAATACTTAAGACACACTTTGAGTTGTCCTCATTCTCAGCTGCTCCAAGGCTGCAAGAAGACCTCCTGAAGGAACCTCAGAATAACCTCCCAACATAGTACACTTATGTAAGATCCTACAACCCTCAGTCTTACTCTCTTATATTCCATATACTTAGTCTTATCCTCCATTTCTTGGAAAAGTCTGAGCTGCTTTTGATATTGGCTGTGCCAAAGCAGTTTTGTTTGAGAAGATTGAAGGTTTTCTGTAGTTCCTATACTCTGCCACAGTGCTGCATGCAGTTCACAGCTGAACCCAAAACATAACAGCCACGATGTCTCAGTTTCTCAATCTCAACTGAAAAATAAAAATGTTTCTTAAATTCCAGGAGGAAGCTTGTCGTGCCATGATTTTGCAAGGGATAGTTAGCCAACGCTTGGAACAAAAGCAGTTGAAGCACAAAGCCTTATCTCCCAGGAGAAAACGGGAAGGGCCGTGAAAGGATTCACAGCAGGAAGAACATACATCAGCTCCTAGCTAAGGTATTAACTTTCAGTGGCAGGGCTGCCTGCGATAGCAGGGGTCTGGGCTCTGTGACCCAGGAGGTCAGTCCCAGTCCTGCATTCCCATAACACACAAACAAACCAGGGAATTAGCCCATCTCCTGTGGCAGCCAGCTAGTCAGAAACATGGACAGTGTTGCCATTCCAGGTCAGAGCTCTCAAATCCCAAACTGACATGTGTGAATGAGCACTGGGGTGAATGTAATTAACTGTGTCTTGTATTTCTGAAAAATACCGTCACAAAGCTGGCACATAAACATACAAGGCCTGGTCTTTAGATTCCTTATTTAGCAGATGAAAATACAAAAGCNCCAGAAAAGGAAAATTTCCTTTCTTTCTGCCAGAACACTAACTTAACAAAGCCTGTGGTACTGCCACAAACCCTGTTTCT
Source organism: Thinocorus orbignyianus (assembly GCA_013400375.1). NCBI lineage: Eukaryota > Metazoa > Chordata > Aves > Ciconiiformes > Thinocoridae > Thinocorus > Thinocorus orbignyianus. The sequence goes on along the minus strand of VXBW01003445.1, from coordinate 47,374 downwards.
TTGCCTGTAGAACACACACCAGCAGAGGACACTTTATCTTGTTTATTTTCATCACCTTAGTAGCTAGATATTTGTGACAGCCTACCCATGCAGCTTGGTGGACAATGCTGGTTTTAGGCACTTGGCTTCATTTTACCTTCTGTTGTGCTCAGGAGAGCTAGAACTATCATAAATATTCAAGTGAGAAGCCATGTGGGATAATTAGATTAATCAGTCATTTTCAATTAATGCTCACATTGAGTGTAGGAATCACATCCACTGGTTTTGTGCCTGGTTGTAGATTTTGACTTGCAGCTTTGCTGGTTCTGATTTTATTGTGAATCTGAAGATACTTGGCATTTCTTTTATGACTCCTTCTCCTGGAACCTGTGCATCCAGAAGAACTTGGGCATTTCTTTCTAAAGATGCAAGACTTTGTGATTATGGGGATGTGACTAGTGCTTGCAAACGTCAGTGCTAATGGCTCTCCAGGCCACCACAGCATTTCCTAGAAAAAGAACGAAATTCAGCAGTTAGCCTCCACCATTTAGAGCTTTTCTGAGTGCAGGGCTATCCTACTTGCCACACGTTAGAAGGATGGTCTCATTTTCAATCCTGTCTTTATCTACTGCTTCGAACACTAAGGTGGTTTTCACCCAAAGAGCTTGTCGGATAAAAAACAGTTTGTACAAAGAAGAGAGCCTGAAGAGTTTTTTCTATCGGTGGAGTGACACTAGTCTCTCCAAGCACCCCTTCTAGAGGTATGTCTGACTGCTCCTGGCTCAGAAATTAATCAAAGGTTTGCTGCTGGAGTCAGGAAAGAGAAATCAGACTGTCTTATGTGCAACTGCCTCCTCTTCACACCCATTTCAGACTCTGCTTCTCCTCAGGTATAGCCTTAAGTTGCCACCTCATTTTTCACCATACTTGTCACCCATTTTAATGACTGATGGCTGGACACTGCTGACCTGCTCTGGGTTAGAAAGGAAAATCAGAAGGTGAATAATGACAAGACATATATAATGACAAGTATGACTGTGCCCAACTGATCATGGGAAATAATTATGCTTTAGCAATAAAACAGTGTTTGAACCTTCATGCCTGTGTTAACAATGTAACATCAAGTTCACTACGTACAGCAGTAGCTAGTGCAAAAGCTGAACTGACTCTTAGAGATACCAGAAATACAGGATGTAAAGGAAATTCTTATTTGTGACCATAAATTTTTAGCTGCATTTTTCAGACAAGGAAAAAATTAGCAAGCCGTGTTTGCTGTTACTGACTGCCAGCACCATAGCTGTCAAGACCATCTCTGGAATTTATTTTATTTACTTTAGCACATTCAAACAGCAGAAGGATAGTGATGGATTAGGAAAAAAGAGTTTAAATATGTGATTGTTATTTCTGAGAGGAGTGGAAGTGTTTGAAATGTTCATCCACCAAAAGTGGAGAGGGATTGCTAAGGATGGGTGCTGAGGTATTACTGATGGTGATGGGATGAAATCAAGTGCAGGATCAGAATTAAAAAGAGCATGGATATCCTCTGCCTTTGTTTCTTTTTCTCACTGTATTAATTCTGAAATGTTAGTTGTCAAAAATATAAAATTTAGAAAGACCTAACATTTTTTCTAAACTCTCTTTATATCGAAGCATGACCAAAGTTATGGCTTCTATAGGTTAGTAAAAGATGAGGCTCTTTCAAAATATCTTTTCTCAAAGGAGGTGAAGTGAGCTTGTGAGCAAGTCCATCCTACAAAGGACTCTGACAATCTTCCCAGCAGTCAAAAAGGAAAAGACATAACCTAGCAAGTTCACAGACTTTATTTAGACTTTATATAGTGGCTGGTCTAATGACCTCTTTCACAAAAGTTTGGTCAGGAGACAGAGAAGAAAAATGGCATCTATATCATATGAAAAATAAAAATGGAATTGAAAAAAAGAATTTAATGATGTTTCTGCAAAGCTTAGAGAAATAAAAATTACAGTTGTGTTCGGACTGAAACCCTAGATTCAAACCAGTCTCTATTTCAAGACAGTGCAAATCTATATACAAACATTGTGGCTTGGGTTTTTATCTACAGGAAAGGTTCAGGGGTCACTGAAGACAAGAGTCCAAAACATGATGATATGTTTCAGTTCCTTCTGTGGTCACTACTTCACTCTACAAAGTTTCCCGTATTCTAAAGCTAAAGCAGGACATTACTATTTAGGGAACTAGAACTCGCTGTAGCCTTTGAAGCACAGTTTTGCATCATCATTTCAACATTTTATTTTTGTTCTCACTGTAAAAACTCAGCCTCACAAGCAGAATAGAGCAGTGAAGACTCCCTTTTACTTTTATATTGCATCTGAAATGCTCAGGAGTAAATAACAATTGCTTAAGATTACATTATTTGGTCAGTTTAGGTTTAATACTATACTTACAGTCATTAGCAGCTATCCAGAGTTTCAAAATGCCAAGTTTATACTGTGTCAATGACTTTAAAGCCATCAGATACATGGCAGGATCACACCATACTTAATTTCTGACTCAATATACTCTGCAAGTGTAATGGACAGATCCATGCATGGTACATTTCTACCATTGTGCTCAGTCCCTCATTCTGACAGTGAAGTGTGACTCACTAAAACATAAGAAACTCCCAAATTGGACAGGCCAGCAGTCCTATCTCAGTGTTTTCCCACAACAAAGACAAGAAATTGTTGGAGTGGCTTTTTGCATTGCATTTTTCCCCCTTCATGACCCCAGCAGAGCCTGAAGTGTTGGAACTAGGCGTATTAGAAGGTACATGCCTTCCCCTTCTCTTTTTGGGAACCTGTTTAAAGACCATGAAATTGTAGAATCCTTTTTTGAACCTGCCAGAACTGTCTACTCCACTCCACTGGTACCTGTGGCAGTGAATATTACTCCACTATCTGCTGTGTAAAGGAATACTTTGTATTATCATTTTTAAACAGATATCTTAATAATTTTAATGACTTACAGTGGCTCTTGGTATTAAAAATATGATTTTTGTATGGGAATTTTCGCAATTCGGTGATTGTTTTCAGGCAGTGAATCAGGACCATCCCAGGTGAAGACTGGTGCCTGTGAATTTACAGTTAATTTGCTGTAGGTACCTAAGTAAATCACCTCAAATTTTCTTTTGTTATAGCGTGACTCAATGATTTCTGGGAAGCGAGCAGAAAGTTACCAGAACAACCACAGTGAATGAGTTTAAACATTCAGTGCTTAGTCAGTCCTTAGCTGTGCTTCAAAAATAGTTGGTTATTAGTAATAATAACAAACGCTATTGCTTTGGCAAGCCTTCCTCCTTCATATAAACCCTACACAGAAAAATTGAGTAAATTTTTTGGGGGAAGGAGGATTAAAGTTTAAAATATTTGCAGTGAATGTGGAAACAGATCTTTTTTTTCTCTTGAATACAGGATGGGTTTCTGCTTCACTGGAACAGAGGAGGCCAATATCTCCCAAGAGGCTCAAAAGCCTTGAAGATAATTGCTGCCAGGATGGGTTAGTTTAAGCCTGTGTTTGGATAGAGCATGTGGCAGTATCTCTCAGGATGTATGGTATTAGGAAATGCAGTTCATTTTGATTGAACTAGCAGGGAAAGGATTTCTGAAATAATATTATACAGTAAACAAACTCCACTTCTGTGGGCTGAGCTCATTCAAGCTCTTAGGAGTCGGTAAGTCTGTTAGAGTCTGGAATAGCTGCAACTGTTTCGGGTTTTTGTCCTTTATTTTTTCATACCAATTTTTGAATTAAGGTCAGCTCTTTACTATAATGGGTCAGAGATGCCTAGATAGACCTGGAGTGAAATGTCTGATAAATTCCTGCTAAATCCAGAACAGAGATGTGCATATGTGTATGAAGGCTCAGATGACTTCCTCCCTTCATATTTACTCTCATCCTCAATGCCAGTTCTGTTGTCTAGGCTGTATGTCCTGAGTAACACAACACAGATGCAGTAGCCCAAAAACAGAGGTGGAGTTGAACAAGAAAATTTCCTTCTTGTAGTCAAAGCAACTTCTGCATCTTCCCCAATTCTCAGAATAATTTTTCCAGTCTGCTTGTAGGTTCTTTTGCCATTCATCTGTCCATGAAGCAGAGGATTTTGTGGTTTTTTTTTTCTTGTCTACTCCATAGGTATCCTTCCACCCAATATGAAATTAAACAGGAAGGTGCAAACCTTTTCCTGCTGTTATGCATGTATGCAATAAGAATATTTCCCTGGCCATAAAAGCTGATTTACTAGTTATTTCCCTTATCTTATACCCTTCTGTACAAAAGGATTGCATAGAGGTCGGAACAGACTAGCAGAGGAAAAACTGATGAAAATACCATGGATTAGAAGTAAAGTTAACATTGGCTTTCTGCACTACATCAGTGAGTTGCAGCAAATATATGCCTTATTTAGCAGAAGTGTAAGTAAAGAACTTATGCTTCGACTATCTAAAATTTTGGTGTAGACATAGGTCAAGTTCCAAGATTTCCCATTTACAAAGATACTTCTATTATGGCCATGCCTCACTTTTTAGTCCAAGCAAAAAACCCATCAGCAAACCCCCAAATCCCTTAGTAGATCTTCATATGAGGTCCATTTAAAGTTCCCAGAGGTCTACACAGAAAACATAAAAGGATATGTTCTTATTTGATTCATGCAGTGACCTGAATAGATAAGAGTACTCTGCAAACAGATGAAAACAATAATTGCCTTTTTGAGCAGGCATATTTTGCTGCCTGTAGAATAGCTTAAAACTCACCCTCTTTTTTTAAATATTTCTCCCTCTGGCCCTCTCTCAGGTTTTATTGTGCACTGCCTCTCTGCCTTCCTGCACTCATTCGAGATGTCTAGTTTTGTATAAGCACAAAATGCTGATAAGAATACCACTGTGATTCCTTGCAGTAACGACTGTGCTGAAAAGTAACACAAGGACACATATTGATAAGGAGTCCATTGCCCGAAATGCTTTGACACATGTCAGATGGAATTTGCTCTTGGGCTGAAGGCCAACTCCAGGCTACTGTACCTCTTAGGACCCACTTAAAAGCTATTAGGAGAGTTTAAGTGGTGCACAAATCTCTTGTTGGCTGTCTGCACCCACTGTGAAGCATTAATGGTAGAGGACTCTGGTTTTTGCTGTGCTGCTGGTAGGTGTCATTCATGGGCCTGCTGGCAATTTTGATCTCACTAATGTTACCACACACAGGCCTCAAAGGCAAAGGGGTGAAGTGGAAGCACAAAGCCGAATTGCTTTCTGTTCTGCTCTGTTCTGGCTTTGTCAGGATTCATTGAACATGAAGGCTTTGAACTTCCTAAGAGAAATAAGCTTAGGAGACTTCTTTAAAAGACAATAAAAATAAAAATTTTAGAATAGCTATTGAGAAAATATAATGACAGAAATTTTAGAAGAGAATACCAGGGGTTTATTCTGCTATGAACTGCTTTTTCATAAACACAGATAGATGGCAGGTTCTTTCCTGTCACTCCATACATTGTGGAGAAAATTAGACTTACTGCCATTACTATATCCAGTTTTCTCTGTTCATGGCCAGAAGATTTGCAATGCTGTATGTAGCATATGAAAATATTTACACACAATATTGTGTCCTGCAGCCGTCAGCATGGGGCAGAAGAAAAAATGGCTGGAGTAATACATTTCCAGCTTCTGGAAATATGATGTCCATTTGGCTTTGCTTTGTCTTTATGCACCTCTTCTGTTGGCATCATCTCTGCTCCTTCAAGGAAAGAGTAGAGCAGGAGGAAGGCTGAGAAGTGACTTTAATTGTAGCTGTAGATGTAAACACCATTTCTTCTTCTGCTCTGTCTTTTCTTCTCTAGGGAAGTGAGCTGCTGCCAGAAATTAAAAGCAGCTAGTAGTTCCCTGGTGGACATAAAGTGTTGCAGCCAGTGTTTAAACATGTAATCTGTACTCCTTCATCCTGCAGGAGCAGTACTCTTGTTGGCTGACACTGCATTTATTTATTACTTCATGATCCCTTGAGACCTCTCATGATCTTCTTGTGGTTTTAATTCCACGACTGAGAATCATTGGGTTAGAAATGTCTGTTTACTAGTTCTAGCTTGTTCTTATTTCTGCTTATACCTAAAACTAAGTCTGCCCAATGTTAAGTTCTGTGCAGTCCCGTACAGCCTCCCTGTCTCAAAGAACTTTGAAGTTAAATGGGAAATCTGAATGACTGCTGGGCAAAGTTGGTGTTGTACTCTTTTACCAAAGGAGAACCAAACCAGAACAATGTGCTGAAAAAGTTTGCTCTCTGTCAGAATTAGGACTTGAGGATTCCCATCATCATTGTACCAAACAAATTATTTAATGCCACCATCTATCATATTCCCCTTAATAATTTTATGCCTCAGATGCGTACATTCTTAGGACATGTGCTTGGGTATCAATACTGAAAAGGAACAACAAGACTCTCTCACTGAAAACATTTGTTATCATAAAGAGCTACTGGAAGCCTGAATGCAAATGAGCAAATAATAAATGGCAAACCCAATCAAAATTAACTGAAAAATATAATATCTGTAAATGGTCCATATCCTTGGCAAACTGTTCTCTAGTGCCTCTGATGTTTCTTTCCTTTCTGTACTTTAAGGGAAATTACTGCTTCTAATGATGTCCAGGTATTTTGAAAAAATGCCACCACGTGCTGGGTGTTTTTGTACTGCTATAAAATACTTACTGCTGCATCTTTAGTTTTTTATATTGCCGTAAAACAATTTTTTTTTATTCTGATGAAATTCGGGAGCACAAGGTGTTTCCTGTATGAAGGTCTCCAGCCTCATTCTTGGAGTAGTGAGAATGTAGCCCTTTCTCCACGTGTACATACAGAAAAGTGTAATTAGATCACTGGGAAAAGATAACAAATAGAGATCCCCAGATCCTTATCAGACACTGTTGATGTTGAGGTATTGTGCAGTTGAAAAATAATTCAGCTATTTAGCTGAATAGGGATTTCAGAGGCTTAGCTGTACGTTTTTCATCCATCATTTTAAGAGCTTTCCTCTTTTCCGTTAACTGGCTATATGATGGTAATGGTTTAAAAAATTTGTTTGATAACCTTCTCTTTGCTTGTTACAGGAGCTCTGTCATATAAGCAAGATTTATTCTCTAACTGGGGAACATCTTGTGTTCAGTGGTCCCATAAGTGACTACCCCATATCTGACAGGCTTTCAGAAGTAGTTAGGGTGCAAACAATTTTATTAATCTCTCTTGAAAGCTCCTTAAAAGCCTTCATAGAGTAGCACTTGGTACTGTGAAGGAGCAGCATGCTAAGTAATATTAAAAGGGGAAGGAGAGATCTCCATCTGGCTTTGTTGGAAAGATGAACATATGATGATACTTTCAGCTTTATTTATATCAAGGTGCCTAAGAGGTTGAGGGGCAGCTAGTGCCATATTTTCTCCCTGGGCCATATGCTACAAATAGGAAAGATAAGAACATGGCAGCCCACACTCATTTGCCCGAGACCCCTAAACGAATGATATCCCACAAGGTAATGTGACACCATGCAGAATCTCATCAGTGATGAAGCACCATGCAACACATTTAAAATGTGTCAAGATGTTGTCTCTGCAGAAGCAATGTTTAGTCACTTAGGTCACTAAAAGCAGCATTTTCAAATTATCCACAGACGTTTTGCCAGGCTGCCCACATATCTCTAGATAAAAGCAAACTGTTTGCTTCACAGTGTAGAATAATTTATAGGTAGGGACCAATTTGCTTGCAAAGAAACAGCAGGTTGCCTTCATTTTTTCTTAGTACAAAATGCATTATGCTAAATACAGTGCAGAACATTTGTGTTCCAAAAGGGGAATTATTTTAAATTAGTTTAGTATTATTAGTTTTCCTCAAACAGACGTGTCCAGTTTTTGTCACAGAAAGATGTAAGCCCTCTGGAAAAGGGTCAAGAAAGCAAACAAAGAATATCTTTCTTTTTCTTTTCCCATGTTAAGTACAGCTGTCTAGGGGGAGATAATTCCACAGCTTTCAGCGTTTTAAAATGTAGCATGTAAACATTATTTTATGAAGGCTTTCATGAAATGAAATTGTGTCAAAACTTACCTTTTTGGGTAAAAAAGTAAATTTTTAGTCTTGCCCTATCCTTTTTTTTCCTCTCTCTCCTTCTGGTCATAAATGATCAGAAGGCATTGGACCTTGGGCACATTTTCTATTGAAAACATAATCAAAACTGACAAACCTCCATGAAGCATTTTGGCTTCAGTGAAATAATATATTTTAATGAAAATACATTTTGTTGAAATGTTCCAGATAGCTCCTCATGTCAGATTATTTTCATTTGCCATTTCCAACTTTCTCAGTCCAGCTGTACATCATCACATAGTACATTGCTGAGTTTGTGGAGTCCTAGATGAGATCCATCAAAAACTATTTCACCTAAGATGTGAGATCATTTCTTTGGGGATGAAAGACTAAGGCATGAATTTGTCACCATACTAAATAGATCGTTCTAATTTTTAGACAAATTTGTTAAGTTTTTAACAGTGCAGCATTAGGGTGGTGAAAAATTAGACGAGGCCTTGGGGGAAGGTTAATAAAGACACTGATAGCCTTTTGCTAGTAGGTGCAGTATTCCATTTAATATTAGTCCTGGAGGTGATCATCTGTCCCTCTTTGCCCACTGAAGTGAAAATATCATGATGGTCACCATCTGGAGTAAATTTTCAACAATCAGCAATTTTGTAATGAAAGTAGAGATGTTTCCTTATAAACAGATTCTTGGGTTATGAATGATTTTGGGCTGCCTTGAAGTCCTGTACAACTCAGAAGCTCTCATTAGGTAAAAATGTGGAGTTCCACACGTTTCCTTCTCCCTTGTGTTGCATGAGTGAGTCCTACCTGCTTGTGTAGGCAATTAAAGATTTTGCTTTGTAATTTGCCATGTGTATCCTCATTACCTTTTACTCTGACAGCTACAATTAGCTGAAATAGTTGTTTTTGACAATTCCTACATTAGAATTCAGGACTTCACAGGCAGTAAGTCCTTAGTGGCAGTTTTTAATTTCTAGAACTGTCCTTCTGGTTCTGCCAGAAGCTAAAGCGATCTATAGCAAAGGTCTGCACAGGATTAATCCATGCATTCAGGCATTCAGATTGGGCTGCGTGGCATGACAAACCAAAAGATAAATGTCGATGGATAGCACAACAGTGTCCACTAACCCAGCTTCAAATAGGAAATGCACTTTTTCTTTGATGTTTTCCATTAGATGTTCTTTCATTTCTGAAATTGAAAGAGGTATACTTTTTTTTATATATAACTAAAAATAGTCATATTCCTTGACATACATTGATCATGACAAAACACTGTATGAACCTGTAGGATATCTGTGTGCACAAGCGTGGATGATTTTTTTTTTGGTCACAGAATGGAAGGACAGGTGTTTCTGCATTCAGAGGTTTATTAATTATCACAGGTGGTACAATCTAGATGAAGTTATGCAACATGAAGTTTTGTGAATAAGTTCCTGCTATCATAAATAAATGTTACAGCTAATGCAGGAATTAAAGTATGTTAGTCTAGGCAGGCTGTGTTCCCCACATCTGAACTTTGGCACTTCAGTGCCCACTTATGGACAGGTTTGAGAAGCTGAGTAGGATGCGTGGCTCAGCACAGTGCCCAGGGGGATGAATGGCAGCCTTGAATTCATGGCTCCACCTGAAGCCTTTATGACATTGTTCTTGTAGCTATTTCAGCCTTGCTTCCTGGAGTACAGTGGTGACTCCACTCATTATGTCTTGCAGTTTGTTCTCTCTTTTGACCTGACACCGTTTCCTACTAATCTGTAAAGGAGAAAAATCTGCTGTAGCTGATCTGTGTCCCTCATAAAACTCTCTTTCCTTTTTTTTTCCATTGGTAACTCTCTTTTCCCACTTCCCTCTTGCATATCTCATATCTATGCAACAATGGCACTTTGTAGTAACCCACAAATAAGAAACAGTCCTTAATCATGAAGTAGATAGAATTTAAACTGAGAATAATACTTATTATTAGAATATAAAAGTATTAATTTTCGCAGAAACAAAGAGCTATACTGCTCAAACAGTTTGTCAGACATGTAACAAAGATGCTGTCAAACAAGCCAGCCATCACTGGTGATCCCAGACATCTGCGAGGAAGTAGAAGTGTGTGCATGTGTGTGGAAAAGGACACAGTGGGAAGAAAACGGGTCCCACATTTAGTCATTTATTTGTTTATTCAGGGGAGAGAAAGTTTCCTGCTGCCTTGGCTCCCCCTCCTGGCGGTCAGGAACTGGGCTGCCAGGTTCCTGTTGACTAACAAGAACCTGTTACACGACCCAAACTTCCAAAGACAAAGCTTTTGTTGGTAATAGAATCATGCCTTTTAAAAAGGGATTTCCTGAAGCCTGCATCCTTTTGGGAAATGGGTCCACTTAATAATTTGCAGGAATGTGTCTGGAAAGAGATAAAACACTTGGAGGAGCAGAAGGCTAGAGAAGAGCAAGGGGGAGAAAGATGGAGAGTGACGTCTTTACAACCATTGTTGCAAGATGTAGCACTCTAAACTTTCTCCTGCCTCCACCAAGACACATCCAAATCCATTTCACCCACCTTCAGCAAGCTGGCTGATCTGAGCTTTTGAGAATGGTTGCAAGGGCAAATTGAGAGGCAAAACCAGAAGCGTCCTGATCAGAACAGAAAGGAATACATGAGGGAAGAGCTCATTTGTGTACATTTGCTGAATCATTTTGCTAACAGCATTGCAAAGGCAATAATGTCTTTCTCTCCCAAAGCTGTCTGTATAGACTTCATAGTGTCTGTAACAGTCTGGGATCAATTTAAGATTTCTTTCCCATACTATCTACTGACCATTATCTCGACATAATTATTCACTTTAGAAGAGGGCACCAAGGATGGTTTCTCTTCCTCTTCACCTCTTTTTCTTCCTCCTTAGCTCTTATTCTTACATAATACACACCCATCACTATGACGCAGGCACAGCAGCATGCATGCAAAAGGGCTTCCTGTAAAATAATTTTGGTTCCTTTTGGGTCATTTTCTCTGTGCCTTTGATGCAGAGATTATAGCCTCATATTAAATTTTCAACATAAAGTTCAAACCCAAGTAACTTACAGAGAGAGATATATATTAAACTATCACCTTAGGCTGGTAATCAGTTAAAGAAAAGCTTGACGTTCATTTGTGTGTAGATGTGAACTCTACTTAGGGGGAAAAACGGTTTTGTTAAGTACTATTCCACAATTCTTTTTGTTATCAGATGTCATTTTTCTTAAGCACTAGGAACTCTGTGTTAGGTTTCAGAGGAATGGAATTAGATTTGTTTTCTGGTTGTCATTCAGTTCCAGACATAATAGCCTTGTACTTACTGTATATTATAATTATGTAGAGGAAGATTATGAGTTGATTATGACCTTGGTCTGCAGCAAAGCCAAGAAAATTTATACCGAATGGCTTTGTGCTAAGTGAGAGTCACTGACTGGTAGTAGTGAAAAGAGTAGATATGACCATTTGGTTTTGGTTTTGCTTGCCTTTATGTTGCATGGCATTCCAGTGGATGAACTGCTACGAAAAGTACTGCTGAGTGGTTAGAATAACAGAGAAAAAAAAATTGGATTCCTAGGACCTATTTTTTATTATTTTCAGGATTCCTTGAAGAAAAGAATAGCCAAGTGATGTTAATTTTATTCCCCCTAAAAAATTAATAGCCTTAATATAAAACATAGGAAGGCTAGTGAAGACAGACAACCTTTCTTCGGGAGCACAACAATACTCCTGTGCTTATAAGATAAGATTGTAAGTATTCATATGCCGTCTGTGCTCCATATGCTCTCCCTTCTCTGTTATCCCCCCTGAACATCAATAGGTTTTGAGGCAGTCGCAGGAACCTTGACTGCTGTGCCTGGTACTGCGTATTTGGAAGATTGCAGCATGGAAGGTGGGGAGGATGGCCCCAAGGGCAGCTTTGGAGCTTCTTGAGCACCATAGGCATAGCCACTGAAGCAATACTGCTCAGTAAGGTAGGAAGGAGTTCCATAAGCAGGCTGCTAGTGGACTGTTGGACTTTTTTCCCTAGTTTCCACACATTTATGATTAAATAGCATTTTCAGTAATATATTAATTATTGAAACGTGTTTGTTTATTGAAGATAAATAATTTCATAGCTATGCACAGCAGGGCGACTCGAGCTTGAAGTTCTGTGGGTGCTTCTGACTAGTGAAAGAAAGACTAATAAAATCTCCACCTTCTCAACTTGCAGCCAGATGTTTCAGCCTTGAAATAACTTTAATCAAATATCTTAAAGGTGCTGTTCAGTTGCAGGGTTGAACAAAAGCAAATTTGAAATTTTTATTCAGTACACAAAGCCAGAATTGTTCTTCGCCAGCTAGCGTTAGTCATGCCAAAAGGGAATTTAAATAAGTCAGGTTTCAAAAAAGACAGAGAGATACAAAAGTTGATCAGAAAGTCGTCTTAAGGTATAAAAGGGAACGTTTCCATTGGTACAAGGAATTCAGACCACTAAGCCAAATTTTCAGACATGGCCACCTAAAACGTGTACGTATGTTCTCATCTATTTCAAAGTGATTTTCTCAACTTTATTATATCATTCCTTAAATCCTAATGGGATTTAATATCCTGGCTGCAGTAAGACAGGAAATATCCTAGACACTTGGAAGACGTGGCTCACGCTCCAAGGAGGATATAGTGAGAAATAATAGAAATCAAGTGTACAGAGTGAGGAAATAGAAACAGAAATGGCCAAGGTGATTATGGGCAAATGTATTATTATTGAGGTATTTGCTAGTTGATTTCTTTAAAGTTAACCATAACAGATTCCCTTACCCTCATTCTCTCTTCCTAGATTCATTTTTAGAACTTTCCCGCTTCACAATAAGAAAGGTCACTGTCATCTATAGTTAATGAGTCAATTTCCAAGATTTAAAGTCATGAAAGCTAAGGATATTGAGTGCCCTTGATTCCTCCACTTCCAAAATTATTCTTCTGCAAATGATCAGTTCCTTTGCAGAGAAACTCAGTTCACATCTTGTAAGAATATTGAAAACAGAAAACTCGCTTTAGGAAGCCAGCATATAAGGGATGGGGAGAAAGCTGAATTACTCTACCTGCCTTCATTTTTGGCAATTTGCTAAAGAACAAACTGTTTCAACTTTTCCAGCCCTCTGGAATTTGTCGAGGATGTTTTTCTTTCACAGAGTTTCTTTTTTAAATCAAGCAGGTTGTTCAACTCTTCAATCTCTTTAATGTGTTTGGGGTAGAGATTTCTAACACAGGGACACAACTCACTTTTGCACCAGTGCCCCTGGGACAAATACTCCCACTATGAATTATTACTAAATAGTTAGAAAAGACTACTGAGGTAAGACCTTTCCCCAAAAAATATTTAAGCACATTATGTAGCATCCTTACTTCCTCATGCCTTACCTCTGTCACACTGCAGTCAACCCTGAAGTCATAAATATCCAATTAGATTTGTCCTTGTGCTCTTACTTAGTACAATCAACAGTAGTTACCAATGCATATTTTTCATACTGAGTTTCGCAGTAGCAGTTTATTAAGGACTGATTGCTGGAGACTATGATACCGACATTAATAAAAGGACTCCCCTCCTCACTATTGTAAGGGAAGAAAACAATAGGAAAATTTTAACAGATTTCTAAGGGCAAAGAAATAAACTCCAGAGTGCCAGATTCCCAAGTGCTGATATATGTGATTGCCCAGTCAAAACTCTTATGCTTGTAGTATCTAATGATAAGTGCTGCGTGTTTGACCCAATTTGCTAGAATCATTACTGAAATCTTTTATTCAGGTCCCACATTTACCTAGGTGAGAGGTATCTCAGGCAGAGTCCTAGAATAAGGTCAACACATAAATCAGTTTTAATATGATGTTCTTTCCTTAGGAGATTCCCAGCAAATCAGGAGCTGCAGCTGCCTGTGGCTGCATATCCTCAGCTGGGCTTCCTATCATACCCGGGAGTCAAATAAAACCTAATCAACAAGCGAGCTTACGATTGAAAGAGCTCGGTGAAGGGCTGTGTGGTCTTGAGCATCTCAGAGGAGGCTCTGCATGTCCTTTCTTATTTTAAAAAGGCAGTGTCATGACGGATCAGAGCAGTATGATCTAGATGGGAGCCAGGCCATATTAAAGGCGGATAAACTGTCACACTTAGGCTCATGTTAGAATGTAATCCTGTTAGAGTTTCTCTACAGTATCACGTCATCTTACATAATTGAAAAGAAACCACTCTTGACTGAAATATGCCTGCAAGAGTGAAAGCTTGAACACTGGGGTAGCTGATCTTACCGTTTCTAGAATAGGACAAAATGCAGTATAGGCTGCATTACAATATACGTTCATTTACCATTTGAATTCATAATGATAATCTACAGGACTTTTCAGGGTCTCATTTTTTATCTCCAGCTGCTTTAGCCTTGAGGCTGATACCTGGTGATGTTCCAAATAAATGTAGTAGTCTGCAAGTGCAAGCTTTCAGGGTTATAACAGACTGACTCCTGTCAGTCCATGGACTTCCCAGATGTTTGGGACAAGTTATAAACTGCACAGCTGTAGAGAAGAACAAGCTTTCATATGCTACTGAATTACATTTCTTTTTTAATTACCAGGATGGTGCTTAAACTGCTTAAATAATGGGGGCAAAGACTTTAAAACATTATTTCTCTGAAATTCTGTCCTCCTGAAGTCCCAGCCAATGAGTTTTCGTCTGGGTCAGCAAAATTTTCCCCAGTATCAATTCAGGTGGGGGGATGAAGGGATTGAGAGCAGACTTGAGGAGAAGGACTTGGAAGTACTGGTTGATGAAAAGCTGGACATGGCTCTAGGCAAGCTGATGATGTCGAAGATGTCTCTGCTCATTGCAGGGTCTTTGGACTAGATGACCTAGGTCCCTTCCAACCCAAAATGTTCTATGAAAACCTGGAAAATACCATGCTTATGTAACTGCAATTCAGGATCTGAGATCTACACATGCTTGGTACTTGTCCAAGTTTATACCCTTCATTAGATTCAGCTTTAAAATGCAGCATTTTTTTTCAGTTGTTGGAACCAACATATAACAAGACAACATAACATCATATGATACAGTGTCTTTCATTGTATGCTTTAGACTTGAATTTTTTTGTTATAGATCTGAACAATAATAGCTGGGAAGGAAAAAGTTAAAAAGCACACTTAAAAGCTGAAAATATACATTAAAGAAATCATCTATACTAAAGCTAGCAAATTTGTTTATACAGCCATTCACAGACAACTGTGTAGCAGAATTAAAAGAATTATCTAACCTTTATGGTTTCAAAGAAAGTGTTCTCCCACAGAACTGCTGTAGTTTGAGCTGATATCCTGGAATAATAACTTAGCAGATGTGAGCCTGTTTCATTTAGTGGAAAGCTAATTCTCAAGTCTGTTGACAGCACAGTTCACATCAGAAACAATATCAAGATGATCGTTTTAGCAAATATATGCCTTACAGCATATCTTGCATTTGTGGATTCCCACACTTATTTAAAAGACTGTCCTCATAAGTAGCTAATTCACTGCAGAGGGAGGTGTAATAATTTGGCAGTGTGCATGAAACTGGAGAATATACATAATGGCATTACAGAAATAGAAACAGAATGTTCCAGAATCTGGTAGGAAATTAAGAAAAACATAGAGTGTGATTAAGTAATATGTCCTAGAGTCTGCTGTCAGGCATCAGTGAATAGCATTCATTGAAGTAAGTGGCTGTGCGAAAGAAAAAAAATATCTGAGAAAAATTTCCAGTTAAATGGTTTAGTTTTAGGTTTGAAAAATGTTTTAGTTATATTATTTGAAACAGACTGTGAGAAGACAGAGACTGGAGGTGCAATATGCAAACAAAAGTGATAGATGTAGCCTTCACTGAAGTCACTGAAAGTCCTTCAATCACTGCAATGACTTTGCATCAAATCTATTTCAAGACTATTTAACAGTAATATTAAACAATGATGAATATTAATGGATTTTTATTTTTTCCCCCCAGAAATCCATAAAGAGCACAGCCTTAGAAAGGTCTTCCAATGGGCTCGATCTTCCCTATCAAACATTACATGCTATTCTTTTTTTTCTTTTACAGGCAGGCCAGATCTGGCAGATAGCTGGTATGAGGACTTTGCTGACTACAAAAAGCTGAGTGTAACACCAACAGACTTCAGTGAAAGGAAATACTATCCCTCGAAGCAACTCATACACAGACAACTTTTGGTAGCTTTAAATTAACCTGTTGCTGACCTGCAAGGACACAGTTACTGTCTCTTTCAGCACACATGGAGGAAGGCAACAAACTTTGTAACCCTGGCTAATAAGACTGTGGCTTTCTTGTCGAAAGTAGGAGGTAGACCTATTATAAAAGGATTCTTTTATACTTAGCCTCCAGGACTTTGAGTCTGACCTGAACACTGGACATTAATAGAAGCCAATTTTAATGACCTGAGATTTTGCTACCTGTGCTTTATTATTGTTATTAGTTCTTTAACACTTTGGTACTTTATTTCTTTCAATTAGAAATGGGTTCGTGGACTAGAATGTGGCCCACAGATTGGGCTGTTCTCATGAAATCATGGCTTATCTTTTCCCTGGGGGTCTACATGCAGGTGTCCAAAACTTTCGCCTGCCCAAAAGTGTGCCGCTGTGACCGAAACTTTGTCTACTGTAATGAGCGAAGCTTGACCTCAGTGCCTCTTGGGATACCGGAGGGTGTAACCGTCCTCTACCTCCATAATAACCAAATTAACAATGCTGGATTTCCTGCAGAGTTGCACAATGTCCAGTCTGTGCACACAGTCTACCTGTATGGCAATCAATTGGATGAATTCCCCATGAACCTACCCAAGAACGTCAGGGTTCTTCACCTGCAGGAAAACAACATTCAGACCATTTCTCGGGCTGCCCTTGCTCAGCTTTTGAAGCTGGAAGAGCTGCACCTGGATGATAACTCCATCTCCACTGTCGGTGTTGAGGATGGGGCATTCCGGGAAGCCATCAGCCTCAAGCTTCTGTTCTTGTCCAAGAATCACTTAAGCAGCGTACCAGTAGGCCTTCCGGTGGACTTACAAGAACTTCGAGTAGACGAAAACCGAATTGCTGTCATTTCAGACCTGGCCTTCCAGAATCTTACAAGTCTGGAGCGTCTGATTGTGGATGGCAATCTTCTTACTAATAAAGGCATAGCTGAAGGCACCTTCAGCCACCTCTCCAAGCTCAAGGAATTCTCAATAGTGCGGAATTCACTGACCTACCCTCCTCCAGATCTTCCAGGTACACATCTGCTAAGACTCTACTTGCAGGACAACCAGATAACCCATATACCACTTACAGCCTTTTCAAACCTCCACAAGCTGGAACGTCTCGATATTTCCAACAATCAACTTCGGATGTTGGTAAAGGGGGTATTTGATAATCTTCACAGCCTGAGGCAACTCACTGTAAGGAATAATCCCTGGTTGTGTGACTGCAGTATTAAGTGGGTCACTGAATGGCTCAAATTTATTCCCACTTCCATCAATGTGCGGGGTTTTATGTGCCAGGGACCAGAGCAGGTCCGAGGTATGGCAGTCAGGGAGCTCAATATGAATATGTTGTCATGCCCCACCACCACCCCTGGTCTGCCGCTTGTAATCACCCCAGTCCCAGCTACAGTCATGCCAACTACATTAGTTCCCACCTCATCAATTCCTCCCCCAAGTAGCAGATACAATCCTCTCACTCCCACCATAGCCACACTCCCCACTGTGCCTGACAGGGAGGACAGAGAAAGGGTGACACCTCCTATATCTGAACGGATTCAGCTTTCCGTCCATTTCGTGAACGACACTTGCATCCAGGTTAACTGGATGTCTCTCTTTACCGTGATGGCATATAAACTCACATGGGTTAAAATGGGCCACAGTCTGGTAGGAGGAATTGTTCAGGAACGAATAGTCAGTGGTGAGAAGCAACACTTAAGCTTGGTAAATCTGGAGCCCAAATCCACCTATCGGATTTGCTTGGTTCCACTGGATACTTACAACAGTTACCGAACTGGAGAAGACACTGTCTGTTCAGAAGCCACAACCAAGGCTTCCTTTTTGAGCAATGGCAGCAACATCCCCTCCAGCCATGAGCAGACAACTTCTCAGAACCTGGGGTCCCCATTTCTGCTGGCAGGGTTGATTGGGGGGGCAGTGATATTTGTCCTCGTGGTCCTGCTCAGTATTTTTTGCTGGCACATGCACAAAAAAGGGCGTTACACCTCCCAGAAGTGGAAATATAACCGGGGCCGTCGGAAAGATGACTACTGCGAGGCAGGGACCAAGAAGGACAACTCCATCCTGGAGATGACGGAAACCAGCTTCCAGATTGTCTCCTTAAATAATGATCAGCTCCTTAAAGGAGATTTCAGACTGCAGCCCATTTATACCCCAAACGGGGGCATTAACTACACAGACTGCCACATCCCCAACAACATGCGATACTGCAACAGCAACGTCTCAGACCTGGAGCACTGTCATACGTGATAGTGAGGTGAGATGGGGGTGTCTAGGACAAAGAGAAAAAAAAAACAACAAAACTCTGGAAAAAGCAGCCCCCCCCAACAACAATGAAAAAATTACATTTGATAAATGTTACACAGATGCATTTATGCATTTGAATACTCTGTAATTTATACGGTGTACTATATAATGGGATTTAAAAAAAGTGCTATCTTTTCTATTTCAAGTTAATTGCAAATGGTTTTGTAACTCTTTGCTTTTTAAATCTTTAAAAAATATTGCTAAGTACTGTACAGGGTTGTACAATAAGAACCCAATGTCATGGCAAAGGAAAGAATGACTCATTCTTCAAACATTAACCACTTTGCTGTCGAAGCTGTCTGAGGGATGTTAAGTTTCTAGGTGTCCTGTAGTACAGGAAAATAAGTGCATTTTAAAACAGGGTCACTAGGAATGGACAAAAGCAATTCAGATAAAATGGGGGCAACCCTTCTGACTTGAATCCGGCAGTTACTGTTGAGCTTCAAACAACTGGAAATACTTCTGTTCCCCTTTGTCAGTTCTGCATTTCCTACCTCCAACTGAAAGCTGGAGTTCTGAGTGCTACCAAAAAGGCTACTTGTCTGATTAGTTTTCTCCCAATATATTAGGAATAGGAAAGGTAGACAGTGCTCTGTGTCAAACTCAAAGTGACCTTGTTTCCAATTTGCAAAAGCTACTCTGAAAATGGCCCCCAATACTATACACTTTTATGATAGAAACTGATCCTGCTTTTCATTATGATTAAGAAGCTTTAGGCATTCTCTGACCCTTCTCAGTGGGAGATGAAGGTTATCAGTGTGTAACAGATAGCTGTCATTAAGTTGCACCTCTCCTTAATAGAGCAGCATTTGTTGACACAGCATGTTCAGGTAAAACCTGAATAAGGGAAATTCTGACTGCTCCCAGCTCTGCAGTATCCATGTAGAATTTGCAGTCTAACAGTGCAAATTGCTGAAAATGTGATGCAAAATACAGTGCCAATGGAAAGGTTGCTACTGACTGCTATGGGTGAAGCCCTGTTTGATTTAGGGGTCTGAGATACATTCAGTATGGAGAAGGAGGAAAAAAAAAACAACAAAACCCAAACAAACAGAGAAAAAAAGTAAGAAGGATCTTTAAATAATTTACTTATTATTGGAAAGGCCTCCAGGCCTCTGTGAACTGAAATATGTTCAGCAGGGAAAATTATGTATAAATCCTGGTTGGTTTTTTTCTTTTTTTTCTTTCCTTCTTTCTTTTTTTTTCTTCCCATTCAAGTATACAGAGACGGACATTAACTAAGCATTTGATTAGCTAAGGAATTTTGAGAACACAAGTACACACTGTCCCTCTGAATTACCCTTCTTTTGTCTTAAGCTTTTGGAATTTTTCCACAATGATCTGTGCTTCATAAGCAGTAGGTGGGCTTTGAATTTGCCTTTTTATTCCATCAGATTCTTTAGCTGGAATACTTCCTAAGTCCTTGAGCTTTATATGCAGTATGCGAAACATCATGCTTGTATTAAAACCATGATACTGCTCTCAAAATTATGTAATGTTCCAGCCATTCCATTGACTCTGCAACTGCCAAGAACTGCATTTCTTGCCAGATCGGTGGTGGAATCTAATTCTTCCTTTCTTTCAGTTTGTTTGTTTTTTAATGCAGCTCACTTTCTCCTAAGCTTGTAGACAAGCAAAAGTTCACAACAAATAGAAAAAAAGAGAGAGAATGACAAAACTTTCCTGAAGGAGTAGGGAACCAAAGAGAAAACTTTTTACGGTGACCAATTAGGGACAAGAAGAAGTTGGAAGTTGTTAGAAGCAGATTGGAAGTAAAGGCTGAAGCACTTTCACTGTGGAATGCTTAGACTTTTCACTGCTGCTTATGTTGGGAGAGAGGGTTTTAATCCTTTCCTTTGCCCATTTCACTTGCTTAACCCATTCTTGAAACCCAGCAGTCTATGAGTGTGCAGTTTCTGAAATTCAAATTGCATGATAACACTCATTTCCTGCAATAACAAAATGAATCCAGTTATGATTGATTGCAGAGTACAATCATTGTATAAGGAAACACATCCTCCCCCCAACACCTTTTATAATCACATTTTGAGATTCCACTCTATATTCTGTATATTTGCTATTTTTTTCCAGCTATAACAAGTATTTTAGGCAACCTGTGTGGCTACTGTAATAGTAAAGTCACTGAAATTTTGCTGAATAAAAGGCTGCCATATGATTTCAAATGGTGTAATTCTAGGTAGAAATGTCTATGCAAAGTGGTTTTTTTTTTTTTTCTGTGATCTATTTACTGAAGATTATGATGAGAAGGTTGATACCTATGTTTTGTTTGTTTAATATGTTTTAGGTGCCAAAGCCCACAAGACAAGCAGCAAGTAGTTGTGCTTCTGCACGCTTCCATTGCATGCTGGAGTTTGTTTGAAATTAAGTAGAGCCAGAGATTCCCATTGGGTGTGGATGTAGTATTTAATTTCACTGAAATAACTAGCTGTATGTTTGATTTCAAAAGGCATCCTTTGAAAGTACATGCTTACTGGAATTTGTACTTCAATGACTGATGCTGGAGGAATCTTTGTCCTCCTTGATGAACATCTTCTGTTCTAGGCCTCAGGATACCATAGTTTCATGATGAGCTAGGCGCCTTATTTGTAGGAAATTACTTATTCAGGGAGTTCAGCCGTACTGCAGGGGAATGACCCACAAACCCAATCTGATGACAACAAATGTGGTTACTGTCCTAATAGAGGGGAAAGCAGAAGGCATTCACAAGCTGTTCGTATTGATCTTGGATGACAAAATGTGTATGTATATCTGTCTGTGGACTATTATTCACTTACCTAGATCAAAAAACAAAATGATATTAAAGATAGCATAGTTTATGCTTCTTTTCAGTATGAAGAAGAACACACACATATATATATATATTTATATGGTATTCTGGCAAAGTTTCTTCTCTATAAATACTTTTCTGAAAAAGAAGTAGCAAACCACTTATACCAATATTTGTGGATAGAGCTGGGAGTATTATCTAAACTAATTCACAGTTCTATTCAAGTGAAAAGTTGTACGTCTCATTTGAAGAATGTTTCTCCCAATTCTAATTGCTATCCAGTTGCAAAAGAGTTAATATATTTCAACTTATAACAGAGTTTGGGACTTTTCAAAGTGCCAGTCACATAAAGAGCTGAGACTTCCTTTCAGGTCACACCTAGATAAGTACACAGCGGGCAAATTTCTCTAGGTAAAATATTTGGAAGAAGTAGAGTTGAAAACGGGCAATGGTCTTTTGGCAATGTAAAGTTTATGATTAGTAGCTTTTTCCTTGGGCTTCATAAAAATAGGGTCATCTTCACTTGGTGCAAATATCTGACCACAGATACTAATTAAATGTTACAAAGCAGAGGTTGCAAATGTGTGCATTTACAACTCATCCAAAATGTTTACTTTCAGGTCCTGATTCAAACAGGTTCTTTGGACCTAGTGGCAAATGAGTGGTTTACAGACAAAATCTCATCCATCTTCCATTGTATACTGCTAATAGCTGACATAAATGTACAGAAAAGATTTGTGAGTGGAATAAAGTAAGAGTTTAAGTGAAATTATGTTAAAGTGAAATTATCACAACCCTGCTGCGTCCAGTGCTTGGATTCCTTCTGAAGATCTATTTATCTACAAACAGGTCCCCGTTTTCACAGATTCCGTCACTATAACATGTTCCTTGCATGTAGCTTGCTGGCAGAAACAAGCACCCGATGAATGCATGGACTTTGTGTTAACAGGTTCTTATTGGAGACATTATTATTTAATTTCTTCATCAGAATATTTAGGAATTGGGTTACTTTGGACTGAAAAGATATCAGCAGTTTTCCCTGTAAGCCAATAAAAGACTAAAATGAATGTCAAGTAAAACAGGAAAATGAAGCAGCATGTGCTATTTGCTGCTAGAGTAGTTCAACTATATTTTTACTCTGAATAATTTTCTCTTTTTGTGAGAGAAAATTTCTGCCTCTGAGAAATGTATCCATTTTAGTTTTGCAAGCAAAAGAACTTCATGCATATTGTATTGTTGTTATGGTTTTAAGGGTCTACATAAGGCACTTTATTAATGACATTGAAGTGAAAGTTCAGTCTCAGCTTTTGACAGTGAAGTGGTTAATTCCCATTGAATTCTCCATTTAGAGTGCTATTTTTCACCTTAAATTATAACATGGAGATTTAAAGTTTTTTCTTTAGAACATGAGAATAATGGTATTACTAATGACCTATCTATCCAGCTCAGTGGAAAAACAAAACAGAAATGAGTGCCAAAACCAAAAGTAACTGGCTCTGAGCCTCATCAAATCCTGCCTGATGCTCTCTTTTAAACACAAAGATATTTGTAAGAAGCTGATGATCACTCCTTCCCTGAACTCTACTGAACATCTGGGCACTTTGTATCCCAGATGATATTACAGGCGATACTGAAGCATTTGGCATAAAGCTTTTGTACAGCAGAGAGTGTTTTGCTCTTTAAAAGGACGCTGGCTAGTAGTCTGTCTGGAAAACTAGTACAAAAGAGATTTGGCAAACTTTTATTATACCGAAGCTCTGTGGAAATGTGCCTCCCGAGAGCTGAATTCTGATCATCTCAGAAACAGATAAGCTACTAAAAAAAATGTTGTCATCACTTGTGCCCAAATATCTGAAGATGATCTTTCATAAAATTGATTTAAACTGAGATATGCACACTTGATTCTGTTATGTGTTTGGTATACTTTCTATCTTTAACATGGAAAAGTAGATGGTTTGAAGTCTGCATTATCTGTTTTCTGCAATCTGCCATGTTGCACGCATTGTTAACTTCAGAACCTCACTATACACTATATATTATCTTGTTGACATATTCAGTAAAGAGTTATTTAAAAAAATACAACAATCCTGCTGTATTTATATGAGCAAGTTAATTAAAATAAGGATGCGGCTATCTGAAAGGTAAAACAGAAAACCAACAGTTTCATGTACAAGATGTAATTTCATTCCTGGAAATATTTTCAAATGTTCTACTGTATGTCTACCCTGTGTTCAGTTTCTAAAAACCAAATATTTTCATCTTCCGTCTCTCAAAGAGTTAAACTATTTGCTTTCAATTTCTTGGATTTAATCTTATCTTGATAAGATTATCTCGTTCTGATATGCTTATAGCAAAGCCCTATAAAACAAGAACAGATTGTATTTCAGCATTTGCCATCAGTAGGTGCACTTAAGCAGCTACACATGTCTATAATGAATATATATATGTGGAAACTGTCACCCATTATATGCACAGTGATTTGACAAATGCGTTTGACATTCATCCTTGTCAATCTTAACCTTTACCTATCATTATCTATTTAATCTGTTTCCTTGAATTGAAATGTGATTTTTTTTCAGCCCCCCCCTTCAAAATTGTTCTTGAATTTTCAAAATGCACAAAATTCAGACATAGGCCTTAATAAATTTTTGTGTATCTTATACCTAATGTAAATGGTAATATATACAGTATATATAAAGACACACTTTAGATACCTAGAAATTAAAATTGCCCCTCTTCTAGTTACATATACAAGAACTAATTTTTGGTTTTGCCAGGACCTGAAAATTGAATGCTACAAGCTCTGTCACTTCAAAGCTTAGAAATGAAGTATCGCTGAATGTTGCAATTCCTCTATAAATTATCTTACTCTCCTCTTAACCTTATATATCAAATAAAACTACCAAGAGATGCTGTGCAATACATCCACATCTATCCCCCCCACACTCTTTAAAATGTTTCCCTGAACTTGAAGTTTCTTCTGACTGGATTAGACCCTGGTAACTAAACCTTATCGCCTTACCACAGGAAGGTGGACGGTTGAGGTAAAGTAAATAATAAACACTTGCAATTATTTATACATTTCTGGCAAAAATAATGATATCATTTTCAATCCATGACTTTGCTTTCTCTCAAAGAAAAAAAAAGGTGACAAACATTGACTGCATCAGCTAATATTTAGTAACCCAAAATGATTTATCTTAGTAGAGATTGATCTTTACATTTACTTTTTTAATTCTAAGCTCAGCTATCAGGAGGTGTTGACACACATGTGTGTGTGTCTATAAATTACTGGGGTTGTGTACAGAGGATTTAGCTACAAGGAACTCCCAAAGCAAGTACATGGAGGAGTGTTTTTTCTTTATTGCTCAGTCAATATTTTTTCAATAATTCACTTCAAAAGGAATTCTTCTATCAAAGAATAGTTATGGTGCCGCATGGAGAAACTACATTTGGTCATTAAGGTATGAAACTGATGTTTTCATTCTACTTGAAGCAACACTGTCAGAGAAGGCTTAAACTAAAAAATCACTAAAGTGATTTCTATTACACAGGTAGAGACTTGGTGAAATTTTAACAATAATTTGCATTCCTAAAACAAATTAGTACACTGTTATGATGAAATCCTGACCCCGCTGATTCAACTATAAGTTGTTGAATATTTATTGAAATAATATATATGTAAGGTGGATTATTAAAAGCATCCAGTATAACACATTGTATAATATGTCACACGATGTATCCCCAAATGAAATGCATCATCTGAGAAGGCAGTAGATCTGTGTATCTCTCTTGAAAAACGAGGGGAGGGGTGAAAAAGACTACAGAAAATGAAGGGAGAGAGGAATATGTATTGAGCAACATTGCCCAATGTAAAACCACACAAGGTATGGATATTTAAAGCCACAAACAGGTCACTGAGCACAGCAGGAACATTCTTTTACATATACAGACACTTTCTTCTTACAACTTCGTAGTATGGGTAACATATATGACTGCAAAAATTCATGTATGAATATTATGAGTTTATAGAATAGATGCACTTCGATGGAGACATCTTATACAGAATAACAATAATCTTGAACGTAGGCACTGGCTCTATTTTTTACCTTCCTCCGTATAGAAAAGATTCACGTATAGAAGGAAGTAAGAAAAGAACAAAAGTCACGGTGATTACACTACACTGTTTTTCCAAGTGTAGAATGCCTTGAAGAACGAAGACAGTGTATAAACTATTACAGAGAACCCAATTTGAATGCACTTATTTACAACTTTAACATGTTCTGTGCAAAAGCAAGAAGTCTCTCTGATGAATACTAGTCAGACAGCTAAGCTGAACACAGCCATTCTTGAAAAGCACAATTGCCAGAAAGATTCTGTTAAAGCGATGTATTTCTTGAGTGAAATCAGTATTTCCACTCCTATAGACTTTTAACAGGTGATCACACAGCTAAATAAAATGCTTTGTGGTGGGGATTGGAACAATGAGTCTAAAACCAGAATGTTACAATTTTCATAATTTGAAACTGCCTGTTTGTGATGAAGAAAAGATGTATTTTGTTCTGTGAAGATGAAATACAGTAATAATGATGGACAGAATATAGAGATACTCCTCTTTACTGACATTTTACGGACATGGAAAAGGACAGATACATATGCTCCATATATATACATTTGTTACATGATTTTACATTTCCTTTACAATTTTCAGACTATTCAGATGAGATTCACTTCTAACACATGTACAACATTCCAAAACATTTAAATCCTCAAAAATGACTACATTCCCTTTCAATTAACAGAGTCAAGAAAAAGTGATAAAATGAGTATTTACATAATATACAGAGTACTTTCTCAAAGCTTTAGCAATAGTAAGGAAAGAGAAAAAGGAAACGAAAGAAAGAAAGAAAGAAAGAAAGAAAGAAAGAAAGAAAGAAAGAAAGAAAGAAAGAAAGAAAGAAAGAAAGAAAGAAAGAAAGAAAGAAAGAAAGAGAGAAAGAGAGAAAGAAAGAAAGGGAAAGGAAGGAAGATGGAAGGAAGGGTTACTGTTAAAATAAAATATCTTTGTATATCTATTTAGATTATAAATCCTTCCAAATTTATAACACACAAACTTAGATGTCAAACTTTGATTTGTCTTGGAAGCAAAAAATGTAAAATACAGAGTTTTAAGCCTGAAATAATATACCTTCACAAACAGATCTGTGCATTCACAGTTCAGGAACCAATATGTAATTCATTGCTCTCTAATTTACAATGAGAATGTTAAAATTTTTTTCCCCATTTAAGAAACTTCTCAAGAAAATTTGAGAGTTGGTGTGAAGTCAAATACTGCAGTGTATGTTAATGCAAACGATTTCACTTACTGAAGCAGGGCATTAGCATGTCTTTTAAAGTGAAGACTGCAGAAGAAAGGCATGCACATTGACTCTAGGTCATTCTCAGGAAAACCTTTCTCACCAGTATTAGACAGTACGCATAGCTGACAAAAAGCACGTGTGACATATCAAGCATAAGTGACTTAGAAAAATAAACAATGGAATCTGAGAAAGAGGAGATATTCAAAATTGCTGTATTTATTCTAATAATATACAGTTGAGTAATTAAAGCAATTAAAATTCCCATTAAAGTATTGAAGATTTTCATTTTAAAGATCCCCAGCAGGCAAGGAGTCCCATTCACAAAAAAATACTCTAGGCAGTCTTTAACTTTGATCTGCATTGCAGGTATGTTTTGAAGTAAATTTTTTTTTTTCCCCCCTGATTACAGGGACTAGTGTCAGGTTCATAATATTCTCAGATTTAATTGTTCATTTGGAAGTCTCTCCATGCTTTTATTTACTTTGTAATCTGAAACGTTTGAGGGATAGGCTACTTTATATGTGGTACTTGACTTTATGACAAATTTGTAGTTAACTCTATTTCTGTAGCTTTCTGCTTTGGTTTGGGCTTTATAGAATTCAGCACTGTGAAAAAGTGGAAAATGTGGCAAATTTAAAGTAGAAGAAATTTTAATTATTTTCTGCTACAATTATAGCAATGGTAAGATTGCATCTTCTTTTTAGAAGAAGACAAAGAATACTGACTTAAGGAAGAAATTAAAGAATTTCACCATCAGTTTTAGGTTGAATGCATTATTTTTCAACATTTTGTTGCAGTAATTATCTAGGTAGTTGAGCTAGGAAGACTGGATAAACTAAAGTTTGTGGTTATAGAAACTTGGCCTTTATAGGTTCATTTTTACAGTTTATTACTAGGAGCTGCACAAAGAAAAAGGGACAAATATTTCTTCTTCCTTGCTCACATGCATCAGACTCACTTCTGCAGTAACAAAGGAGGAAGACAACTGCTTCACAGAGATTTCCATCAAAAAAACCCAAAATGGCTATTACAGAGGGCAAATAACTGGAGTCATAGCATTTCTCTTTGCTGACTACAGAACCTGGCAGATGCAGAGCTGGATCAGTTTTAGAGATGCAGCAAATTAAAGGTCCTCTGCAGCATTATATAGGACCTTTGGTTTGTACGGGACACTAGTAATGTACCTTCAATGAGGTAAAGGTCTCACCTCTTGAGGTCTGTGACAAAATACACAGCCCATGCATTTTATTTTGTTTGGTGGGCCTTCAGTTAGCATTTTCTGTAAGTTCTGGAGTTCCAGATACAGCACTATATTCAAGAAGGAGTGTGTAAAAAGGCAAGTTTGGGAGGTTACATCTTTGATGACTCTCCTTTTACCAATGCAAATATTAGTAAGATCCTTAGTAAGATTTTGCAGACAAAACCACAGCAGATGTGATCTTTGTGTTAGTTGTCAGATCAGACACTCTTATTTCCAATTTAGATGTCTATTCCTATCTACATTATTCCTTGACCAATTATTTGGGTTTTTTTAATATTCAAAACTAAGCAGTTAGTGCTATTGCTTATGTCACAATGCAAGGAAAAACTTTCCACAGAACCATTATACCTGCAAACTGTGATGAAGATTACCCAGTAAAGCCAAGCTACAAAAATGCTGACAGCACAGTGAACCATTTGTCATAAGGTAATGATCGTCTGCTGTGACATCAACTCAATTGATACCCAGAATATGAAAAATATAGAAGCACCGATTTCACAATTTCCTTTGCATTTGCATCATTTCTTCTATGCTGCATCAACCTTCTCTAGCATGATCGGCTTAGAGGACATACTGCTGTTTGTTGCCTCACCTGAAAATGTCATTTATGAGTGTTTACATTTGAGATTAAACCAGAAAAAACAAAGCTGTGTTCTAATTGCCTGCATTTCTGGGCTCCTGTAATAATAATTTGCACTGTGTGTGTCTACTGCTCTATTTGTCTCTCACCATTTTCACATGCACATAAGACATACACACAAACATCTGCATAAGCACGCTGTATTTTTATATCTTATGTATATGTGTGTATATTTAGATGCTCAAACACACGTAAGCATATATTAGAGACATGCTACGTGTTGCTTAATGTATAAGCATGGATTCATCTATGGTGAGCCCCATACTGATCTTTTGCTCTGGATTTATGCATCATTTCATTTCTACTTAAGCTTCTGAATGGGAGAAAAGATGTAGAACAGCACGATTTTTTTTTGAAGAACTATATTGTCAGTACTGGTGACAGTATCTTTTCAATAATGTATGTGCTTTGGCAGCCTGTGCACTAAAACTTGAATATTGCAGAGAAGATTAAGATAGCTTCTGGAAGTGGGTACTATGCACCTTCTGAAATACACTTTCCAACACACAAAGAGCATCTTAGGAGTCAGTTGAGTCAGTTTATAGCAGGACTGTTCTGTGTGGTTGCTCAATAAACTGTAGACAAAGGAGAATGTGGGAAAAGACTATGTAACTAAAACCTAGTATAAGCAAGAAGGGAAAAATTCAGATGTTTCTACCTCATTAGCATTACACTTGACTTTTACTATGTCATTTTCTTCTCTGCAGCCTATTTTTCTTTCCTTGTCTTTGACAGTCTTCCCTTCTCATGT
Organism: Thinocorus orbignyianus; assembly: GCA_013400375.1. Taxonomy (NCBI): domain Eukaryota; kingdom Metazoa; phylum Chordata; class Aves; order Ciconiiformes; family Thinocoridae; genus Thinocorus; species Thinocorus orbignyianus. The sequence continues at coordinate 17,962 of VXBW01003445.1, read as the reverse complement.
GAACTGCCTTTTAACTCACTCTTCACCTTCTGCTTTGTGAAGAACCCTTTGTTTACGTGGTATATTTGTGGGATGCCCGAAATGAGAGCCTCTCTCATACACGAGGAGATGCATTTGCATGGAGCAGCCCCAAAGAGGAGTGTTTATTGCCACCCATCCTCCTCAATTCACTTATCTAACTGCTCCAAAAAGATCTTGATGATATAAACCACACAGCTAGTGTGCTATTTAAGGCAATGTTTCATTTTAGATGTTACCTATTTGCAGCAAACGTGCAAGGAAATTCGCATGCAACAACATCCTTCTCTGCTGCACCAACAGCGATGCAGCAGCACTTTTTTCCCTTGTTCCCTGCCATTCCATTTGCACCTGGCAGCTGACTTAAAATATGAAAAGCCCAGATTGTTCCTGTTGTTTATACACAGATTAGGTATCCTGACTCCATAATTAAAAGAAAGACATGAACAACCATGTCCAACTCAAGGACTAGGAGCAGGACCTGCAGGGCTCAGGACAATGACTGTGTGTCTGGACACGTGGTAGCCTACAAGTCAAGTCCTCTGCGCTCCATACATGGCTCCAATCACCTCTACAGCTTCTTTCTGAGACAGCTCTGGTGTAAAAAGAAGTTCATTTCCTTTTAGCTTCATAAATCTATCCATTCCTTGTAATGTAAGTATTATTTCTCCCAAGGTGAGAAGAAAAGGATGGTCTCCACTCATTTCTCCAAGAATGGGAAGGTCACCCTGGGATAACCTAAGAAGAGGTTACCTCACTGGGCGCGTGCTATTTCGTTGTGCTAAGCAGGCTCCACACCTTGTAGTACTCACAGCTTTTCTCCTTCTGCCAAATATGATAAATCCCTAGTTAAAACGACTCCTGTCCACACTTATACTGTCATTCTGAAGAACTTGCTGCTTGCTCAAGATGGAAAAAAATAGGGCAGGATATTTCATAGAGAGCCATGAGCCTGACATTCCTCTCTTTTAAATACCTGCCTTTGCAATTTAAAAAAATATTTTACTATGGATTTCCAGGGTTTGTTTTTAACCCGTAACTGTGCATGCATTTTTGTGGAATATATCTCAGAAATGCAAAAGCATAAAGAGTGCATATTATCCTGGATTTTTTTCCATCCCTGATAGTAAAATGATTCAAGTGATGAAGTTCCTTCTAGTTTCTGAAGTTTCTGTAACAGACAACTCTGAACTTCAAAGATAATGCAATATTTAGGGAAGGAGGGGCAGAACAAAATAGGGATTTAGAAGACAAGATTTTTGCCTGTGCAAAATGTATTTTAAATAAATATGGGAAAAAAACATAAAAATTTTGTTCAGATCTGGGGTATACAGATATAATTTTGGTATATATATAAAGACAGAAAATTTCCTTATCTGAGCAATGTTCTCTATTTGTTTGGTCTAATTAAAGTTACTGCTTATTTTAAGCACCTACCACTGATAATTTTTTGACTGGGTAGAGAAAAAATATTTCTCGTATACATTTGCCAACTACTTATTTTTTTAATTTGAATCACTCCAATTTATTTTAACATTTTTTCCCAAAGATACCAGTGTCTGTTGAGTTGCAGTGAGTTTGGAAATCTGCATGTTTGTCAGTTAAAACAAAACAAAACAAAATTTCACAACAAACATATCTTTGCCTTGTTATAGAAGATAAATTTTCTAGAGATAAATTCCTGCAAGCCTTAATAATCCAGAAAACAGAGTTTGATCACGAGACAAGATTTATGTATGTTTCAAAATCTGATCTTAATTTGAAATTGTAAAGAAATGCACTGTCAGATGAACGCCTTTGCTGCATTGATTCTAAGAGGTGACGCACTCATTTGGATTTAGCTTTTGATGGCTGATGAAGAATGAAATAACCAAAGGAAATAGAACAGTTATGAGTAAAACACTAGTAGCATAACTCTGTTGAGTGCAGAGTATTATATGCCTGAAATAACATGAATTTCCTTATGTTAGAATTTACTGCTTGCTGTAAAATACAGTTGTATTTTCTAATGAATGTTATGGCCTTCAATATTTAATTCACAGCATATTTCTCATAATTATTTAAAAATTGTGTTTCAGAAACCATCCACTCTAGAAAGGTCTTTAAGTCATGCTAAATACCAGGCCTGTGGTGTATTAACTGCTTCCAATCCTGACAGGTCTTTGTTAATGCTCTGTTAGATTTGCTCACAGCTTTTTTCCTTTTCTTTTTCCTGCTTGACCACCCCCACTGGAGCAGATCCCGTGGAGAATAAGATGTCATACTTTTCCATGTGTAGGATTTTCTCAGGGCAGCCAGGCAAGATGGTGACCCAAAAGCAGTTTGCCAGGCACGTCCACCTGCACAGCTAACAGAACCCTCAGCAGGTGGGGAAGGGGAAGGATTACAGCAGTGTGACAGACCACCACCATGGCTGTCAGCTCTCCTTGGTGTCGCACTGCCTGCCACACGTCTCCAACACTGTATCTGACGCATGTATATCACCAGATGGATTCCCGGTGAATAACCTGCAGTGTGTTTATGAGCCCATTGGGCAATATGAAGGGCATAGAGGGGACTTAAACCTGGTTTGTGAATTTAGCTCCATATTCTCCAGTTTCTACTTACAAACTATGTGCACTACACCCTTATAAAAACTGCTGGGACAATAAATTCAACTGACAAAAGCAAACACTTTGGAACTTATTGAGAATTCAGGGTTAATGCTAAAGGCTCTAGCTTTTACATATTTTACAATAATTTATAGTCATAGTTTTACTAGCAGATCCACATCCTTTAAGAGTACTTGAATGCATCTCTTTATTAAAAAGATATTAGCAAAATGTCGATTACATGGCAGTTTAAAAGGGCTGGAATGGTCTGTGGATCACATTACGGACTTCTTCAGAGGGAATTATTCTAACAGCTTCTACAAATTCTGGACTGAATACTGAAACCTGAAGAATATCTTTAGCCAAAAACATGCTAAATCTACTGTCGGATTAGAATTATTTATGTAGAAGGCCATCTAGGTCAGTTACGGCTTCCTCTGTATATCCACACAGAAAGTTCTAACCTTCAGTGTCATCTAGTGCATGGAAAATAGAAATTCTGACACCAAAATGCTAATGATTCTGAGTCTGCATGCCTGCTGTTTCTTCCTTATAGTGGGACAGCCTTTACTGACCTACTTGGAACAAGCACTATATAAAAGCTAGGCATTTTTATTATTTTACATATACAGCTATATGACCTCTGTTGAAAAACATCAGATTCACCTAGAGGTATCTTAGTAGGAGATAAGAATCTGGTTTACCATTTTAGCAAAGAAATTTCTCCAATCTAATAGATGAACTCCACAGGATTTCAATAAAGATAAGCAAACTACAATGGAATTATATCATCGCAATACGCACATTTCTGCTTAAAAATATTATGGGTAAAAAGAAAACAACAATTATATGTAAAACTTGGAGTTAATTGTTAATATCAATGAAATCTTATCAGTCTAATTAGAGTTAGTCAATATCTAACTATAATAGAAAAAGAAGAAAATAAGGAATATAAAGAAAAGGATAATACCATACCAAAACCCCCAACCCAAAAACCAAAACCCCAACGCTCCAATAATAATACAATTAGAATTGTATCACACATTTCCAAGCTGCTAACTCTTTTTCTTGGTTTGTGCTTACACTTCCACTGCCCCTCAGGATCCTTCCCTCTGTTGGCATAACATAGTGAACCACCAGCACCCCAAATCCTTCACCAGTAAGGAGTGATGCCAGCACAGTTAAGTTATTCTTCACTTTAGGATTTGATGGGGTGATTTTTATTTGTTTGTTAATTCTCTTTTACACCTTTCTTTTCCTTCATTGATCTGCAAGTCCGCATCACATCTAAATTTACTACATGTGGTGCGCTTGTGATACTCTTAAAACCAGTTTTTTCCACATCTGTGTTTCTTTGTCTAACCACTGACGACTTTCCAGTGTCAGCCTGTGCCTCATCTCTTGTCATTCCATGCCTGTATTCCTCTATACTGCATCCGGTGTCTCTTCTCTGCTGTCATATCAGGCCTACATTTCTCTACATTGCTTCATTACGTTAGAGTCACAAATATCTCATTCTATACACAACAACTTATTACAATTATATGTATAAAAATATGGTTATACCATAGAGAGCAAGCTGTATTAAAACCAAATAAGCATGGTTATCTGATTATTAGAGAAAAATATTGTTTCGGATAAACCAGGCAAAAGTAAGACTCCAGACAGATCGAAACAAGGTCAGACGAAATAATTCTGACAAGCCATAGCCCTGAGTCCTCATAAACTCACTACAAATCTTGTGGGTTATTGCTAACAAAGGAAAAACTGTATTACTGAGCTACATGTTAGGACAGATAGTATGTGTGTTAAAAATGCTGTAATAGAGTCCCTGTGCATCCTCTCTAACCCAGGTTAGAGTATAGCATCTGGACAGTTATAGGAAAGAATCTATTTAAGAATAAAAAAGCATAATCTTAGTTGCAGGACTACCTATAAAGTGGACTAAAGTGCTTAACAGTATAATTAAAAATGTGATTTAAAAAAATTGAGGTTTTTAAGTTTTCTACTACTACCTCCCTACAATTTAAGGTTTATGATTTAGTCTAAATAAAACCTTCTGAAAGAGAATGGAAACTCATGCCAAATTAGGTAATAGTTTCTACAGTGATTCAGCAACCTTAACTTAGATCAGAAATATCTGTTTCTAAGAAATCTTTACAAGCTGTCAGTTCCGCTTTAGAAGACACTATCCTTCTTGGTGTGATGGTTGGCTTCTCTAAAAAGATTAACTTTACCAACATTTATAGTAACTGATTAATTAAGTCTTGTGTTGAGATATTGCCCTCTAAGTGAAAAAAGTAGGGAATCATTTCTTGTTCTTAAGAGGGTAGATATTCCTGATCACTCAATACTTTTCTAAGGATAGTTTCATGTGTCTATATTTTATACGCCAATTCCTCCCTCATGTCATAGAGATCTGGAATCCAGCTGAAGGTCAAATGGAATACTAAACAGATATTAAAAGAAGTTACGTCATATAAAAATGGGATGCTTTAGTGAATCTCTGTTTTATATGGCACTTTCCATATTTTTGTAGCTTAAATAGAATCCTTAGTAGGTTTCCTAAAATGATACAGTCAGTTTCCCACTGCTTAAATCAAGGGCAACCTCAATGACAAGATTTCTTCTTTTCTTCTTTTTGAAAGGCATTCTTTCCCCTGTCTCTTTCTTTTTTTTTGGTGGATATCTAATTGTCTCTCTTACAGTATCAAGTGTACCTGCATGATATATTCATAAATTTATAGTGGGATAATGGGTTTTGTTTTAATCTAATTAAGAGCTGACAGGCGGCTAAAAATAACTAACCTTTACAACAAGAAAATCTTCCTCTTTTAAAGGAGGAAACCCCTCAGTCTCCAAAAAAAAAAAAAAGACTTTTCTATGTTATTATTTCATTACTGCTACTTATTGTTCTCAGGCTTTCTGCTGTTAAATAAAACATCATGGAATAGATAGCGCTGAAATGAAGAAACCTTCATAAAAACTATTTTCTGTTGAATTTTCAATCAGCTAACATAGCTGAAGGCATGTTTGTACTTCAGCTCTAAAATTCCATATGTTGAAATTTAAAAAAAGTTAAAGAAAAAAATGCCAATACAATTTGATGGCAAAGCCCACCAGTGTTGCTTTCATTCCGCCAATGATCAAATGAAACAATTTGAAGTTGTTTTCAAAACAGACTTTTAATATAGCAAAAACAAACTCCTGAACATGCTGCTTTGCCTCTGATCATTGCTCAGCTGGATGTCCTCCATATGCCTTTCCTCTTTTATTCTTGAATGTGACTTGTTTTTCTAGACCAGATATGACACAAAAATAGGGGGTTTAAGCTGGGAGATTTTTTTTTTTTTTCAGACTAGTGGAATAATACACTCTAGTCACACCTCTGTGCCCTTCCCATCCATCCAAATATGACTATAAACAGCATTAGATATTTTTTTCATTGTATCTGGCAAGGATTTTTTTTACAGCTTATACTCTAGAGCTTTTCTTAGTCTTAAGTATTGCTCAGCCATGTTAGTGCATCTAAATGTTAACTGTTTTAACTCTTTTGTTTTTCTCAAAAAAATACCTGTTAGCAATACTTTCTATTTGATACTGCAGTAATTTCCCTTCTGCTTAGTGGTCACATAATTTATATGTGGAGGATGTGGTATTTCAAGTATAGAGAAGTATTACAAGTCAGTATCTGTTTCTCTTTATACTTCTGTACTTACCTCTTCCTCTTTGTTCTTTGTTGCTTCTCTTAATTAACTCTAGTTCTGTAGAATTTTCAAGTGAACATATCACAAAATTCTTCCCAAAAATGTACTGCAAGATACTAAAAAGTACAAGTTCCCAGTTAAGGTTCTCCCTCCACAATAAAACTGTTGCATGAGCAAGTAGTGAAGCAGAATTTGACAATATAAACTGATTAAACCAAATGGATGTTTGGTTGAGATGGCTGAGTACATTCTAAGTTTCTAGTAAATTATTTACTCTGGAAAAAAGAAATAAATGAAATATTGTAATTGTGCTAGGCCTTTGCAAAGTCGTATGGAAAATGCATTTTCAAAATGTTCTTACTGTGTCTCAAGGGCTACTTTATTTTGCCTCAGTCCTTAATTATAATGCTCAAACCTCGCTGATCTCACATTCCCAGCTGTAACTGACTGATAGGACCTTCATCAAAGCCTGCTATTTTGTCAAATACATTTTTCTATTGATTTTGCAAAGTGTGGTTCTGCCTTTGTAGAAGGAGATAAGTCCCAGAGCAGACTGATGTTCTTGAATGAGTTTCCTTTCATTTTTGGTGAGTATATCTGACAGAAGAGGGGTTTGGGATCCCTTCTCTTTCCTACAAGTCGTGTTTATAACCTCTTTACATCTCTAACAGGTTTTCAAAATATTAATGTGTACAGTTTGTGGTAGAGCCTGACTGTCATTTCCTGACATCGTAAGATTCATTAACCTTTTCATTTCCGTAAAGGCTTCCCTCCCAATAATTTTGCATCTTAAAGTAGTTTTCAAGGATTAAAGGTAACACCAAGTCCTCTACTTCAAAAGAATTCCTGCAACTATTCCAGCTGTACCACTTCTCCCAGATCCTTTGGTCTTTGATCGTACTTTGTAATGTGGATTTTAAATCACTGCATAACACCCTGAATATATGAAGTTCCTCCTTAAACCTAGTGCTGCTTCACAAAAAATATCCATTGAGATCTGAACTTTTTTAAATTTCTGTATGGGTGTCTAAACCGATGAACCACACAGATTCTTGAAGAACTTTGTAGTAGCCAGAGAGTGAATGAAGTAATAGTACGCTGCCGTTGGAGTCTTAGCCCTAAGCATTTTGGTGAAAATATCTATTAAACAATTTATTTCTGGGTTATTACCCAGAGGAGGCAGGTGCCATCTTTTTATAATTCTTTAAAAATTAAGATCATAAAAGTTGCCTTTTCAGTTCTCGTCTGAAAGGACAAAGCACTTGTTCTAAGATATCAGGTAGCAGAATTCCTTTTCAGGACTAGAGTCAGGGTATTTTTCTCCATCTAACCTGATCCATAAGTGCCTCATAAGGACCATGAAGACCATTCAAAATGGCTGCTTGACCACCTGAGATAGGAACTGAGTGGGACTTTCATGGATGCAAATATGCTTTTTAGGTTTTGAGGTCTGGTCACAGAAGTTGCAGCAATCCTTACTCCACCCTTCCTGCTAGAAAGAAAAGTAATTTCCTGAGCATCTCGGAAACATTCTTGACCTTAAATGAGAATAGTAACTCTAGAAGTCTAAAGTGTGTCTAACAGCCTACAGGTCTCTCTGATACTCCCTCTCATCTTTGAGGTGCCTCTCTGCCTACATACAGTTTTCCATGAAGAATTTATTTTTTATTTTAGGCCTGCAATGGCACATTGAAAAAAGGTTGTCTGCATGTTCCAGCACACATCTTGTGCTGCAAGTAGTCTCATCCAGCAGGACTGATCCTCACTCCATTAATCCTCTGACTTCCCAGTATTAGTGTCGGTGAGTGGATCCCAGTCCTTAGTTATCCCCGTCTTGCTGACCTGACACCTAAGTCTCATTCACAACTTCTCTGGTTTGGCATATTCTAGTTTATCATGGAAGACTCATAATTTCATGCAGCAAGCAGAAGTAATGTCCACTAATGACGGGCCCCCTGCACCTTCCCACTCAAGGATAAATTCCTGCTCTTCCCCAGCTGATTCCTCCAAGCCTGTCGTGTTAATGACACACACACACACATCTCCCCAAACCCCCATTCTTCATGATGTATTCCAGGACTATAAAAGCTTCTGTCTATTCTGACTTACCCTCACCCCTCCCCACCCCCTCACTGTCCTATATTCTACACTCCATCTGTGTTCTCAGCAGATACATTATGTCTTGCTTAGCTGCTGTCAAAAGCAACCAGTTGTTTCTCTGTATGCAGCTACAGCTCTGGCTGTGACCATTCCCTTGGGTAAAGCAGTCCTTAGTCAGGCAAAGGGGTTTTTATTCTGCAAATTCCTGGTGCTGTTTTATCTTTTAATCTCCAGCAGAAACATACCAATTGATCCTTTTTCTCTTACCTGTTCGGTAAAATGATAGTACCTTGAAAACACTTATTCTGCCTCGTTTCATGGACTGATACTCAAGTGGTAGAAACACAAACTACCTTGGCTACAGCACTCAAACAATTCCTTTGGGACCTTCAGGCTTCAGTTGTCTTGCTCTCTATGGTACCACACAGTGACTACTGAAAAATATTTCTTTTTCTCTTAATGTCACAGTATAGTCTATTATCCATGCAGCTGAAATGGAAGAAGAGATTTTTTTTTTTTTTTTTAACTTCAGAGTTTTTTGCATGCATATTTAGTGAAGCTGTGAACTCAATGAGAACCCAATTCTAAGGATCACTGCATCTGTTGATGTAAAATGTCTTCTTGTTAACCATACACATTTTAATGGACACAATCTGAACTGGATTATGATGAAATGTAAATAAAAATATTTAAACCTTTAAATATACAACAACGTTGTATGTGCTTGTAAAGGATGAGTAACAAAAGGACACGACTGTAATAACATCAGATTTTTCTACCTACTGTCTGTATTCAGCTGGACACTCTCTGGTTCAAGATGGGACTCCATCTTACTGCACAGCTACTTACTGAGGGCTTCCGCCTGGACAATCAAATATTCTCTCTAAGTTAGTATAAATCTTTTCCTAGAAACTCTTCAAGCTCATAATTTCTCAGGATCCTCTAGGGCTTCCCTTCCCAAATATTTTTCTCTTCCCAAAGCTTGTTCACCTTAATGATCTAGAGATAATTGTGACATTCTTCCTACTAAATTACAGACTTTTTTTTTTTTTTTATTCTTTGAAAATGCAAAGTCACCTGTTCTTAAACCATCTATTAACATCTCTTGAACTCCTTTAGTAGTAAGGTGCTCTCTTCCCTATGTGATTACTAAATGTGTACATTCCAGTGTAAATGTCTTCACATACATAGTCTTAAATTTATAAACCTATAAACTGAAAAACGTACTTAATTCAAGGTTATAGATGGAAAAAAATATCTGTCATTTACTACCAGCTCCTAACTGAGACCAGGCATGACATTAATCAACACTTTGGAATGATAATGGCCTGGGATAAATATTGCCCATACTAGTCTTTGAGGAACACTGTAACAATGCCCAACATTGGATTAGTGCTTTCTGATGGGAAAACAGACAGAATTATTTTGCAGGAAATGTTATAATTAAAGTCATAACTGAACTATTGCACAACTATTGAGATTAGGTGCTTAGATTAATGTTCCTGAAACAGAACTTGAAACGTGTGGATATAATTATTGGATCATAGAAAATTAGTCTGGGAAGGATGTTCTTTGTCTCTCTTCTACCTCATGACATTCCACGTAGATGTCTGTTCAATGATTTTTGCTTAGTGATAAACACTGTATCTCAGAGAATTGCGTCTGGAGTTTCCCAACACTTTGTCTAGACCCTTGCTGGAACCTGTAATCCATTATTACTTACCCTACTAGCCCAGGACATAGAGAATGAAATAATGTTTATTTGTTTCTATGCAACCTTTTTAATTTTAAGAACTACTGGTTTTTCTAACATCTTTCTTCATCTGCCATATCTTTCTTGACTAAGCAATATCAGGTCCTTCATTCATTTCTCGTTCAAGCTTCTAAGATATTTTCTTTTACTTCCTTTTTTTTTTTTTTTTTTTTTCTTTTTTTTTTTTTTTTTTTTTTTCCTTTTCTTTTCCTGATGACTGAGCAATTTCCTTCATTTTTTTCAAGCGCATCACAACAAAACTGCATATGATATTGAGGCACTACCAGTGCTGAGGAAATCAGAATTGCATCACCCTTACAGCTCTTGCTCCAGTTTGGCATTTCCTCTTCACAACACAGAATTACACTGTTGATTCCTTTTCAGCTTGTGATAGCATCCTCTCCTCATGTTTTATCCACATGTTAAGTGGTCCTTGAAAAACCTCTGGTAGCTTTGTTAGATCCTAAGATTAATAGTCAGAAATTATAACGATCTTCCCATGTATATTGATTATTATTTCTTTTTTTTATATACTTTGTTTTCCATCATGTTGGTCCTTACCTGTGTCAGTCCCAAACAGCACCTTTATAAACTACTTCTATTCATTTCTGTGAAGTACATTTAAAAATTATTAGATTTCTTACTACATTTCAGAAATTTGATTTCTGAGTGCTGGTTAATATTACATGGGTTGGCCATTTATTAATATTAATTTTATCTGTTTATTCTAAAAGCTCAATTTGATGCTCAGTTCAAAAATATTCCATGGTTTGTAAGAAGCTTCTGAATTCACATTGTCTAAACCATCTAAACTATCTTCGTGACTGTGGATTCATGAATATGAAACATCACTACATTCAGGCAAGTTCCTGTTCTGCCACTTTGTCCCTCTTTGTGCTCTGTGAGTTCTTGATAACTCTGACTGTGGAACCACTTTTGCACCTCCCCAGCAGTGGTTCTGTTATGTCTCCCTAATTTGTTGATGAAAATGCCATGTGAGACAAAAGCTTCACACAAAACAAACTGGATGGCTTCTAATGATTCTCCATCTGTATCGACTGCTAAAACATCAGATACAGAAATTAGATTGCCTTGTTACAGTTTATGCTCAGCGGTCAAAGCTGGCCAATATTCATTGTGTTTTCCCCAAATGCTTACAAATCTGATTTTTTTTGCTGACTTTATTCAAATTAATTGAAATTAAACTGATTGTTCTGCTATGCTAAAATTCTCCTTTTCCACTTTGTAGTTTCAAGATCTGTGGAATGGAATCATTTTAATAAGATTTGTGAACTCACAACACACATCTAATAAGAGGAATTTTCATTAAATTTTTCTATATTAATGCCCTTTCACAGATCATCTGAGTGTCAGAACATTTTAAAGGATTGTAAGTATACCACTTAAAAAACTGAAGTTTAGTTTTAGGTCTCATTTGAATACTGAGAACTCAATCAGAACACTGCCACTGAGGGAACTGATACCTCATAGAATCAGGAAGTATTGACAACTACACCTTTAGCAAAGATTCATTGCCCTCTTCTGTGAGCTGCCTGCAGGAAACACGTACCACGGTGACATTGTGGTCTGTGGAGACAGACCAGATGGGATGTGGGCACCCAGTGCACCTTCAGCTGTCTCTTTTGAAATCTTTTAATAAGTTAACGGAATATGGCTTCTTCACAACTCTCATTAGCATGAGACATGGGAGATGATGCTCTTTTGTTCAGTGAGTGCTTCTGGATGTAGGATTAATGACAGTTTAAAAGACTCAGTAATTTTTTTATTTTTTTTTTATCTTCAGAACCCGATTATGACATCTGAAAATAGAAGGGTAAAATTGCCTCTTAGGCAAAGAATCAAAACAGACCCTCTATACATGAGGTAAAACCTTTCTGATTTTTAGGCAGGGCCAGTAAATGTGGTTGGTATTCAGGCCCTACTGATTTGAAGGGGGGGAAAGCATAGTTTTAGGGATGTGTTGTCTGACTTGTGGCAAGAACTATAAATCATAGTCTGCATTCAGGCTTCAATTTCTGGAGCAGTTCCAAATAGGAAGTGTGAAAGCAGGCAGTTTCCTTAGTTTGCACTGAGGAAAAGGGAAGATAACAAAAGTTTTGTTTGTCCGGCAAAATCTGGCACTGGAAAAATTTGGGGTCAAATTGTCATCCCTTGGAAGTCCACAAGAATTTCATAAAAGAAATTTTTGTATGTAGTCCTAATGGACTTCAGCAGATCTAAGATTCCATAAAGAAAATAAAATTCAGTTATTTTTTCTGCAATTGAGCTGCTCTTCTAAATCATATGAATTTTTCTTTTCCACATAAAAGACAAACTTACTTTAATCAAAATGATCTTGAATGGTTTAAGCTGTCTCTTTCAGTCTGAGATATGATTCCTGTGGACACAATGTCTGTTACCACCACTCAGTTTTAGCTTCCATTAGAGACACAACATCAGACAATCATGTGGGTTGTGACTTGCAGCATCATAAACTGTTCTGGTAGTTATGGATACAGTAGCATATAAGAGTTATAAATGAGGTTTTGATAATTGTGTTAGGAATAAGACTTAAATTATATCTGACACAGGACTGATCCAAGTTCTTTGATACAGCAAATAAGAAAATCCTAATTCTTTTCCTTAAAGTACAGCTGTCTCAAAGGACAGTTATAAATTCCAAAAATACAGTGGTCAGACTCCTTCCTGAGAGAGCCTTCTAGGGCTAGAAACAGCTTGGTGAATGTTTTGGAATCACGGATTTAGATGCTGACAAGTCTCACTGCCATTAAGTGGAAAGTAAACCCCTGAAGCTCTATGTAACATTCTTTGAGTTAAAATAATTCAACTTCATTCTTCTATCTTAAAGGATGCCATTAAAAAAAAAAAAGTTCCAAAATGTTTCATATTTATGTAGCAAAAGTTGTTCCTTCTCTAGATAAGTGATTAAATTTAGAAGCCATTTTCAAACTGGATATTTTCATTAATGACACATTTCTATTAAATGCAGATGCTAAAGTTCACAATGTAGAATTAACACAATAATTGGCTAGAGCTGTGTCATTTTTGTTTTAAGATTATATTGGGGAACAGGTTAGCAGATGCCTGAATGACACCTTGTTAAAAACGGGGGCAATGCACAATTTGAAGAGATGTCTTCAACATTCATTTTTGGATTAAACCCTAAACAAACAGAAGATAGACCCTAGGCAAATCCAAATAAAAAAGGAAATAAATTGGGTACAAGGGCTCATATGCTGCATACAAATCAGGTCTATTATCTTTGCTTACCTTATGACAGAGATATAATTTATAAAACAACTTTATTGGTGAGGAGAGATAAAAACTGCACATTACAGCTTATCTCTCAGAAACAGGTGAGGAATCACCTCTATCTTTAGGAAAAAAAAAAATAATCAGAAAACAAAGAAAAACTTAAAATTAGGTGTGTATATTTACCGTATTTATTTAATTGCCACAGAATGCAAACATAACTAACAAGAAATACCAGCTTCTTCTTCCCAGGCACAACATATCCCATCTGCTCAGCCTGAGCAAGACTAGCTCAGCACCAGCCATCTCCTCCCAGACACCTGAATATTAGTATTCAATCCCACTGTAAAATTATTAAATCAAAAGGCCCAAAGGGTCAAAACTAATATCCCTTGAGGCTGAAAAATGTCCAGGCTAACTCAACAGCTGGTGACTTGAAATATATTTTGGTGATTACAATGAATGTTATGCTGTTTTCTCATTTCTTTGATTGTTTTAACATAGCTTTTCTTTGATTGCAAAAGAATTTCTACTTTCAGATATGCTGTATTGGGTACAGGAAATGTTCCTGCTCAGATATATGGGAAAACCAAATCCACCTAGGCTTTTCTGATGGTGTTTTAATGTCATCCTACTCTCACAGTCATGCTTATTATTTAAAGTCAATAAAGGTTGATGACATAGTGGTGTACACTGAGAGATTAAATGTTTCATTTTTTTCATTACCAGAGACAGATCCTGTGGTTAAAAACAACATAAAAGTCCAAAAAAAGGAGAAAATATAAAAGCGCTGGAATATTCTTCTGCTTCTCTTACATATTTTCTGTGTTTTTTTTGTCGAGTCACTCAAACTGTTACTGTAGTATAAAATCTAGGATTTTTATGTGTTATATGTATTGACATGATACTGTACAATGATCTTTAGTATTAGCTTTGATTCATTGTCTGTGAAATAGGAAGAAGACAGTGACATGCAGTCTAAAAGAGCTATAAAGCTAAGTCTATTCACATCTAAATTATGATATAAAATTATTCTATGGGAAGTAATGACAAATATACCCTCTTTACATCATCTGCCTGTGTATACCTTACTATACAAATACTCCTACCATCTGCACTTGCAGCATAACGCACTACTAAGCCCATGAAAGAAACTGTTCTGATTTGCATTAATACATCTCTTTTACTGGGAGTTTTGGAAAAATCCCCAGCTTTCTCTAAGTACACTAGTATACTGAAAAGCTAGCAGGAGTGTTTACCAATTATACCAAACAGTCAGCAAACCCATTATTTTTCTTCTCCTGCAGTAGGTTATTTATATTATATTCCATTAAAAAATGTGACTGTACAGCAGGGAAGATCACCTGTTTGACTTTTCCTTGCTGCAAAATTCTGGATCCTGTTTGGAGACGGAGGGGAAGCTTCTGCCTTTTTAAGAGCAGGAGTGCCTGTGGAAGTGAGGGATGCCACAGAGTGTATGAAGGAACAGAACGGACTGAGAGAAGGGGCAAGCCGCAAACATCCAGCAGGAGCAGAGATAAGGAGGCTCCTGAGAGCAGTAGGAAGCAAATACGTAGCCAAGTCAAACAAACACAGAGTGGGGACTATACTGAGTGTGTTACAGCTCAGAGGCCTGAAAATTGCTGGAGTGAGAGAAAGAAAGGAGGAAAAATCCACTCTGCAATACTATGTGTGTGGGAGAGAGTTTTTACGTCTTTTATTTTAATCGCTCTCCACTGTGAGTATCATATGTTCTTTACATTCTTAAAAAAAAAAAAAAAAAAAAAAAAAAAAAAAAAAAAGGGCATTAGGTCTTGTCATTGGAATCCAATGAGAGAACAAGCAAGCAGCACAAATTCAAACACAAAACCAGTCTTTTAAACATTCAAAAAAGGAGAGGTTTTTCCTATGAGTGTGATCAAGCAAGGCAATATATTTTCCAGAGAGGCTGTGGAGTCCCCATCCTTTGAGATATTCAAAATTCAACTGGACAGAGACCTGAGTGACCTGCCCTGGGGGACTCTGCTTTGAGCAGGGGTTTAGACTAGGCCAACTTCAACCCTTCTGTGATTCTGTCTGTCTTGGGAGATATTATCTGGGCGGAAGAGGAAGTTGCTACGTTTTTTTCAATTAAAATATTTTTTTTCCCTGTGTTTATTTAAGGAAAAGATGTGGACATGCATATCCATAACCCCTGGCTGACATGTGCTTCCTCAACAGAAATGTAGCAGTAGCTAACATCCGTGTAAGAACACTGCAGCATCAGTAGGTCCAGCTGACTTCCACAAATTGAAGGCACAGGGACACAGAAGGCAGCAAAGGCCACTAGAGGTCACACAAACTATTTAAAAGAATGTAAACCAAGTCATTTATATTCCAATTGGGAGTCTTTTTCCCTTCCACCTGCTCCCCTTTCTTGGTGGTCTCAGGTCACCTCTCTTCCTGGTACAAAGGCTGTAGCCAGGTGTGCTTGGCTTGTATTCTTCCTGAACCTGATTTTCAACTCTGGTTTAGTCATGTGGAGATGATATCACTTTATGGAGAAAATTTCACTGTGCTCACAGGCCATGGAACTGTCAAATGCTAGTAAAAAATATAATCTCATGCTAGCTGAGAAATGTTTTTCTTGTGTTCCAAATACAGAGTCAGTGAGTGAGCAAGACAGAATATGGAAGAGCGAGAGCGAGCAGCAATAACAGTATTCGTCTTCCCCAAACCAATTTAGCAATGGACTTTAAATTCCAAGATCCATTTCACTGGGGTTTATAACAGAAGCTGAGATGAAAGAGAAAAGAGATCCTTTAATGTTGAAACTGCCCCACCCAAAACTTTATCACTGCTTTCTCTGTATCCTAATATCCAGTCTCCTGATTTACGAATTTGCACCTTATTTTCTCATCACTGTCCCTTCTTTACATTTGCTTTATTGTCCGCCACATGCATGTGCAGAGAAATAAGGTTTCAAAATACTTAGAGTTAGGTTGTTTTTCTGCTTATTATGGTGTTCCCTCCTCCCTTCTTTCATTTGACTATTTTGCCTAGAATACCTATGGATTTTTATTTGATTCAGTATGTCAAACTGTTTCCTTCAAACAGGGCAAAGGAACATATGTGCAAAAGAACGAAGACAGAGCTCTGCAGACTTGCCAAGAGCTGCAGTTTTCAATTCCTGTATTCAGTGTACAAATTAGCTAAACATTCTGCTTGGAAAGAAACAAACAAACACGCAAACAAACAAACAGGATTCTTTTCATCCTCTGCTTTGTTTTAGCTGGAGTTATCATTTGTAAAGAACATCCCTGATGATTAGTTCTCCAGAAATTGACTCAAGATGCTTTTGATTCCTCTTCCTTCCTAAATACTTTTAGGCAAGTTACATCACCTGTCCCCATGTTTGGAATGCTAAATGTGACATTTCCCTATCTCAGTCCAATGATGACAATGACTCAATGTGATGGTACTGATGAAGAGGGTCGTATAAATAGTGGTGAATGAGACAGGGATTTACTGTTGCATGCAGATAACTGGTTTGGGATATTTCAAGTTATTTATTAGGACAAACCATATTTATTTGCTCTGTTTTCAAAGAACAGAGAGAAAGGGAGAGAGAGTACATGCAAAAGCCATAGGATAATTACTGTAGAAGGACACCTGGTAACCAGCGGAGACCCTAAGTCACTTTTATGATCTGAATTATGGCTGGAACCTGAGCTTCCTGCTGCCCTTAACCAACGCAAAAGTTCTAAATACCAGGTCCCTTAAATTAGTCCCTTTCTAGCTTCCCATTTTAAGCTTCTCTGTATTGAATTTTGTGGAGAGAAGAATAACTTGGATATAAAAATATCTGTGTCATACCCCCTAATATATTTTGTGCTTACAGCACAGTGACCACAGCAGAATATTTCCTTTGCTGAAGCCTCTATAAGAAAGCTAATGATCCATTAAAACATCTCTGCTTTAATACATGCTCTGTCTTGCACCATAGAAATTCCCAGAGGAGGGAGGAAGAAGCACAGGATTTAGTTTTATGCAGCGAGGAACAATGGGACATGGATTAATTTCCTTTTCCCTTATAACAAGGGTCTTTTGGATATCATAACAGCAAGGAATTTGCAATGAAATTCTAAAGAATAAGGTGAGTGCGTATGGCAGGTTACCAGATGTTTTTTTAGTTAAATAGTTAATTTAGGAAAAAGGAGTTATATGAGTTCTGACTTGCAGATTAGTAGTTTCCTTCACAACCAAAATAAACAGTCTATGAGAATATATAACTGGATAAAACCTTTTCTTTAACATAAATCACTTAACACATGAGTTTGCTGGGTACGTAGGATCCGGTTTTCTGTGCTTTACAGAATGCACTTTGTGTACAGATGCAAGTTAGACAGTTCCTCTTCCCTTCCTTTCTCTTTCTCTCTTTTTCACTTGTTGCCCATTTTTCCCCCCCTCTGTTGCACTCTTCCTTCCTCTGTTCTTTCCTTCTTCCTTCCCAGCCCCCCTTCCTTGCTCTTCCTTCCTTC
>VXBW01003442.1:37654-52113 GCA_013400375.1 Thinocorus orbignyianus | reverse complement strand
AAGAGAAGGCTCCGGGGAGGCTTTATAGTGACTTCCCAGTGTCTGAAGGAGGGGGTAGAAAAAAGCTGGAGAGGAACTTTTTACAAGGACATGTCACGATAAGTAGTGTTTCAAACTAGAAAAGGCTGCATTTATATTAGGTATCAGGAATAAATCCTTTCCTGTGGGGGTGGTGAGGCACTGGAACAGCCTGCCCAGAGAAGCTGTGGCTGCCCCATCCCTGGAAGTGTTCAAGGCCAGGTTGGATGGGGCTTTGAGCAACCTGCTCTAGGGAGAGGTGTCCCTACCCATGGCAGGGGCGTTGGAACTTGATGGTCTTTAAGGTCCTTTGTAGCCTAAACCATTCTGTGATTCTGTGAATTTTTTTTTTGCTTATACCTGTTAACTTCGTAATGTGTCCTTCACAGGTAGCCTCTTACACTGCTTATGTCACTGATGGAGTAGTCAGCAAGGGGAGCAATTGCTGTGTTTAGTGCTTCTGTGTAGGTCTGGGCTACGTGGAAAAGTTCAGCATTGATTGGGGAAGAAAACTTGCATTAACATCTATTTTGGGTCACGTTGGTTTGACAGTTTCATAGTCAACCTGAGTATTTGTATCCCTCTTGAAGTACATGCTTTTATATTCTTCTATATGCACATTCAAAGAACAGTCTTGCTTTCTTTCTTGTCCCTTTTGCTGTCTTCTGGTTCCTTTAATACTGTTTTCTGTTGCGAATGACTTCTCATTTTTAAGCTACTCTGTTGATCTAGTCAGTATGCTGTCTTTCTTCAGCTAAGCCTTAGCTATAAGGAGGAGTCTGGCTGGAGCTAAAGCCTGTGATGTTTTCCACAGTTTGATGCAAGTACATCTTTAAATTTGTATTACAGCGATTCGCTCTGGGGTCAGATGGATAAACTTAAAGCAGGGCAAGATAATGAAGGAGCATAAGAGAGATCACTCTTCCAGTTCTTCGTATACTGCTGGTTTTGCAACTCCAATGTAGAAAGTACTTCCTTTACTCATTTGTTGCCAAACAATAACAATCTACTTATCTGTCTGTCTTGCACATACAGTTAATTCTGTGGGATTTTCAGTTGGTTTGCTTTAGAGTTGCAGTTTTTTGTTGTTGTGGGGTTTTTTGGGTCTCTTTTAGGTACACGTGAATGTATTGGTAAGGATACATTACATTTCATAGATGCACTGTCCAAATTCCTTTTTGACACATACTTAAAACTCACAAATGACCATATCTGAATTAATCTATTCTGTGATCGCAGAATTAAAATTTTATCTGGTAGTTATTCTAAAATTAATCCATCTGTTTGCTGCTATTTCTTGAAGATAATTTTTTATTTGATAGTCAGTTGTTCTAGGTTTTTAAACCAGACTGACTTGGTTAATGTGGCTTAAATGCTTTTTCTGATCAATGGTACGAGTATTTTTCAATGGTTACTTTAGTACTCAGTTTTGCTTTTTTAAAAGTATCAATCTGTAACTCTCTCACCCGATTCTTTTAATAGTGAGGGTGTGTTATGCCTGTCCCACCTGTGGACTAGCATAAATGCTTCTGCTGTGCAGTTTTCGATTTTACATTGACACAGTACCTCATTTGGATCTGTAATTTCAAGGGGTTTTTTGATGTGTTTCCCACCTCCTCCAATGATTTTGCCTCTTCAGTCTCCCTGTAGTCCAGCAGCTTCTGAAATGTTTTTGAAAAAGCCTGCACTTAATTCCAGCAGCTGGAAGCAACCTACTTGTCTGTTGTGTTGTTTTGGGATTTTTGGTTTTGTCTTTGTTTTTTGTTATGTTATACATAAACACAAAATTTGCCCTTCAATCCTTAGCTAGACTTACAGGTTGGGTTGGTTGTTTCAGAGTTGTGAGTTGTTTTTCTTTCTTTTTTTTCTTTTTTCTTTTTGACTCCTTCCATAGCATCCTGTTCTGTTATGGGACTTTTAACTTCACATTTCTGACCAGGTGTCTTGTTAACTGGATTGTACAGGTGCCTAAAAGCCTTCATGTCCTGGGTTTTGATACAGATAGACTGTAGAGTTTGTTCTCCAAAGGTACTATTTTGCTATGGGAGGGTGGGAGAAAAATATCCCCAAGTGTTTACTAAACTTTTCCCAGTAAGCAGTGGAGACATAAACCTTTCTATTAGGACAAGAGATTCCACCTTCAGAAGTCTCAGGAACCAAGTTCTGGTTTGGTTTTTTGGTTTTTTTTGGTGGTTTTTTTTTTGTGTGTCCTTCCCTGATTCCCACCTCTGCAACCTCATAACAGGAAAGGAATGGCTGTCACCCATGTCTGTGTGTGAACTGGAGACAAGTCCAAAGAAACATTGTAGAAGCTTTTAAGTTATAGCTGGCCACATAGATGTGGCACCACTGGCTGCATAGGTGCTTTTCTGCTGTTAAGCAGGTGTTAAGTCTCCCCTAAATGAAGGGTACAGGGCTGGACTGAAGGGTTTGTCAGGCTGATCTTGGCTTGCAGATCATCAGATGAGTCTTGCTGTACTGGGAGGTTCATAGAGCAGTGTGCCCCTTGATCTTGTTCCCTTGGCTGGGGAAGAGGTCTTTTCGTCAGTATGGGGGGATAAAATAATTGTGGTTCCACAGATTGAGCAAGCTCATAGGTTGTTTTGCTTCTCGCTTGGTCCCTGAAACATGTATCAGAAAAAAGTGTAATACAGTGGGCAAACTTCATCTTTAAACTTTGTAGATGAGGGTTATTACATTTGACTAAAGGGTAATTTAAATCCATCCTCTTTAAAATCTGAGGAGGGGTAGGGAGTTATAAATTAGTCAACTTGTCTGTAAGTTAGATGGGGGAAAAAAAGATAAAGGAGCTGTTTGTAAGCATAGAGTGCAGAAGATTATAAAATCTTGTGGTATATATTATTAAGTTTTCAAAACTTCACACTATCTATTACAAATGTAGGCTTACTGCTATTTATTTCTGGAAAACAGAAATTAATCTTACTGTTGTACCTGTTGCCTCTTTGAAGTGCTGCTGTTAACTTTTTTGATTCGACTGGTGTAAAAACGGTATTGAGTGATTTTAGTAACGCAAATTCAAGCACTTCAGGTTTCCTTTTGAGCTGTATTACCAGGAACTGTGCGTGTAGCATATGAAAAATAAGTTCTCTGCTGTGCTTGGTGCTTTTAGAGCCTCTGCTAGAGTAATGCATTAGGTCGTGGCTGCTGAGGTCTCCTTAAGAGACCCACAGAAAAATTAGAAAGGCATCAAAGGAGAAATAGAGATTATGGAAACATGGCCTGTGATGGTGGTTGGAAGGTTCTGTTCAAACTTAATGATTGCATCTCAGTCTTCTTTCTGAATAGAACACTCTTTTATTACAAGAAAATTCATTAAAAAAATTATCTGTGTTCCCACCCTTTGTCAAATAAAAAGGAATAATAAGCTTAATTTAATGTGAGGGAAATTTAGGTGAAATACTTGGAGAACAGCGGAGTGTGAGAACATTTATGCCTTGACAAAGGTGATTTCCCGTCTCGGAGGCTGTGAGAAAGTGGGATTTTAATTTTTTTTTTTATTTTTATTAACAGCAGGGCAGATGCTCTTATCAGAGATGTTCAAGGCCTACTTGAACTTCCTTGAAAACAGAGAACAGTCTAGAATGGATGATCTTTTTGATGACCTTTCTTGGTTTGCTGCTTTTATTTTTATAAAGCATGAACACATGCTTCTCTGTCTGAGCAGAGACCTTGTGAGTTTTAGCTTACAGCTAGTGCACTATGAAGGGAAGACAAGTGTGTCCGCTCATTTTATTTAACTTAAAGTTTTCATAAGTATATTATTATTATTTGAGGCACAACTGGCTCCTTTTCCTGTGTCTTTAATCATCTCTTTTTTACTTATTTTTCTTATTCCCTTGCTGTAATAACTTGCATGTTTACTTTTGATAATACTGGTATTAAATGCCGTGCTGCTAGCACTGCGTTTACAATTATCTGAGAGGTATGTGGGTTAGATAGACCAGAGCTAGACCTTTAGTTTTGTCTTCTAACATTTGAATGCTGACATTTATTTTTAATAAACTCATACCTGAAAAGTCTGGGTACACATGTTATACTTGCACTATGATTTTTAATTTTTTTCTTTGTTTTTTTTTTGTCTAATCAGGAGGCAGAGGCATCAAAATACATGACTTCATGGAGCCCATACATACAATTTCACAGAGTTGCTACTGTGATACCAGCTTTTTTCTCCCTTATGCTGGTGTTTCCCATCAGTTTATCCTGTGTAGAATTCATGTCAAGCCTTACTTTTAGCTAGACCACTGAGAAAAAATGGAAAGAGTTTTGAAACTTTGTGGCTGATGCAGGGAGGTAAATGTTCTTTTATTTCAGTCTTAAATTATTCTGCTGAACTTTTTTTTCTCTAGCAATGGACAACACAGCAATGTTTAGTTTATTTTCATGAAGCTCACTGTCACCCTGTGGTTGTGGTAGGGAAGTGACCCAGCTTTAACTTCACCATGCTGTTGCTGAGCTTGTGGAAGTGCAGCTGAGGGGCGCAGTTGTGAAGGAAAGATGTGCAGGTAGACTAGTAACAATAGCAAAGATGATGTATGGGCATTGTTTCAATTATAGAGTTCTGAAAGATGTTCTGATATATTTTGTGATTTGTTGCAGAATTAAAAAAAAAAAACAAAGAAGTATTTTGTGTTCCACTGGGTTGTGTGTACAAGTGGCTTTTGTGTGACCGTGTAGGTTTTCATATTACAGAATGACTTATGTGATGGAGGAAATCTTGGAATGAAATTTCTGTTTTTCCTGAAGGCAGGTAGGTGCCCTGACACTCATCTCCCATGGCTGACAAAACTTTTCCCATTGTTTAGATGTTCCTTGTCTTGTTCCTTGCACTGCAGCCTCAAAGCTGTGTACTGTTGCATGGAGAACACTAAGAGATGATAAGCTGTCTGGTGTTTGAACTAAATGTATCTCTTGCTTTCATATCCTCTCCATTTATTTGTTTCTTTAGTTCAGGGTGCCTGGCCTGTGTTTAGTCTTTCACAAATTTTCATGTTTTAATCTCCTGGTTTTTAAACTGTTGTGTTGATCCAGAAGCAGCACAGGTGTCTTCTGCTGAGGACACGTGGATGGCTGGGAGTGAAACTTTATCAGCCCCTTCAGTAAAGATATTATGCTTATTTGTCAGGATCTTTTCTTTCCATTAGTTAGAAAGGTATGATATCAGCATCTCATTTCTTACAGGCAGAAACTGAAGTTGTGTTCTGCATTACAGCTAAGGCAATCCGTTAAAGTGGCTGTTAAGGTCAATGTCAGTCTCCCTTTTGAAACATCGAGCAACTTCCTGCTGTTAGCTTTGTGTCCTGTGGAGTGATCATGCAATTTGCAGAGTGAGTTGATTCAGCTGTCTAATCTGACACCAGTCTCATGTTGCAAAATTTTTCTTCAGGATCAGTAGCCTGAAAGACTTTTTCTGGGTACTGTCACAAAATCCAGCGCAAAAAATTCAGGTAACCAGGAGAAGGGAGACAGTGGACTGTTCCTACTAATGGCTGGTTGTCATAAGAATCCTGGCTGTGATGTGAAATGACACCATTGCTTTTTCTAGCTGACACACTTTTGTTAATCATAGGAGCATCTTTAATTTGAGTCCCTGTATGGGTGTACTGAGGCTCCTTTCAGGGATATGTGCCTTGAGTATATTTTTCATATACTCAGGTGCTCATGAATCATCCATGTTTTCCTTATTCAGTTGGGAGTATGTGTGGATAAAGTGATGAAACCTCTTAAAAACTAAGC
The DNA here is from genome assembly GCA_013400375.1 of Thinocorus orbignyianus. Lineage (NCBI taxonomy): Eukaryota > Metazoa > Chordata > Aves > Ciconiiformes > Thinocoridae > Thinocorus > Thinocorus orbignyianus. The sequence continues at coordinate 46,338 of VXBW01003442.1, read as the reverse complement.
AAATATTTCTGCATCTTTTATTAATCTTCTATTGATAGATGATTCTTTAATTTACTGGAATAGAAACAACCTTTAATAAACATAAAGCCACCAGAAGCTTAACTTCTCTGTGCTTGCAGTTAACAAATACTGTGTTTAACAGTTTGTAGTAAAATGTCATGTATTAAGTGTGTTCCTTTTATTAAATGGTACTTGAGAATTACTTTTGATGATGAGACTTCAATTAGTTGCTGAAAAAAATTGCACCCAGTTGTTGAAACAGATTAGCAGTTTTCCAAAAATGGCTGTAGCAAGTGCATTAGGCGTCATGAAGTGTTTGAGTTTACATTTTGATGTTCTTTTGTTGTTAATGCTATGAACTTTGTGGTTTCAGAAAAAATGTAGCTGATGCAATGTAATAAAAACAATTTCACAGATATCTATTTGTCACAGACACAAAACAGAAATATGGGATGCGTGGATTCACCTTTTATAATCTTCATTCTGCCATGAGGCCTATGGTCTGTAATTTGTTTGTGTTCTTAAAGTTCATGTTCAGAAATGTACTTGTAGTTCTTAAAGTTACTCGTATCTTTAAAGAATGGTAGTAGCAATCAACTCAATTTTCTCGCCTCTGTTCCTGAGGCAGAAGTTTCTTAAGTCTCTACAATCACTAATTCTAAGTCCTTGGTTGTAGTTTTAAAAAATTTTTTAGTTTTGAATTAGGATTGTCTTTTGATAAGTTATTTTTTTTGTTATTGCATTTTGCTTATGTGAATCAAACCAAGTATGTAGTAAGCATATATAATGTGAATTCTTGTTTTTGGAAAACTTGTTGCTGAGGATATTGTGAGAGCAAACATATGCAAAATTTTCTAGTATTTAGGTAGTAACATTCATGGGTGTGATTGACTTCATGATTTTCTTTGATTGTAAGTCCAGTTAGGTGTCTCCTTCACTGATTGAACTTTGTTTGAGGAACTTGGTTTAAGCCAAAGTTATTCACAGATACTCTAATTCCGTGAATTAAATTTAATTAGTTTATTTAAATCTTTAATCTTTTAAGAAAAGCTATTTATAGGGTGTTTGGGAATGATTTGGGGGTGTGATTTTGTTGGTTTACCCATACCCCCCCATTTCTGCTGAAATGCTAACTTTTAGCACAAGAGTTTGAAGTATTCCTTTTTTGCCACACTGCTTGAAATACCTAGCATACATTTAATGGAGAAACAGTGTGGAAACGTTAAGGGTGTGATGAACGAAGCCCGTCACGTAGGGACTTGGTGGTGAAGAAAAAATTACACAGGAAAACTTTTATGTCTAGCTCTTCTGGTTGGACCATTCAGTAGTACTAATCAGCAGCTTCTTTCTCTGTTTCCCATCAGTTGAACCATCACCTGATACAGAATTGTGGATTTCCACAGGTGTGTGTAAACACAATGAAGATAGTCCTGTGGAATTAGCTGTGTTTTGTTGCTTAAAGCTAAAGCAACTTGTTTACTTATTTTTTTCTCCTGTAAGGGATTTGAATGGTTGTATCTATCAAGGACATAAAATTGGACTGTTTGAATATGGTCTGATCGAAAGCCAACTGTATCTGTTAGATGACTTTTACTGTCCTGAGCATTGCATTTTTGGATTTTCTTTTCATTATGGTCTTTCATGAGTCAAGGTGAACATTTATTTTGAAGTAGGAGCTTGACATTAAAGAACTTGATATATCTGGGGGGTATGATCAGGCCATCAGTGTTGAGCATTACGGGTGTTGATCCTTAAATAGGGTGTAGCCTGGAGGCCCAGAAATTCGTTTGTGTCCTTTAGAAAAACTCAGTAATCTTAATCTATTTTAGGAACTCGAGTGGAAGAGGGTGTGATCTCTGGAAAGAGAGAGCAGGGAGAAGGAATAGGGTTTTTTTGATTGCTTGCTTTGTAGAACTCTGATGCATCTACCCCTGCTTCTTGCTGACAGGAAAAAAGTGTGAAATGCATCTAGAAAATGCTATTAAATTTGTATTTTGTGTCTTTTGAGAGTGATGAAGGTTATTTCAGGCTCTCTGGTGCTTGGGAAGAGGGATTGGACAGGGAGTTGAGCAGGTAAAGAGTTAAGTATTGGGCATGCAGGTGTGTATGCTTGAGTACAATTTTCAGGAATTAAATGTGTTAATTAGTGGATCCACTGCCCTCAGAAAGTTACCTATTGTAAGCAGGAGTTAAATGAACAGGCTTGGGCATAGGAATGGTTTTAGCTTTCAGCTGTATTTATATAGCTTTGGGAATTTGGGGAATTGGAAAACAATTTAAAACTCAGGATGGTTAAGCTGCTACAGTATCAGTATGTATCTGTAGAATGAAACTCCTGAAAGGGTGGCGAAGGTCATCAGAGCGAGTTGTAGCATTTTATGTATTAGTGTAGTATTTTAACCAGCAATTAAGATAATCCCTTAATGTAAGGATGATGTGCCTCCAAACTGGAATATGTGCAGTCTTTGCTACTAAATTCCATTTAGCGTACGTAATTCAATACATCTTTTAGCAACTGCAAGCTCTGAAGAGAAATTGATGTTTTACACGTGTCCTAGTTTGGGCTGGCATAGAGTTAATTTTCTTCCTATTAGCTGGTGTGGTGCTGTGGTTTGGAGATGGGATGAAAATAATGGTGGTATCACATTGGTGTTGCTGAGCAGTGCTTATTCTTAGTCCAAGGCTTTTCTGCGTCTCACGCAGCCCTGCTAGCAAGGGCTGGGGGTGCAGAAGAAGCTGGGAGGTGACACAGTTGGGGCAGCTGACTCCAACTGACCTAAGGGATATTCCGTACTCAATGACATCTTGCTCAGCATGTAAAGCTTGGGGAAGTTGGCCAGTGGTTTGGGAGAGGCTGCTGGTTGGGGACTGGCTGTGCATTGGTGAGCAATTGCATTGTGCGTCACTTTTCTGTGTATTCTTTTGTTGTTCTTATTTTCCCTTTCTTTTCTGTCCTACTAACTGGTTTTATCTCAATGCTTCTTTCTGATTCTCTCCCTCACCTCACTGGGTGTGGGGTGGGGGCAGTGAATGAATGGCTGTGTGTTGTTTAGGTTTGCCTGCTGGGTTAAACCACAGTACCATAGTTTAACCATCATCCAGAATCCTTTCATACTTGGAACTTTTATTACTACTGGAGACAACAAAACCGGCGAGGCCTTGTCTGTGAATCTGTACTGCTTGTGTAACTTCTGTGGCTATTTCTGGAACTTGTGAAATGATTTTATGAGCAGTTACTTTTCCCCCAGTTGGAAGTTCTTTAAGTTGGATACACGATACACTGGTTATTGTTTCTCTTAATAAGTCAGTTTGCAACACCTGTACACTCTGTGCAGCTATAGTTAAGTACAATATGGACTAAAACCTGACTGCAAAAGCTTTTATTATTTCAGCATTGCTGCTGTTACTGTTTCGTGCTATAGGTCTTCTGTGATTTGTGAGGGCTTTCAGCTTTAGGTGGGATGCTGGTTAGAACAAGAATTATTTAAAGGTTTTCATATTCGCAGTGGCAGCTGAATTAGCCACAGTCTCTTCTGTTCTGTTTGTTGTGTTTTTGTTTTAAGAACTACAAACTCTTGTACCTCAGAATGAAGGTGATATTTTCACAAATAGGCATACTCATTTCCCACTCCAACAAAGATCAAAGTATTTTCTAATGCCAGCCTCCGCGTTCCTTGTTCATATTAATTGGAGTCAGTCTGATATCTGTCTTAATGTGGATCATACTGTCTTGTTCTCTTCTGAAGCTTTTCTAGCGTATAAAAGGCTCAGTCTTCTGAGTCATACTCAAGTTTCCTACTGCTTTTCGTAACTAAGAATTTCTGAGAATCATCAGACTGTGATCTTTTTCTAATGCTTAGAATTACACTTTCACAGTAGGAGTGTCAAATGCCAAATTACCACTTAGTGCTTTTTTCCTGCTTGACTGGGGGTGGTGATATTTTTGTGGGTGCTGAACACAACTACTTCCTTGCTCTGTGCATAGACTCACCAGCATGGGCAAAGAACTGTAGGGAGGAAGCAGGCTTTGATTGTCTGACTGTGTTCAACTGATTCCCGAGTAAGAAACATCTATCATCTTCTCTCATAAGGGTTAAGTAAAGGCCTCCGGGAAAACAGGGCTCGCACACAATCCCTCAGTGCTGTGAGGAGCCTTACATAAAAGACTGTTTTTCATAGCTAGATGAAGAAGATGGGAATGATAAATCTTGCAAGCATTTACAGAAGGTAGTGAATTTGATTTATTGAATGTTTAGTTGGTGGTTTTTTTTTTTGTTGTTTCTTTGGGTTTTTTGTTTTTGTTTTTGTTTTTTGTTTTTTAAAAAAAACCAAACCACCCCACCCACAACCCCCTTATATTTTGCAGGTATTTCAGGGGCAGTCAACCAACTCTCCTATGCCAAGGGAATTTAGTATTACATATATTTAAAACCGCTAAGCTAAGCCATCCCCTAGAACAAGGGGACAGTAATGGTTGTTATGGTTGACAGTAGTTGTCTGGTCTGTTCTAAAGACCACCTATTGATGGAAACTCTGCAAGTTACCAGGTATTATATTCCAATTCTTCAATGTCCTTAGTTTAGAAGGCTAACAATTTTTCACACTACTTGTCCTGCCCACCACAAAGAAAATGAAAATGTTATTCTCCCTAGTTTTTTTACCCTCTTTGCCGTCCCTTTTCCTTTGTTAAACAGTTTCAGTCTTTTCTTTGAATGTTTTCATGTTTTCTAGACCTCAGTGCTTTCTTATGGACAGTCTTCAATATTTCAGATTTTCTTGAGCGCATTGTCTGAGGTTGGCTATAGTCCTCATCAGTTGAATGGGAGGACTGTTTCATGTTTTACAGTCTGTATTCCTGTGTAGGTATCTTAATGCTGTGATTGCCTTTCTCTGTTGTCCTATAGCATGTAGATTAAAGTTCATTTGTGGTTATAGAATACCTTTCATATGCAACTCTTGACAGACTTTCTTTTTATATTCATTAGTAAACAACTGTGTCTGCGGAAGGGTTTAATATAATAGATGTAACAGCAATTTATAAGTCTGCCATAAAGTTACAGGTCTGGGGTTTTTGTTTTTGGTGTGGTGGTTTTGTTTTTGTTTTTTTTTCAGGCTGCTGTCATGCTCAGAACCTTGGGGCATAAAATGATAGTTCTGTACTTAATTTCCTTTTGTGACACTGATTTGCTCTTCTGATCTGCTCCACCATTCCATGCCCTTTTCCTGCTGGACTGATGTTTTTGAACTTTGTCCTGGTTCTGCTGGGGATAGGGTTAATTTTCCCAAGAAGCTGGAATGGGGCACAGCATGGTTGGCTGACCCAAGCTAGCTGAATGGGCAGTCTAGCTCATTGTGTAGCTGGGGAACTGGCTGGGGAAGAGGGCAGAAATTGCCAGCTTGGGAGCAGGCTTGACTTTGGGCTCCAACTAGTAAGAACTTAATTGTGTTTTGTATATTCCTCTTTCAGTATGATTATTGTTGTTTTCCTCCATCCTTCACTGTTCTGTTAAACCGCCATTATCTTAAGCCCAGAGTTTTGCCTTTTTCTTCTGATTCTCCCCTTGTCCCACTGCTGGAGGGAAGCTGAAAAGATGGCAAAGCGGGTTTTTTTTGTTGCTGGCTGGGACTAAACCATGACAACTTTTATAACTTTTTTAAAATTCTGTTAAGAAATAGAAAGAAACGTTTTTGTATCTGAATCAGAATGGGAATGAAAACACCTTTCAATTGTCTTGCAAGTAACATTGAACCATTATTTGTATTCATAATTCTTTAGGTATGTCGTCTCAGAAGCACATTTAAGATTTGGTCTAGGAAAAGAGTGCTTAAGTAGAATACACCTCTTGTTGGTTGTGGTAATGCGTCTTACTAATATTACCAGCTGTTGCAGGATCTGGATTTTTTGTTATTGTCCTTGACTCATCAGTTTGGAGGAAGTTCTAGAACTGCATGTTGCAGTGCATGCTGACATTTCTCTGTCTTTTACAAGATGGATTAGTAATAAAATATTTCTGTCTCTAAAAGTTACTACTTCTGACAAATATTTTTTTTCCTTTCCTTTACAGATATTTTCCAATTTGTCCCTGAATGAGCGTTGCCTTTCAGCGTCATTAGTCTGTAAATACTGGCGTGACCTCTGTTTAGACTTTCAGTTTTGGAAGCAGCTGGATCTCAGTAGTCGTCAACAGGTATGAAAGTATCATTGTGCAAAAATTATGTTTTGTGGACTCAGAATTTATTCACAGAACTTTTACTTTGGACCAGAGGAAAACAAACTCACAAAATGATAATATCTTTACTTTCAAGGATTTTTCTACTAGATGCTGAAATTGTCTAAATCCTTAGGTTAATTCCTTTAAATGTAGTTTCTTTTGACTGAGATCAGTTGTTGAACAGTGTAAGGACAAGTGCTGCTTGAAAAGGTTTGTAGTTTACCTGTCTCAGGTCAGCATCCATAGTGGTAGTTCCATTCATAAGAACTATCGGACCTCCTATTAACTGAAAAACGTACATGAACTTTTCCAAGGATGGTCTGCTAACTGGTACTTGTTCTTTTTGTTTAACAATTTTTCTTCATTTTTTCTTTCAACTGATGTGTCTTCTACTGATTAGAAGACAGATTGTGTCTTTTTGGCGTTTGACCAATCCTAGGATTAAGTTTGTCTGGGATTCTTGATTTCATTTAGTGAGATCATTACAGAGCCTAGCCTTAGATTGTTCAAGTTAATTTTTCTCATTTGAAACCTTTTTAAAGGATGCCCATGCTTTTTGGCCAACCCCTTTAGTTTTCTTGTTACTTAGTTATTTGCAGAGGTTTGCAAAACAAGTTCTTGAGAGTTTCATGAAGGTCCAGGGTGCAGGAGAATAACCATTGGAGACTCCCATCCTAAGAAGCAGCAATGTGAACTCATCTGTATTGGACATAGACCATTTATGTAGCATATTGTTTTCATGCTTGTAAGAAAGTTTTCTTTCTCCTAAAGCTACTAGTAAACGTGTTTCTGAACCTGTATGGGAAAGTTACATACCAGATTGCTTTTTCTCAAGTAATTCCAAAACACACACAGATCAGAGGTCCATCTTTTTGCTCCATAGGTACTATGTGTCAAATAGGTCTTTGTTCTTGACTACCTTGAGGTGTAGCCTTGTTTTCTACTACAGGGCTTTTAATGGTTTTAAAATGGCCTATTAGGTATGTTATGATCTCACTGAAGTTTATCAGGTTCTGACATTGCTCTAAGAAACCTATCCTGCAGACTTTCTTACTGAGTTTCTAAGTCAGTATTAGGCACAAATGTTGTTCTTCTCTGTCTGTGTGGAGGGTTTGGTGGTTTGTTTTTTGTTTTTTAAAAAAAACCAAACCACCCCACCCACAACCCCCTTATATTTTGCAGGTATTTCAGGGGCAGTCAACCAACTCTCCTATGCCAAGGGAATTTAGTATTACATATATTTAAAACCGCTAAGCTAAGCCATCCCCTAGAACAAGGGGACAGTAATGGTTGTTATGGTTGACAGTAGTTGTCTGGTCTGTTCTAAAGACCACCTATTGATGGAAACTCTGCAAGTTACCAGGTATTATATTCCAATTCTTCAATGTCCTTAGTTTAGAAGGCTAACAATTTTTCACACTACTTGTCCTGCCCACCACAAAGAAAATGAAAATGTTATTCTCCCTAGTTTTTTTACCCTCTTTGCCGTCCCTTTTCCTTTGTTAAACAGTTTCAGTCTTTTCTTTGAATGTTTTCATGTTTTCTAGACCTCAGTGCTTTCTTATGGACAGTCTTCAATATTTCAGATTTTCTTGAGCGCATTGTCTGAGGTTGGCTATAGTCCTCATCAGTTGAATGGGAGGACTGTTTCATGTTTTACAGTCTGTATTCCTGTGTAGGTATCTTAATGCTGTGATTGCCTTTCTCTGTTGTCCTATAGCATGTAGATTAAAGTTCATTTGTGGTTATAGAATACCTTTCATATGCAACTCTTGACAGACTTTCTTTTTATATTCATTAGTAAACAACTGTGTCTGCGGAAGGGTTTAATATAATAGATGTAACAGCAATTTATAAGTCTGCCATAAAGTTACAGGTCTGGGGTTTTTGTTTTTGGTGTGGTGGTTTTGTTTTTGTTTTTTTTTCAGGCTGCTGTCATGCTCAGAACCTTGGGGCATAAAATGATAGTTCTGTACTTAATTTCCTTTTGTGACACTGATTTGCTCTTCTGATCTGCTCCACCATTCCATGCCCTTTTCCTGCTGGACTGATGTTTTTGAACTTTGTCCTGGTTCTGCTGGGGATAGGGTTAATTTTCCCAAGAAGCTGGAATGGGGCACAGCATGGTTGGCTGACCCAAGCTAGCTGAATGGGCAGTCTAGCTCATTGTGTAGCTGGGGAACTGGCTGGGGAAGAGGGCAGAAATTGCCAGCTTGGGAGCAGGCTTGACTTTGGGCTCCAACTAGTAAGAACTTAATTGTGTTTTGTATATTCCTCTTTCAGTATGATTATTGTTGTTTTCCTCCATCCTTCACTGTTCTGTTAAACCGCCATTATCTTAAGCCCAGAGTTTTGCCTTTTTCTTCTGATTCTCCCCTTGTCCCACTGCTGGAGGGAAGCTGAAAAGATGGCAAAGCGGGTTTTTTTTGTTGCTGGCTGGGACTAAACCATGACAACTTTTATAACTTTTTT
>VXBW01003442.1:19212-37648 GCA_013400375.1 Thinocorus orbignyianus | reverse complement strand
GACCTCTGTTTAGACTTTCAGTTTTGGAAGCAGCTGGATCTCAGTAGTCGTCAACAGGTATGAAAGTATCATTGTGCAAAAATTATGTTTTGTGGACTCAGAATTTATTCACAGAACTTTTACTTTGGACCAGAGGAAAACAAACTCACAAAATGATAATATCTTTACTTTCAAGGATTTTTCTACTAGATGCTGAAATTGTCTAAATCCTTAGGTTAATTCCTTTAAATGTAGTTTCTTTTGACTGAGATCAGTTGTTGAACAGTGTAAGGACAAGTGCTGCTTGAAAAGGTTTGTAGTTTACCTGTCTCAGGTCAGCATCCATAGTGGTAGTTCCATTCATAAGAACTATCGGACCTCCTATTAACTGAAAAACGTACATGAACTTTTCCAAGGATGGTCTGCTAACTGGTACTTGTTCTTTTTGTTTAACAATTTTTCTTCATTTTTTCTTTCAACTGATGTGTCTTCTACTGATTAGAAGACAGATTGTGTCTTTTTGGCGTTTGACCAATCCTAGGATTAAGTTTGTCTGGGATTCTTGATTTCATTTAGTGAGATCATTACAGAGCCTAGCCTTAGATTGTTCAAGTTAATTTTTCTCATTTGAAACCTTTTTAAAGGATGCCCATGCTTTTTGGCCAACCCCTTTAGTTTTCTTGTTACTTAGTTATTTGCAGAGGTTTGCAAAACAAGTTCTTGAGAGTTTCATGAAGGTCCAGGGTGCAGGAGAATAACCATTGGAGACTCCCATCCTAAGAAGCAGCAATGTGAACTCATCTGTATTGGACATAGACCATTTATGTAGCATATTGTTTTCATGCTTGTAAGAAAGTTTTCTTTCTCCTAAAGCTACTAGTAAACGTGTTTCTGAACCTGTATGGGAAAGTTACATACCAGATTGCTTTTTCTCAAGTAATTCCAAAACACACACAGATCAGAGGTCCATCTTTTTGCTCCATAGGTACTATGTGTCAAATAGGTCTTTGTTCTTGACTACCTTGAGGTGTAGCCTTGTTTTCTACTACAGGGCTTTTAATGGTTTTAAAATGGCCTATTAGGTATGTTATGATCTCACTGAAGTTTATCAGGTTCTGACATTGCTCTAAGAAACCTATCCTGCAGACTTTCTTACTGAGTTTCTAAGTCAGTATTAGGCACAAATGTTGTTCTTCTCTGTCTGTGTGGAGGGTTTGGTGGTTTGTTTTTTTTGCTGCCGTTGGCATTATTTGTTTCTTGGTTGGCTTTTTTTGATGGTGGTGAGGGAGGGGTAGGATGGGTAGATGGGTGTTGTTTGTTTAGGCATTGTCTGTGGGTTGGTTAGGCTGGTTTCTGCTATTGGAAAACAGGTTGAATGCAGCAAATAAAGTGGGTTTTTTTCAACTGTGCAAGAGGGGAAAAAAAAAGACAGAAAGAAAACCAGCACAAATCTGTGCTGTTACCTTGCTGTCTCTAGGCTTAAAACAAAATCTTATCTGGACAAGTATTCATGAACGGTTTTATTGGAAAAAGTTTTTTAAAACTAAACTTTTAAAGTGAAGGAGTTCTATGCATTGTGTCTTACCTGCTTTGATTTTGTTTTTGTTTTAACTCAGAACCTTGAGCATGAGGATTATCTCATGTTTCTTACCTGATTTGTAGGACTGGACTCTCTTAAAATTATTGGCACATTAACCTTGTACTTGTAAACAAGGATTACAGGTACAAAGTGGATAGAATCTTTTTTCTTCAAAGGAGATCTAAGAAAGTAGCGCATGCATCTGATTTAATGGTCTTTCATAGACTAACACTTAAAATATGCAAGTATTCTGTTTTCAAACTGAGGAAATAGCAGGAGGAAACTTACGGGTTTCAATTAGCTTGAGGTTTTTTGTTTTGTTACTGTGTTCTTTTCTTCTCATCCCTTTCATTCACTGTTACCTTAAGTGACTGTTTTCCATTAAGAAGCCCATTGTTACCTGCTGATTTTGGATGACTACCAAAGCTTAAATGAAAACCTGTTGCATTTCGGAGACGTATAAACCCTTTAGTTTTCTGTGAATTCTACCTTACGTAAGTGAGTAGAGTGCTGCTGTAGGAGGGCAAGAAAATCTTTTTTTCTAAATGATGGAGAATTCCTTGTGTAAAGTATGAAGAGGATCATTAACTGTTATTCTGTCCAATTGTTGGAGCAGAATTGTTTAAAGATGACTGTAAAACTGATTATACCAGCGTACTCATCTCCTGGAAAACAAATCTCTTCATTCTTCCAATCCCTTATGGAAATACACCTTACAATTTTTTTTTAGTGAAATTTAAGATGTCTATAAAAATTGAAGTTTGACTATTTGGATTTTCTTTGCAGGTCACCGATGAGCTGTTGGAAAAAATAGCCTCAAGAAGCCAGAATATTACTGAAATCAATATTTCTGATTGTCGCAATGTGTCTGATACAGGGGTCTGCATATTAGCAATTAAATGTCCTGGGCTCCTAAGGTATACCGCCTACAGGTGTAAGCAGCTTTCTGATACATCTATTATTGCGGTTGCCTCTCAGTGCCCTCTTCTTCAGAAAGTGCATGTGGGCAATCAAGACAGACTCACTGATGAAGGTCTAAAGCAGGTAACCATCCATTCCACGATTTTCTTTTATAAATTTAGTATCTTTCAACTTCTTACCAGGTGCAAAAGGGGAAAGGAAAGAAGGTGCCCTCCTCTGGGATTTAATTAAAATCAGATGACCACTTGTACTTTAAAATTTAGTTTATGAACATATTTCCTTGGTGTGATGAAACTTGTTCTCCAGAGACTGCACCAGACAGTTGCATCAGCATATGTTAAAGGACCCTTTAGGGTAAGCTAGGAAGAGGTACATTAACTCAAATATGCTGCTCATGGTCTAGCACACAGCTGTTGTTAGCTACTTATATATATATACCCAGTAAATAAAATAGTTCTTAAGTGCTGCTCTTAGCTGTGTTTCTTTGACTTCATTTTGTCATATGTGTAATTAGAGTCTTTCTGGTGTGTGTATAGTACTTACAAAAACTGTGAAGAAAGATAATCTTTAAGGGGTGGTGGAGAAACAGAAAGAAATCTTAACTCACAGCTCTCCAATTCAGTAAAATCCTGTTGTTTTCTTACCCTTATTCTTAAATACTTGCTTTGATTTCATTAATTGCAGCTGGGATCAAAATGCAGAGAATTGAAAGACATTCATTTTGGGCAATGTTACAAGATCTCAGATGAAGGGATGATCATTATAGCTAAAGGCTGTCTGAAGTTGCAAAGAATATACATGCAAGAAAACAAATTAGTAAGTACATGTCATAATTTTTTTTCCACAGCATTTTCATCGTCAATGCTGTCTCTTGCTTTTTATCTGTTTTAAAAGTTTCTTCTGAATGACTGCTTTTTGACAGTAAATTGCTTAAAAATGTTCTCTAGCTATAACAATTTAGGTTCTACAGAGATAGCTCAGAAGATGACTCAAAGAGCAAGTTAAGCTGGTGCTACTCAGGTACATATTAACTTCTGCTTTCAACGTTGCATTCCGGAATTTAATTGTTTGGGAGATTACTGATTTGTGTAGGAGAGTACTTAGTCCATAAAAAATGCTTCTTTTGTTTATACAAGTGCCTTTTTCCACAATAAAAAGTGCAAACTTACCTAAACTAAAATGTTTTTAGAGGTTCTTAATTACAAATAGTACACTTCAATAACTTTTTCTTGAAATGACTCACTTTATCATTAGATGCAGCAGACAAGTGTGCCAGTGCTTGTAGAAGCAAGTTGTTGAGGATTATTGAAATTGTCTTGTGTCCTAATTATAAGCAGTTTCTGAAATGATGGTTTCTAACACTGGAAGCCAGTATCTACTGCAGTGGTACAGTTGAACACTGCCTTTATTTTATTTTCTTCAAGTAAGTAGAAAAATTTGTTTTCTGTTAAATTCTTAAGTATCCGCTGTCAAGTATATAACAGTTTGAAAACTGGTGAATTGGAGGAAATAAATTGTGTTTGTACAAAACCAGCGTACCTTGTACTCAGACTATTTTGATATTTGGCTTCAAATAGACAAACAGACGCTGATATATAAGATGGTTCATTTGAGAATGGTTTTTATTTAAAAAAAAAAAAACAAAACCACTGTTTATTTGTTTTGATCAGAATTGGCCGTTATCTCCTATTTCTTAGCTTCCTACAAAGCTGAGATCTCAGAATAATTCAAATGCAGAAAAAAGGGTGTCCCCTCTTCTCTGTCAGGATTAGTCCCTGTAATGCTTATTTTATAGTACATTAAAATATTTAATTAAAGAAACAGAAAGGGAAATTCAAGTTCTGAGAAACCTGGAAGGAAAGCGTACTCCTGCAAAAATTAACTGGAGAAAGGCAGGGAAACTTGAAGTATTATTTATCTTTGGATGAAGAAGAAAAATCTTGTGGCGCATAGTCAAGGTTTACATAGTTGTATGTGAAAGACTTCTTAGTTGTAAATAAAGATTATTATATGTGTAAATACCTATATAAGTGCATTCTCATTGGAAGGTATGTTGATAAGGTGTTAATTTGACCATCCTTACATACGTGTCTTGCACTTCATATCACTGAAGTTTTTATTCTCTTTATAGTCTGAAATGTGACCTAAGAGGCTGATCCTGCAGTTGTTAGTCGAAAGTTCCGTGGTTTTCATATCTGAAATGCCATATAAGTTCTCAGTTGAAATGAGACGTAGGAAGTATCTTGTTTTTAAGACAACCAGGAAAGATATTCTTCACTTGCACTTTATTTGGTTGCCTTCATTATTTGAAACATAATTTTTCATTGGAAGTAAGCTGAAAATGCATACTCTGAAATGAATAGGAAATTTATTCTAATGATTTCATTGTGGGTACTGGCCTGAGTAATAGCAGGACGCCTTCTACAGACCAGCTAGTAGAGCAGAATGTGCTTGAATTAGTAGGCCATAAGCCGTGGTAAGATAAGGAGTACAGGATCTGCAGGAAGATACGGAGTGACCATGGAGATATACCGAGAAGGAACAAACAGTGCATAGTTTAGAAACAAGACCTTCAGAGAAGGGCAAATAGTGCAGGCAGTTAGTAGCTTGTCACTAGCTCAGGAGATGTGCCGTGGTGACCAATCAGTATCCACCACGGGAACTTCAGACCAACGAAATGACCAATCTGCTTAAGACGCGCATCCTTCTGATATCCTGTATAATCAAATGGCTATGAACAATAAACAGACATTTTGCTTGCATCAAGCTGTGTCCCGTCTCTTAATCGCAGCATTTCATCACTTCTAAAAATTGGTCAAGCGACTTATCAATACTAACACTTTGCGCTATTTTTCCTGAGTGCGGTTTTTTTAATGTCTAATTTTGTTTAAAGCTCCTGCCCAATCTTAATTTTTCAGGAAAAAAAGAAGTTGCAGCAAACTCGATTTAGCTTTGTAAAGTCCAAATTCAGCTCTTTAAATGTCAACATGAAATAAGTTACAAAGTTGGTATGAACTGCAGGGTGTTGAATCTTTAGAACAAAATAACACTTGGATGATTCCACCAAATGACAAAGCTGCAGAAACTGACGTGCTTTCCCCTTGCTAGGGGCAAGAGACTTTCAAGTCTTGCTGGAAGTGTAATTTTGTGTGATGAACCAGAAAAACTTGTAAAAAGTTCTCATGCAGTTGTAAAATAAAAATGTTCACCTTTCAAAGTAAATCTTCTAAAAAAGAAGAAGAAAACAAGCAAAAAAGAAAAAGGAACAGTTCAATGCCACAAAGTTAACTTAAAAGGGAGTAATGGGTGGTGGCAAATGATAATCCACAGTTTGATTTGCCAAATTCTTTGGATTACTTTTATTTTTAAGACTGCTTTCTAAAGTAGAACAACTGTTAATATTTGCTGTGGCACATCTTACTTCCTACTCTTTTGGTGAAGAAGGTGGTTTGGGGAAAAGGGTGTGTGTGTGTGTTGGTTTTCAATATAAGCAAGTACTCATTCTCTGAAATCAAAATATTCTGTGGCAAGAAAAGTGTACTTGGCATGTGGGATCTTGGTTTGTGTGTTTGAAGTTCATAGATCGTCAGCCTGCTATAGGAAGAAGAGTCCTTACCTCCTCCACCCTCCTCCCCACCCATTCTAAGCAGCTTCTGCAGCTTTTGTGTGTGTACTGTAGATAGAGTCTGTGTATTTTGGTATTTATTTTCTTATTTCATCCTTTTGTAGAGGTGTTCAAAATCATGTGACTCTTTCAGGCAATTTCTCTTAATTTCAGAATGTGTAGTCCATTATAGATGGTGTGTGATGGCTGGGTTTTCACGTAGGCTTGTGTCAGGCTAATGGATTTTATACTTCAAAAATACATTTATACAGAGGCAACCAGCAACTAAATAATGCCTTTGTGAGTGTTACTTTACAATGAAATGTGGATCAGGCAACACAGTTCAGTTGCTTCATCTGTTGCTAAGTAACTCCATTATCAGACTGCTGAGCAGAGACAGAAGAAAAAGAATTTGTGTTCAGATTGTTTAATATACTATGTATTTCACAGAAAAACAGACCCTTTCCTTTCTTTGAAATGCTGATTATGTCATGGTAGTAAATGAAAGCTGCAAATAACAGCTGCAAAGGATGTGTGGGGAAAAAGTTAACATTGCAAGGCTGACTTAACAATATAAGGTGGTTGTTGTTCGCATGGGTGTTTATGATTTGTGTATCTTCAAAATATGTTTATTATTTCCTCTGTCCTTAGAATGGCAGAGTAATTATATGCAAACCCTCTTTTCTGAGGCATACTGGCCAAGTTGGGAACGTACTGAAAAAAAAATAATATGCTGCAGGATTTATGAAGTGTGCCAGTATGTCGAGGTGTCTGTCTTTATCTGTCCCTGAGTACTTTGATACAATCAAAAATCTCACAGAAATTCAGTGTGAGTGGAAGAACAGATTAGACAGAACGAAGAAATTTCCTAGCTTCTTGCTGGAGTTTAGTTTGGGCTCTGTATTTTACAGTCATGGCTGGAATTGAATGCTATGAGTGTAACTTATATGTGTGATTCATATGAATGGTTAATGTGAATGAAGCTGCTGGAAGATGAATCAGTTAGTGTCAGTGTTAGCGTTCTACCAGCCCCTTTTTTGTCCTTCTGTCCCAGGTACACAGTACATAGCTTCAGCTGCAAAATCAGCAAATTGCTGTGCACTAACGTGCAGGACTGTCACTGAGACCTGGAGTGGGGCTGTACTTAACCTGAATTATCAAGGAAAATTGACAGTTTTCAGTGCAGCCTTCCCTAGAAAAATAAAGCCCTAAAAGGTTTTGTGACCTCTTTGTAGAGAGATGTAGAACAAATTTGTGGCTGCAGTGCACCCATAGGGAAGCATTGCTCCCATAAGCAATTTTGTAGAAGCATTGTGTAAAGTATCCATTTCCTCATTATGAATAGAGTAGACCTAGATTTGGAAGCTCATTTTAGAGCTGGGTAAAATCTTCTTCACTTAACTATGCTGATTTTACACGCTAATTTCCTTTCCATTGCCTTTCCTTAACTGAGTGAGTTAATGGCTAAAATTACGATACAATGATTGCTGAAACTTAGCAGGAGGGAGTTATAGCCATGTACCTCCCTATTCCACAATGTCTGGGTGTTTTCATGGTGATTTAGATGTGGATGAGAAGAAGCTTCAGAAGAGTAAGGAAGATGGAGTTTTACATACTATAGCAGGATGACAGCATTCCTACCTCTGTTCTTTCTTCCCTCCCTCTCCTTTCTCTTTTTCATGCTTGTTTAGGGGTAGATGGGGAAAAAATAGTGCAGGTAAGCTACTACAGTTGGAATTCTGGCAGCATTTCTTCCTTTCCAATAAAACAGTTTTGTGAATTGCGTGACTTAAAGACAGCTCACTTGTCCAGTGGTTCCCAAATATGTTCATTAAGATGGTTATGGTCTAATGACTGCTTTTCTAGTTCCTTGTTTGTCTTTTGACGCTGTCCAGGAGCAGTGTCTATTGTGAGTGGAAGACATCTCCAGGTCTCCACCAAATTTTGGCCCCATTGGCAGTGTGTTTGGGAATACTTTTTTTTTCCATGCGCAACATGTGCAAAGATATAAATATTTTACGGATGGTGGACAGGACAGAGTACTTTGCTTTGAGTTTAGTCCAGGCAAATTGTTTGAGGAGAAAAAATGGTATTATCAGGTATATAAACTGTGCAGCATCTGATGATCTGAACCACTGAAGTTTAGAATAAATAGAAATAATTTACTTTTTCACTGGTAACAAATAATTGAAAGAGACTTTGGGAGAAAAATATTCCTAAAGAGTGTAATTTCCCTGCCTTTCTCCCTTCTCCCCTCCACATACTCCATATGGTCTTTCAATTTTTATGTACAATTACTAACAACTGTTCTTCTACATGGAGAAATTTCAGAAAAAGGATTGTTTTCCCATGCTTCTTCATGAATACTTTCCCAAAATACTTTCTAACTAGTTTATTTCATTGTTTTGAGGTTTTAAAAAGAACTGTAGTTGTTCCAGACTTTTCCCCTTCTTCCCCCCGCCCCTTTAAATTAAAAACTTATGTTCAGAGTATTGGTGGTTTTCTTTGAAGACACAAAATGTACATATAGGACTAGTTACTTGCTAAACATATGCATGCATATTAGTGATGATGCCAATACCGAGATTAATTTTTCTACTGTATATCATAGTTTTGGACAAGGATGCTTCATCTGCTGTCAAATACTAAATTAGAGCTTTCTAAGGCAAAAACTTGTTATAGATGACGCTGTTGGTAGTGTTCACTAGTAATGATAAACTCCCTCCTTTATTTTAGTTTGTCAAAGATGTTACATATGGACCAAAAACTACTGAAGTACCATAAAAAAATACTATTGTTTTAAAAATGCATTGAATAGCTATACTGAAACTAAGCTGTGATACAGGAAAACATGCTTTGTGAAGAACTGTTTGAGACATCTGTTTAGTATTAAAAGCTGCGTTGCTTTCAAAAAGACATTCTGAAACATTTACTTCATTTTCACGATAGGAGAAAATTATTTGATCATTTCTTAAAAAAAAAATCTGACTGATACAACCTTATTTCTCAGTTTGGTAACTTGGGGGGATTTTTGTTGTTTTGGGTGGTTTTTGTTTAGAACTGGAGCATTTTGACTTGAGCAGTTTCTGTAACAGTGTTCTTAAAACATTCATACCAACTTTGGTGTTAATAGAATAGAAATAGTGAAGAGACCCGGCTCACGCATGAGAATGAACTTGCTGTAAAGGCATTTGAACCACTGTGCAGGTGTCAGACTTTTATTTTCTGTATTTCTGTAAATAATCTAAAATAACAATACTTTGTTGTCACCCTTAGGTGGCGGTATTGACTTTGTAGTGGTAGCAGATCTTCAGATCCTTGCTGTAGGGGATTGCCAATACGCAGCAGATAGCTTTTGAGTATTGTGCTAGTTCCACTGATCTGTTTTCTCTTCGATTCAGCTGCCAGGATCGCTGTCTCAGTAGTTTTGAATGTCTGCAGACTTGTTAGTATAACAAAGCCTGCTCAACTAAATAGCATTTGACACTTGCGGGATAGTTATTGAAGCATTTGAAGAGGTATGCTTTGTGTAGTTCATTAAATATTAGCAAAGAGGAAGGAGAGAAATGGTAGAATTTGGGGACACTTTAGGGTATGTTATGTTCTTTTAAAATAGAATTGAGTTTAAAGAGCATATGATGGACATGTATGTACCTGGGAGCATGTTGTCCAGAGAGCCCCATCCCTGGAAACGTTCAAGGTCAGGTTGGTGTGGGGCTCTAAACAACCTGATTTAGTTGGAGATGTCCCTGCTTATTGCAGGGGGGCTGGAATAGATGAGCTTTAAAGGTCCCTTCCAACACAAATTACTCTGTGATTCTATAATCTATGCTAGATATACGGAGTGTAAAGTGAATGAGTTGAAACTAACCACTATTGCAGATTGTGACTGAAACCTTGGAGGAAACAAGCTATCATTCCTTGGCCTACTTTTTACACATTTACCCATCCTTACTAAGACCATCTTCAGATGATGCAGTTTTGAACTTGTGGCTTCTTTAAGGCCAAGGATGTGTGTTCTAGTCATGTGTTTTTAAGACTAAAACAGAGAACATTTTGTTTTTTGAAGCAAATTATTTTCTGTTCACCCTTGTCTAATAGTGCGGATTCTGACTTACTACATTAATTTTATTTTTTTATAGTGTAAACCAAAAGTACTTTCAAGTGTCTTCAGTTATCTTTCAAGGGTATGTCTCAGAGAGGCAAACTAATTCTGGTTTAGCCCTTAGTGTCAGGCAAATTAGGAGCCTCTTAAAGTAATTATTTTCAGCTTAATGCTTAAAACCACATTTTTAGGTCTATATTAAAAATTTTTTTTTTCTATGTTGCATTGTTCTTCTGCAGGAGGAGGATTTACTCAAGAGTTGCAAGATGTGGTTTTTGTGTTTTTATGCTGTTTTTCACATTCACTAATGCTTTCATCTCTTTGTTATGATTTCTGTCCCCCTATCTTCACCATCCAAATACTTGTCTTTCAATGGGGAAACTTTGTGTTTAAGCAGGCGAAAGAAAATTTCATTTTAAGATTAATTCAGTGTTTGTGAAACTATTTAGGCTGACAGCATTGGAAACTGAAGTCCTCTTTTTGTCCACTAAACAGGTACAGCGTGAGCAGCAGCAGCAGTGCAAGCTTCACCCCCCTGCCCCACCACAGTGCTGCAAACCCTGACCTAGAGAGAGACCTCTAGCGAGGGTTAAGAGGCTTGTTAAGTCTCCATGCTCACTCAGTCGTTACTGTGGCTGCCAACGGGAGTACCCATTTGTGATAGTGAATAGATATCCACATCACAAAACCACCAGGAACTGGACTGAAAGCAACAGCTTATTTCATTAAAAACTACCGACCGTCTGTCAAATGATGTAACTTCAGTTACCACAGACCTGGGCCACTGGTAGATGTAAATGGCTCCATGTCCCATTGCCAATTCCCGGAGTTCAGTCTCTTTATAGATACCAGTGCAGCTTCTTTATACTATACACTGTACAGAAACAAAATGTGTGTATGACTGTAAGTTTATTGTAAAGCTAGTTGTATACCCCTTTCAAATGCTTGACTGTATGTGTAAATATTTTGGCTTAATAATAAGGTCAGCTATATGGTTTCACTATTCTGTGGGGTTTTTTCTTTTTTTCAAACAAGTACTGCATTTATTGAACTTTTTAACCAAGCATTTGGTGTTGTGAGTTGACTTATGTGCAGTGTGAGTATGTGTATATACGTGTGTTTTAAAAGCAACTAAGAACTGGAGATGTCATCTGCATTGTTGCGTAAATTATGGTTTTTGGCTCTTGATAGGTTACTTATGGTAGTTTAATGCCTCTGTCTACTCGACAGCTTAAAAAATTTTCAATTTTTTATATCAACATAGAACAGGGTATTAAACCACTTACAATAATTCTTTGGACTGTAATTTGTTACCTTTTAAAATTATTTTTAATGTATAACTGTACTACATACAGTGTAAATTAACATCATGACAAAGAACTGAGGAGTGGAAAAGTGGCCAACATTATTGGTCAACATTATAATTATTCTTTTGATATTTTCAGATGATATATTTTGAATACAGATTTGGAAAAGGTTAATTACTTATTTATATGTTCAAGGGATGTCTGCTAATGCTTGTGTGTTAATGACTGATACGTTAGTGAACTTGTTCATCAAATATAAAAACTAATTAATAATATTATGGATATTGAAGATTCAGATACTAAAAATGGATGAGGGTAATGTGAAATACCTAACAGCAATCCACAAGCAAATTACAGCAAGGTGGGAGTCAATTTTTATGCTTTCTGTATAGTTATTTAAAGAGCCATTGTATAACATAGTTGAAATACATGGCAATGGCAATACAGAAATGCATAGTATTTGTAGGGTATTCCTGTATTTCTAGAGCATGCAATGTTTTGCTTTTATTAAATGCTCTGTCAAACTGCAAATAGAAAGTTAAATTAATCAGCTGTGAAGATACCCATACAATTTCTTTACTGTTGTGGTATTTTGTTTGATTTGACCTGTTAGTATTTTAAGTAAAAAAAGAAATTAATGTAAGTAAAAGCAAGTTAATAGAAAGTTGCAATAGCAGATTGCCTTCAAAAGAGGCTTTTACTGAAGCTATAAAACCTTGGTACTAGTATGTGACTGCTGTACTGAAAAAGATGTATGCAGTGAAGTTGTTTTTTTTTTTTATTTTTTCTCTCGGTTCCAGTAATTAATAAATTTTATGAGACAATTTTTGCTTTAATCTGCTTACTGAAATGATAAATTGTAACTGAACTAAGCGAAATGTTTTAGTTTTATTTTGTAGGGTAGACTTATTTAAATTTTAATGGACGTAATAGATCTTGAATTGAACTAGAGTGTAGGTACTTTCTGGTTTTTTGTGATTTGTGATTTTTGGCTGCTGTTGTTGAAGATATTTGAGCTTTTAATCTAATTTAAAAATGTGCTGACCAGGGATTGATAGCTAGATATGGAGCCTTTTTTGATTGTTTGAAATATCAGCGTTTAATTGCCACTTGGGTCAATGGTCCAAGTTTTATTGCACTACTTTAGTCACAAACAGAATTCTGTGATGTGAAAGTGAAAAATCCTTCCAGTAAAATATGTGTTTTAATAGAATGTGTGCTGCCAGATATTGAAGTCACCTAAATTGAGTTGTAACAAAAATCTTCAATTTTAGTAGGATTTTTTTCTGGGGGAAAGGAGATCGTTTTGTGGTTGGTCAGTTTTTGAGGTTTTTTTTTTAGATCTAGTGCTATCCTGTGGCAAAGACAGCACTGGCAAGCTCCAGATGAATCACTTGTAGTTCTTCATTTGTTAAGTTGGTATCTTGACCCTTGCTGTACTCTGTAAAAATCTTCAGCCACTCACTTAAGGATAGCAATAAATCAAAACTGATAATGCTACTGCTAGTGAGCTGTGATGCTTCTTACTGAAAGAGATCACAAGTGTGATGCTGTGAACCAAATCCTTAAAATTGTCAGTATCGTTATTTTGAAATGGTAGCAATTTGCATCCATCAAAGATAATACAAATGTGTTTTTATTTGTCTAGGACAAAGACAAGATTATGTAAAAATAATGAATGACAGGCATCTTTGTTTGTATCATCTCTTCCAGCATATTCCAGTTGAACTTACTAGCTTTATGAAGCTAGAAAAATGAACTTGTCAGATTTCTGAAGCTGGATGAAAACTGTTACCCAAAGAATTTGATTTGTAACTGCACAGCTTTAAAGTCTTAAGTATGAAAGGTCAAACCTTGTATGCAGTTAAGTGTAATGGAAGTAAGTTCTGCAAATGTCTGCGTTCCCTATCCTCAGGCTGCTATAGTGACAGGTGTTTGGGAACAGATATATTCACCTTCTCTCATTAGTATCTTGAGGTGCTCTCCGGCCGGTTGTGTTCACCAAAATATGACGTTGTTGGCATGTATGTCACAGGGCAAATTGACTGGGCATGGAGAATGAACTGAATTTTTGGATTTACACTTAGCTGAAGGCTTTTCCTTGTGAGTTTGTCATCCATATTTAAACCTGGTTCTGGTGTTCCATGTTTTAAGCATTTGCATCACCATAGAAATTCCAACCTTATTTACTGTAAATCTTGGTCTTTCTATCGCCATTGTTCCTTTTTATTCAGAATGCTAATTTTTAAGAAACTGTTTGTCTGGGCTTCGGATGCAGGTGATGTACTTTGCATAGCTAATCTTGAACATGCTTTTCTGCCTTTCAGAGCTATGAGCAGCTTTTGTACCTTTTTTTCCCTCAGAATCCTTAGTTCCTTCTTTCTTCTGTTTTGTATCATAACTTCACTGTTTCCCACCCCTAAATGTTTAAAAATTCAGTTGCGTCTGAGGTTTTTGTAAAGATTTTCTTGCTGATGTGGTCTTCAAACACCAACTTGTGACTGTCTTCTGTTGTTTTTGCTCTGTTGCATCCAAATGTGGTGGGTTTTTTTCTAGGTGTGATTTTTACCTTCCTGTCACATTATGTAGAAATTGTTTTATAAGAACACTAAATTAATTTTAAATCTTCAGAGTTTTTTGAGGGTTAAAGGTATAGATGTAACTGGCTGAGTTTTGGATGGGACAGTTAAAGTTCTTCATGGTAGCTCACGTGGTGCTGGGATTTAGATTTTTTATCAAAACAGTGTTGGCAACTGAACAGTGCTTACTCAGGGCCCAGGGCCTTTTCTGCTTCTTAGCCTAGCCTGCCCCACCAGCGAGCAAACCGGGCGTGCACAAGGAGCCTGGGGGGACACAGCTGGGACAGCTGACCATGTGGCAAAGATATCCCTTACCATAGGCCATCATGCTCAGCAATGAAACGGGAAAGGATGAGTAAGGTGGAATGTTCAGAGTTACGAAGTTTATCTTCTCAAGTAACTGTTTGTGTAATGAAGCCCCACTTCCCATGAAATGTCGTAATACCTTTCTGCTGATGCGATTGAATGAACTCCTTATTTTGCTTTGCTCCACACAGCTTTTGCTTTACCTGTTAAACTATTTTTATCTTACCCTATGAGTTTTCTCACTGTTGCCTTTCAAGTTCTCTACCCCATCCCAGTGGGGGCAGTGAGCAAGTGGCTGTTTAGTTGTAGCTGCTGACTGGGGCTAAACCAAAACAGTGGAAGATTGTGCTGGTGTTCTGTCTCCTACCAGTTTGGTAAAATTATAAGAATGGTTTAAGAATGTTTTCCATCTCAACTATGAGAATGTATGCTCAAAAAAATCTTAGGTTACAAAATTATGATGAAAAAGATCAAATGTGAATGGAAGGTATTTATTTTTTAATACTTTTTACTTAAACAGAGAAAATGTCTTATCTGTGTAGAACATGAAATGGAAAACTAATGATGTTTTGAAGGTTGAACAAAAAGCAGTTGCTACTGTTAATATTATCTAACTAGTACTTAAATGTCATCGAACGGCATTGGAATTTGGAGGGCTAATCTATACGCTGAAAAAGAATAAGCTTGTTTTGGAGTGATTAATTAAGAATGAGACAAATGCATGCAAATAAATGATCTGAAATGAATTTGCCTCACTGGTGAGGGTTTAAAAGAAAAAGCTATCTTGTATAACTTGGTCATAGAATCTTTTTGGTTAGAAAAGACGTCTCCACTGTCCTGACTTGGGCAATCTCAACCTGTGCTGTGGGGGAGCACTAAAGATGAGTAGTTTTCTGCTGGGTTGGTAAGCTGAGCTTGCTGTGCAGTGAACTTGAGAAGGTGATAGGTCTGTCAGCATGGTTGATATAAGGGCAGGAGCGCGCTTGAGGGTAAGTAAGAGTGGACCGCTGTGAACTGTTAAGATAGCTTTACTGTTTCATTAAACAGTACTATGAATTCTGGGATCTTCCCCATAATAATAAAAAAAAAATTAAAAGTAATAGATTCTTACAAAGTATTTTACTCCCTCCCAAAAGAAAAAGGAAGTTACTCTTTTTGTTAAAGGTAAGCCAATAGGCCTACTTTGATGTGAGCGAGCGTGCAATGGCAACCACAGTTTTCCAGGCTTTCTCTGACCGTTCCCAAAGATGACATTTCTGCAGTGACCAACGCACAGTCAGGCAGTGCTGCAGCATAGTTGCGCCTCTGGTCTTGTCTCCTTCATCAACAGAGATATCATGCACCCAGAGGATTTGTTTTAGGCCTTGTTTGTTTGGAGACGTGATGCTTCTGATGCTCTGTCACTTCTGCGCCAGAGGTAGGGCTGGCCTGTTTGTTGGCAGTCGGGCTTTCCAACAAGGGTGCAGTTGTTACAAAGGAGGCAGTTGCTTTGCACAGTGTCAACTTTGCAACTCTTTGCATCCCTGCAGTTCCCTTTTGTGGTATTTCCAAATCTGTTCATGCTTGGAGACGTTTTATAGTTTTCAAAAGAGACTATTATGAAAGCAGTTTTACAGTTTTCTTTAAAACCGTGGTTATACTTTTTAATACTTTGTTTGATTTACTGCTTAGCATACGTGAAAATTAATGTTTTCAGTGCTCTGCAGTTGTCTGATTTTTGGGGGGGGATTGATAGCTGTTAATCTTGTAGCCTCTTGAACATACAAGGGACGATACGTATAACACAAGTAAGAGGTTTATATTCTTGAAATTGGAAGATTTAAAAGTACTACATATATCTGTTTAAATATACTTATTTTTCATGAAAAATAAGAATTCTAGAATGAAATAGTGGTTGAGAATGTCTGTGGCTTTAGGCATTTCTGAAAATAGCTTAAGGGTCAATACTTAAGAAGTTTATTTTTTATATATATCAGAATGCTTGTGCATCGTAGCATTTTTTTCAGTTTTAGTAGTGCCCACTGTATCTCAGAATATTTTAGAAAATATCTTCTTCCTGTAAGCGTCATTCTTATGCTAATGTCTTACTTGGTTTTCTTCTTTTTAAGTGACTTTTAGCCCTATACAGTCTGAAAAGCACTGTACTGTAGGTGATAATTCCTCCAGATTTTTAAGAATTTGAAACCAGCTTTCAGTAACAAGTTAGTATTGCAGTGGATTTAAGGAGATAGAAATAACATGCATTTGAGCTAAAGTTGTTTACAGAATGTACACCTTCTTGTTTTGGTTTTTTATTTGGTTTTCTATTTTTTTTTTCCTACTATAGAAGTTTTATCTCACTTGGGAAAGGGGTTGCAAATAAACTACTATGGAAGGGTTGCTGCCCCTGACCTCTTGTTTTTCAGTTGTGATATTAGTCCTCAGTGAAAGGTGCTTGTAGAGATAAATGGTTGATTGTTCTTTGGGGTTTTTTCTTGCTGGAAGAAAAAGAAATCCAGACAGTGTATTTTAAACTTGAATGTTACTACTTTGATACTTAAGCTATTAAACAAACTTAAAAGAACATGATCATGCTTTGCAGGAAGTAATATTTTTTTGTTTGTTTGTTTTGCACAAGATAACAAAGTTCACGTGATTGTGTGTAGTATGGCTAAGATGTCCTGTGAAGATCTCTCTTCTGTATTCCTTACTTCTATTGTGGGTGGAGTAATCTGGAAGTTCAAAACTTCTCTGACTCTGGAGGTAATTGCAGACATTTCATCTAACTAGGCAGTGGCTTGTTACTTTCGTGCAGTTGACAGTTCAGCTGCATTACTGTGTGGATCCAGTAAAGGGACAGAGTATGATACACTCAAGTAGGTGAGATACTGCTGCTTCAGTTTCTTTTCTTGCTGCTTTTACATGGAAGTAGCCATTCACTCAGTGGTATCTCAGACTGTAGGGCAGGTCTAATATATCTGTGAATCTACATCTTAAAATAAAACTTGGGTGAGGTAATGCACAAAGTTGCTATGTTAAGTTTTGGGGTTTTGACGTTATCTTGAGATTTGCTATTAATTTGCTCTGATCTCGGGAAGATGATGATATTACTGTTTGTATGACAAATTAATCACAAGTAAAAGATTGAAACAAATACTTTAAGCTTCTGAATTCAAAGTACAGGTACTTCAAAGTAAGATTTTGAGTACATTTTAAATAAATGTTACAATGAGAAATAACTAAATCTTAGCTATAGATACCAATTTTGACTAGTTTTGTCAATTTTAAGCTATTTACTTAGTAATACATAAAAACTTGGTATCGTGTGACACTGATTCCATGATTCACAAGGGACAGATATTTCTGTGTCTGCAGATCAATTTCTGTTTGTCATTTAGTACTGATTTTTAAGTTTGAAGATGAACAAGGTGATAGAGGTGCTAAAGCATAATAAAGTTATGAAATGTACATTAAATCCAGTTGAAAACTTGGTGTTTGTGGTGGTATAAGCATTTTTTATGTGAAGAGTATCTTTGCATTTTGTTTGCCTTCCGATGCTACTAGCAGTGCAGGAATCTGTAGTATAGTATACATGTAAATTCTCCACCATTTTTACAAGTTATTTGAAGAACAAGAATTAAAATATTTCATTCTATAATTTTATTAGGTTTATATTTCTAAAGAAAACTCTCAAGAAAAAAAATGTAAACATTTTGTGCAGTAGTTCAAAAAGAAATTTTAATACATTCTTCTTGAATTAAACTTGCTACATATCTTTCTGTGGCCAGTATTTGTAGAAAATGTTGCTTTGAGAGAAGGTAAATTTTGATGCATAACAAAGGGCAACAGGCAGATCAAAGATTTAGATACCTTGCCTTAAGACTTTGCACCAAAATAAATTGTTCCTTTTATCTGGTAAGTCTGTAATGGTGTCATTCTTTGTATCAAATCTGCAGTGCTCGAATTGTTGGTAGACCATGACTGATTGTTAGGACAATTTACTTCTGCAATTCTTGGTGTTTATCACAGGAGAGTGTAATCCTCTTCCATCTATCTAATTCTGCAGGGCTTCTTTTT
>VXBW01003442.1:0-10120 GCA_013400375.1 Thinocorus orbignyianus | reverse complement strand
TTTTTTTTTTTTTTCATCTGTATGGGCTCTAGTAGAGCTACTTAATGTGATATACGCATTGTGTAGCTCTAGCTTTAGGCTCAAATTAAAAAACAACAACCAAAAGACCAGATACCTGAAATCGCTCGGATTTTATAAATAACTAAGCCTTCTATATTGGACTAATTTTGCTTGCCTTGAGTTACTTGTTATAAAGCACAGTATGATTTTAGAGGTGTCTAGGAATCAAGGTCTTTTTCATATTATTAGACTAATTATTCTGAATTGTTGTACTACTTCCCTCCACCAGTGAGTTCTGGTTTTCTTATTTCTTAAATAAAAGGTGTTCTTGTGAGAAGTCTGCCTTTTAAAAGTAATGTGGGCTGGTGCATCTGCTTTTTAATCCATAGTATTTTACTTTTTGTTTTCCCATGCTTATCCAACTTGTCCAAAACCATAATGACTTGTGATGTTTAGTTACAGGGAATATGGAACTCTACAGGCTTTATGTTCTTATCTTGTACACTGCCTCCCTCCATGCTTGTTTCGAATTTAGATGCCTTCTTCCTTTTTTCAGAGTGTTTCCGCCTTGTTTAGAAAGATAAGATTGAAGATTTCTTCCATGTTTACTTTTGAACCTTTTTTTTTTTTATAAATCCCTGCAACAAGGGGTCCTTATTTTTCAGGTGCTGTAATTAGAGAGGAAAATGTCACATTAAAAATGTCTTAGCTAATACAGATGAAGATACTTGAATTTGGGAGAATAGGAAATTGAAGGGGAAAATCAGGTTGTAACACAATAAAAATACTTATCTAGATATCGAATGTATTTAAAAAGTCACTTGCAAGACAGATAACTTGAATGTTGAAATATGCAGTAACTTAAAGGTGGAAACGAACTGTGTTCTTCATTTTGCAATTCTGAATCACATAGAAACATCTAATGGTAATAATCCTACCTATATGTTCAACGTATTTTGAAGGCAGTGTTTGGCTGTTGGTATGAGCCTTGTTTATACTACTTACTGTCCAAGAGCATTGCTGTGATATAGGAACAATAGCGACTAATAGGAGTCAAGAAGGTAATTTTGCTCTATGGTAGTTGGCTGCGTAGCACAAAACTTGCCATAATGGCATTTGAATGTTATGTGTGGTCTTAATCTGCTGTTGGTATGTATGGACTCATCCATCAGTAGTATAAGCATAAATTATTTTACTTGCTAAATGAATTCAGAAGTAGTTTGCATATTGGCAGATGTTTAATTCTGTAGTCTTTTGAAATTGGTATGAAGGGCTTTCCCTGTAGGTTCATGGTACATAGTGTTTTTAACTCTTTTGAGATGTCTGATAAATGTATCACAGTTTGGGAAGGTAAATGAAGGTATTAATTTGGACTGATTCATTACTTTAGATGTCTTGAGAAATGTTCTGTTGTGCCCGCTGGATTTGCCTTTAAGAACTGTTTTTCATAAGACATCTCAGTATGTATAAGATTATAATTGTGCTTCCAATTCCAGTATTTTTCTTTTAGGGAGAGCTAGAGCCAGTGATTGCTAAGTCAGTGCTGAAAGCACATCTCTCTGTGTGTATTGGGTGCTTTAGGTACTTCAGTAAGCTTTCTGTAGTAGTCATACAACTCATTTCATGAAACAAGGTAAATTTGTATTGCAGGATGCTGTGACATCCTGTTTGTATGTTAAAGCTCAAGTCCAGAATAGCGGTTCAAGTCCAGATAATGGTTCATCTTATGTTTCAGAGTATTTGAGGAAATTATTCAACAAAGCCTCCAAGTGAAAACCTGTATAGTATCCTACCGATTTCAGTGTTTTGTTAGTCGGGGCTTTTTGGTGTGTGTTTTGGGGGTTTTGTTTTAGTTTTGCTTTGTTTCAGTTTTTTACCTCCTTGAGCATAGTGTGCTTTCCTTATTGTTGCTGTAATGCATTTACAGAAGGCATTTTCTTGTAACAGAGGACCAAGTTCATTGCTAAATATTCCAAGTGTCTAAAAAGCATCTGTGAAATTTTAAATGTGGCAAAAATAACATTGCAGTTTGGGACATCAGAAATACTGTGGATAATCAAATGAAGATCCCTTTGATCTGCAAGCATACCTTTTTGATGTGTCAGCTATTTATGTACTAACTATTAGAATACCTCTGTTTCACATACCTTGCGTAAGATGTGTGTAACTGATGAAATAGTGTTTTTTACCAAGATGAGCATTTCAGTAACTTCCCCTTGATGATAGCATTAGTAATATGTGTGGCCTGTACAAATTCATAAGGATTCTGTTAAAGTGATTGCCCTAACATAATTTCAGTACATTAAACTATTAAAGGCTATTAAACAAATTGGTTTGTTACCAATGAGCACACTAGTGACAGTACTTCCAGCAACAGGAACATATTTGCAATTACAAAACAAGGCTGCAAACTGACTGTGCAAACTACACTGGAACGTATCTTAAAAATCCTGCTTGAGCATTCTGTACTTCAGTGAATAAAATGACTTTGAAGTCCTGAAAAAGATTATTAGTAAGCTTTTGCGCGTTTTTGAATACATTTGCGGTTGGTGGCGTATCAGTTTGCAAGAAGTTGTAACCTAGGCAATAAGAAAAGACCCTTGAGGTGTACCAAAGTGTTGGCTACCACTTCAGTTTCTTATCTGTTTGCTAGAGTGCAGAGAATAAACAGGAGGGGAGGGGTGGGGAAAAAGGGAAGCTTGGATGGTTTCCAAGGCCCCAGTGTATGTGTATGAGAAGTTATAATTACAGGCTGCGAGGCTGACTTTTATTGGGCAGGCATTTCTGGTGGGCTTAAAGCCCCCCTCCATCCCTTCCCAGGTGGTAGCAGGCTTTTCATAGCCAGAGTCGCTTGACGTTCTCAGACATGGCTAAATGGGACCTCCGCCCCGAGTTTCATGTGCTGCCAGCTGAAAGGAAGTAACAAATGAGAGCAGATGACAAAACAGAAGTGCGTAGTGAGAGAGGGGAAGAGGAAAAGCAAAAACAAAAGGTAGGAATAAGAAAGAAAAGGGAAATTGTAGGGGAGGAAGGGATGGAGCAGAAATAAAGTGGCGGTAAATAATGAGCTCAAAGAAGTTGTATTTGTATGGCAGGCATGCTTTTTGTTGCAACAAGAAATGCAGTAGATTTTCCATTTCATATTTCGATGATCTTTGTTGTACACTTATAGTGTACTTTGTAATCATAGAACAGTTACCAAGACGGTGAAAATTGAGGGGTATTTAATGGTATTTCTTGTCAACTCTGTGTGGTAGTTGACCCTCTTGTAATAATTTTGTATGGTAGCTTGTTATGTTTGTTTTTGAAAGAAGTTTCTTCAAATATTTGTTTTGGTCTTCTTTCTTATTTTTATAAATTACATTTTTAGGTGGTAAAATCCTCTACAATTTAGAGACCCCCCCCTTAACTTGCAAAGCAAATATTAGTGAACATCACAAAAAATAATTTAGAAAAACAAGAGGAAGGAAATTGAAATTAAAAAGGAGAGTGTTAGGTCTGAATTTCTGCACTTGACACGCCAACATGAGTTCTAAATTACTTGTTTTTACATTATATTTACGTGTTTGTTTACTGTTCTAAAGGGAAAAGTGCCTCTTTTTTAGATCAGACTTTTTTTCACTCAACAAAAATCTTCATTGTGGTTAAAGAAGCTGCTAATGATTTTTTGGTCTGCCTGAACTGTGTAGTATATAAAGTTCTACAAATAAATCAAGTCAGAAATCTGCCACATATTTTGAGTATTGATTGCATCCAATTAACCTTGATTCTTAAGATGAATACTGATTTCTTTATTTTATTTTTCCTTGATGCAAAAGCTTTTTAAGTCTCAGACAGTGTCTGAGCACGGTAAGTACCAGATCGTGTGTGTGCAGTCTGCTTTTGCTATTTTGGACACCTTGTTTGTTGTCCCTTATATTTAAGACTACCTTTTAATATTTGTTGCAACTTGAAGTGGATTTATTGCATGAAACTATGATAAATGTGGAAGAGCTTAAAATAATATACAAGTATTTTTGTAAACTCCTAAAATATAAAAGACAGTAGGTACTAAATAAATAAAGAAGTGCCGTATTTAATGACTCATTTGTTTGAACTTTTAACTTTAAATCTGATGATTGCAGTCTGCACGTACTTTGACAGCGATGAAACCTGCATTAGCATCTGAATTTGTAGTCTTCAATACAGATCTTAGGTGGTTTAAAAAACCAGAAAATAGCTAATGTAGATAAGTGGTGTAGATTGTTCTCATCCACTGTACTTTCTTCTACATCAATTTAGATGACCAGTCATCTGCTGGTTAGTCTTGCACTGCTAAAACACAAATAAGGAGGTTTTTATGAATTGAGAAGGGCAAAACACTGGGCTGTAACTTGAAGACAGTTGGTAAAGTGGAAATCAGTCCTTTCAATTTTACTTTGAGCACGAGTTAAGTAATGTGAGGGATGGAGCACTCTTGTTACAGCTAGTACTTCTCCAAAAAGAAAAAGTAGTTGTGGATGAGAGATCTCCCAGATTAATTTTTAGAAGTTAATAGTACCTTTTTCCTGATGCTGATCTATTCTTTTTTCACTCTCTCTTGTATGTGATTAAAATAATTTGTACACAAATGTAATAAACTTCACAGCAAAGTATAATGATGGAATGCTAGTCATACAAAACTCAGGTTATTTCCAGGATACCAGTTTCTTCTGCCTCATTTATGACTAGCTCGTTTCCTCATTAGTGTATCTAATTACTATTACAGATTTATACCAGTCATTTTGGTACAATCACACAAGCTTTTGTAGAAGTTCATGATAAAAAGATGACCAAAGCACGTTGTTTGTTTTTCATCTATGATTTAGGAGAAGGTTGGAGGGGGTCTTCGTTTACAATCTCATTTCATGTACTGTATCTTCGTTTTCATATTACTGGGTCACCATTATGTTTCATATTTTCAGGACATAAAAATAAAGTCTTTATTTAAAATGAAGAAAATAGAAGAAAACATTTGATGTGGTAGTCATGTCTCCCCTTCTGCTGCCATTTTGTGAGAGGCAGTAGTTTTTCTTGAACATGTTAGTAAGGTCTCACTTGGCATATTATTCACTCATGATTATTTGATCCTTATCCCCAGAATTTTACTTTCATTATTATTGCATAATTTCAATTCTGAACATGAATTTAATAGAAGTGAATAATCAGCTGTATTACTTTTTAGAATTTTGTTATTGTGTGTTTTCCTGGGACTTCCATTAGCCCTGTGTATGCATTTTGTGGCTTTTTGTTCTGTAACTCTGTTACACACTTAAGCCATTTTGGATGTACCTAACAAGGCCCCAACTGTTTTTTCGTAGTTCGGCTAATTCTAGTGAACATAACTAACTAAACTCAAAGAGGAAATGTTTACTTTATTATTAGTCACACCACAAATACCTACAAAGTAAGAAACAAGTAAATTAAATCCTTCAAAAAGTTCATATGTAACTGTCTTTATTTATAAGTTCAGAAGCAGTAGTTTGCAGGTGAATGAAAAAATACGTTAACCAAATAGCAAAGCAATAATGGATAGAGATGTACTGTGTCCATTTTTCCAGAGAGCTTTCTGTACTTTGAATTTCTTTTTGATACTATATTTAACCATTTGAAGAATTAATATTTTAATCAAACCTCTAAGTACAACCTTTTAGGTTCAAGCTTTTAGTAAGGAAATAATGTTCATAGTTCTTAATCTTCAGCTTTAACTAGAAAATGCTTTTATTTATCATTCAAGAAAACACTATTCTAAAGATTTCTAATTTGTTGGGCTTTTTTTGTGTGCAGGGCCTCTAAAGGCTATGGTAAATTTATCAAAGAACCTGTTTTTAAATTAAAATAAGTTCCTTCATAGTTAAAATGTTTTATTTGAATGTACTTATCAATAAAAACCACATTCTAGTTAGTGTTCAATTTTTCCTTTTTAAAATTTTTCAAATTTTTATTTCTTTGTTTTAATGAAGACATTAATGTTACTGTGTTTACACAATTTGCAGGTTATGCCCTATCTGGCAATATTGTTATGTGACAACAAGCTGAGATTTATTAATTTTTTTTCCCTGTTTTTAACTGGAATGTTGGAGAAGTTAATGAAAGGCTGTATTTTCCTTAATGTGCTTATTGCTGCATCTTATGAAGTGAGTAAGATGAAAATTGCAATGTCATAATCTATGTGCTTTTAATGCTAGTGAGCATTGACTGGTATTCTAAATATTGGTATGTGTAACACCATCTATTCAGCAAGATGTTGTTCTGCTTTTCAGTTCATAGAAAAAAATCACCAAAATCGCAGCAGTGTGCTATTACAGTAACTGCCTTAAAACTTATTTAATATTTGTAAAATAATACTGCAATTAACATCCTGTGTATAATACTTGCAATAAAATCTAGGGGAAAAAAATAGTGAATATGTTCTTTTACTTCAAAATATTTTATATATGAGTGCATTTAAGTCCTGAATTTGAAAATCTTCTGATTTATAAGAGGTGACATGATTGTGCCAGTGATTTTGCATAACAGAAAATTGTTCTGTCTTTATACAGTTAAATACAAAATTTAATGTATAAGTTAATATAAATCTTTTTATACATAAACTATTTAGCATTTTCAGACACAGATTAAGTAATTTTTTAGGTGTTCTGCAATGTTTTTTTAAAGACAGGAAAAAAAACCCTCTGCATGGAGAATTATGAGGGAATTATTAAATTCCTATTAACTGTATGTTCAATATCTATGCATGCAGATGAGATTGGAAGGGTCTGTGTATACCTTAATTTTAAGCTTTGTGCTTGTGGCAAATTCTCAGAAATAGAATTTGATGTTTATTATCTAATAAATTATTGTATCGAAATTGTTTTTAAGCCAAGTTGTATGTTCATTTGTGCATACAATTCAACAACTGAAAACAAGGCTGTTACAAGCCTTTATATCTCCTTCTAAATTGAAGACATGGTATACAGTATCCTTTCTCAGCTAGCTGTCTCTTAATCACTGTAAATTGCATGTGTAACAAAGAAAATATTTTTAAACCAATGGAAATAGTGCCTTATAAATAAATAAAAAATCTTTGAAAAAAAAATTGCAGCTATTTAGTCAGTATATAGTATTACTCAGTTATTATTAAACTGTATTTTTCTTTTAAAATTACTCCGAATGTTCTGAACAGTAACAGAAGACAAAAATAATAAAAGCTTAATAAATTTGATTTTATTCCTGAGATTTGTATGTGATTAGCCATTTTGTAGTTGTTCATAAGAATTGCAATTTAATGTGTAATAAATGCAATCCATTAAAAAAGTAATAGTTTTAATTATTGTCAACAATGCTGTGGAATAGTCGTTGCCATACTTTGAAATCTCAGAGGTAGTTTCATACTTACCGTTTTTGTATGCTGTTGTCACACAGTTTGCTTGTTAATAGTGCCTATTCTGTAATACATTAGTTTAAATAGTATTTATGAAATATTAAAAATAATTGTATGCTGTGTCGGGTACCAATAGAAAGAATACCAGGCTATTTTCTATCTCATAAGTTGCAGAAATAATCTTGAGGGGCAATATGCAAATAGTTTTAGGTTTGGTGCTCGATAGCTTTGTACTAAAAATCAGCTGTTTGTGGTAAAGTATCTAATGTAAAATTGTTATAGCTGTAGAACATTTTGTGTGCTCATTAGTTAGCAATGTAATTGTTGTGAAGATTGGTTAAGGTGTGTTAATGAGGGAAACGATAGCATGATACTTTGGGTGGTTTCATGTATCTTGAGATCATTAGCAACAAAAGACTCTTATTTACACCATTTCTTTTTCCTGTATGTAATAGGCAATTGTTTTATTCCTATGATAAGGCAGACTGTCTTGCTGTTGAGAATGTTAGAGTAGTTTTATTTTCATAGCTTTGATTTTTTAGGTTTTCCTTTCTTTTTTGTGCTGTGGTGTAGTATTGCACTTTACATTCAGTATTTCGAGAAAGTTATTTAAAATATATGTTTACTTTTGTTAAGGTAGAAGTGACTTAGTGTAGCTGAAAAGAACTATTTAATACTACAGGTCAGGCTGTACAATGTAAAATACATCCTTATATGATTATTTCATAGTAGGTTCTTTTGTATAGTAGGGGTTTTGTTTGAGTGAGTCTCTGTTGGGTTTTTTTTTTGTTTTGTTTTTTCTTTTGTTCTTGACTAGTGTTACACTGTATGATCCATGTAGTCCTAAAAGGGAGTAGTTCCATTTGCTGTATTTATAGCTCAAATAAAACAAAACAGATTGCCACCTTACTATTCACCATTTTTATCTCAGTATATGGATAATAAATCTGAGGGGAAAAAAAAAAAAGGAACATAAAAGTAAGCACCTCATCACAAGAAAAGGGCTCCTTTCTAAAGAGGGTTTAATCAAATGACACTGATGAAAAGAGGTCTTTGAATCTTTATTATCTGATGTAGATGGCTGAGCTCTTGAATTTTGTACTTATGAGTCACATTTTTCAATGCAGTTTGTCAAACGAGAATATAATTAATCTTTCTGTCATTCTGAATTGATATTGGGGAGCCTTGTCAGAGTGTACATAATGATGTATGACTTTGCCGGCTTTTGATAGTAATATTATATTTACAACTAACAAAATTTAAACATGCATCATTTTGACCTTGAAATGAGCTTATTCTGTTCTCTTGATTTGCGAAACATGTGGCTCTTGATAAAAAAACAAAATAAAAAAATAACCAAAAAAACCACAACAGCACTTTGCTGGAAAAATTGAGCTCATTTTTGCTTTTTGCACTCCTTAATTGAGAATGCTTGTTGTTGCATATCAATTCACGTGCTAACAGTTTGAAATTTGATTGTAATTAATTTTATTCTGCCTTTCCTTGCTGCTTTTGTGTATGTATCACCTATAAGACATAAAGATATTCTAAAACTCATATTTTCAGGTACTATCTAACATATCAAAATATTATTTTACAATTTTATCAGGGAGTCCTGTGCCTAAGATGAGTTTAGGAGTGAAAAGAACTGGGAAATATATAGGTAATATATATATTTGACTTAGAAGTCAAAGTGATTTTCTTCACTGCCAGCAGGAGCTGACTAAAAGCTTGCAGAGTGTCAAGGCAGAGGAAATGTTTGTCCTCTCTCTGTGATAAGCTTTTCTAGATACTGTGACACTGGAGGTTTTCAAATAGGACAATCTTTCTGGTTAAATCACGTAGCTCCTTTGTATGTTGAAAGTGATACTTTCAATGAAAGTGAACTTGAAAGTTCAGTGATAATGTCCTATTTGGAAGACTTCGTTTGCTGGAGAAGTATGGTTGTAAAGAGTGTGAAACAACTCGAAGGGATGAGGAACTCTGGAAGTACTTCCACTAGGTCTGGTGGTGTGCATAGGGAGGTTTTAAGTAAATCAAGCTTTTTGTAGGAAAGTAGCTGCTTTTTTATCCATTAATTCATTGGATTATATTGTTAACTTGCTGTATGACTTTACAGTGGGAGGAGTGGCATTTCTGGCAAGGAAAAAAAAAGAAAGCTGTGTTTGTGCTATCTATGTGTATCTGCAGGTGTCAGAAAAGAAAGGGTAAACTTTTGGGTAGAAATGACTGTTTTAGCATACAAACAACACCACCACACACAAGCACACACACACACGAAACTTAAAAGTACTTACATAGCAAGCACAATTTGCAGACAAAGTGAGAAGTATTATCCTGAAGAAAACCTTATAGGAAAGTTTTTGGAAATCTTTGAGGAAATCATAGAATCATAGAATGGTTAGAGTTGGAAAGGACATTAAAGATTATCAAGTTCCAACCCACCTGCCATGGGCAAGGACACCTCCCACTAGAGCAGGTTGCTCCAAGCCCCTTCCAGCCTGGCCTTGAACACTTCCAGGGATGGGGCAGCCACAGCTTCTCTGGGCAACCTGTTCCAGTGCCTCACCACCCTCACAGGAAAGAATTTCTTCCTAAGATTTAATATAAATCTCATCTCTTCCAGTTTAAAACCATTACCGGAGCTGGACACAGTATTCCAGGTGGGGTCTCATGAACATATAGTAAAGGGCGAGAATCATCTCCCTCAACCTAATGATCACACTTCTTTTGATGCAG
>VXBW01003438.1:41628-67333 GCA_013400375.1 Thinocorus orbignyianus | reverse complement strand
ATCTATTTCATTATTTTCCTATTAATATTATTATCTTTTCTTATTAGTATTTTACTATCGATATTTTCGTTAAAATACTTTGGTTTCTTTTTTAACTCATTTTTCTCTCTTTCTCTCATTGTCTCACCTCTTTTCTGAAGGGGAGAGAGGTTAGTGATCATCTGTAGGTCATTTGAGTGGCTGCCCTGGCCCAAACCATGACAAGGCAGTAGAATGCTTTATTTTTGTCTTAAAAGGCAGAAGAACAGTCTGAACACAGCCAACATTTTGAAACAGTTAAAAATTCTAAACTGAATATGACATAATATTTTTCCTGCATTTTATTGCTAACTATATCAAATTTCCTTGTCCTATTTGATTCTCAAAGCCATTGCACTAGACTGTGGAGCATAAAATCTTTTAATGAAAAATCTCTAGAGAACAACCACTGCTAGAGAATTGTGTACTGCAGTATCCTTGCAAACAAAACACAAAAGGGGTGAACCCAATCATCCCAATTTGGCTCCAGAGTTAGCATTCCAAATATTTTTCTTCAGATTCTCTAGCTCTGACAGTGAATAGCTTATATCAAAAACAAACAAAAATTATATATAAATTAAAAACCAAACAGCGTTAATACTGGGCAGACTTTACATTGTTACCTTTCCACAACCTGTAGTGTGACATAGGTACCCAGGCGCCTACTACATTTGGCAGCTCAAAGTGAGCTGTAAACACGAAAAAATGCTTCTTAAAAGTACAGACCCCAAAACTTCAGTGCCCAATTCCATGAACACTCAGCCAAATGAAAAGTGAAAGAAAAATGACATGATAAAAATACATTTTACCAGCGCTCTGTCACTCTTTCCTGTACAAAATATGCACTGAAATTGTTATGCAGTGAACACATTCATAGGTGTTTCCACTTAAAAGAATATCTCCAAGGGAGACTCAGGTTTATGACACTAGCAGTCAAGATCTTTTCTCCCCTTTTTTGAGTTTTTGCTCTGATTGTTATCAGAATTATTATAATTCTTGTTCTTTGATTTGCTTTTCTACATCAGCGTGCAGCAGAACACAGTGAACCTGTCAAGAATCATTCTAGCTGACTGACCAGTCAACAGCAACTGCAGTTCCACTGATGAATCTGTTTAATCAATGCACCTAAGGTGAAGAAGATACTTAGGGAGCTTTGCAGGAAACAGAGAATGACTTGTCGTAGCTTCTTATACTATTCTTAAGTTCACAAGAGCAGAGCAACTCAGGTCAAGGAGAGAAATCACTGAACAAGAAATAAGTCACTGAAGTGCTTTGCTGAATCGGGTTTTAAGTGTGTACTCAGATTCAGTGGGAATTGTGCATCAGCTGAAGTTTGGGCAGAATGCAAATCTTTTCAGAGTTTATCTCATTCATAACCGATACCCTGAACAAGGGTCAGCTGTTGATTTAGTGCCTAAGACCCTGGTCTGCAAGCTGCCATGTTCCCTACACTACCACATAAATATCTTCTGTAGCTGGTTAAAGGGTTTGAGGAGGGTTTTTCTCCCCCCAAAAAAAGATATCTGGCAAAACTACTTTTTTTTTTTTTTACTTTCCCTTAATAATATAGTTGCCAGTGCTGCCATAAAATTGTATGTTTCTTTCTTATAATCCTTATGAAGGCAGTTGCCTGGATGTTCTCCAGCCAGAAAAGCCCCCTCCCCCCACATCTGCCCAACATGCCCACATCTGCACTACAGAGTGCACAAAGGCATGGGTCCCTGCAACATTGCATCTGCACCCTGACACTGCTCCACCAAACCCTGCCAGATCGACTCCCATTGCCTTGTGCAGCTTGTCAAGGGTCATAGTATGAACCAAATTATTATAACCATACCTTGGATATGACTTCAGATTTAATCAGAAGCCTAGATAAAACTGAACCCACCTGCCTGCCTGTCATTAAAACCAAAAACTTTTGGATAGGGCCATGGCAGAACTTGCAAAGGGACATCATGCTGCTCTTTGGCAAACTCTGTCCATCACATGGAGCTCTTTGGAGAAGAAATCTGTTTGTTCTAAAAAGTCTGAAAGTCTGTTATCAAATCCAGCACTTCAGAAGCCATAGCTTTCTTGCAGTATTTGACCACACACTGTTCTTGCACTATTTGGCTCGAAAAGCATCCCTACAGATCTTCATACTCCCTTCACTTTTGGAAAGACTTCTGTGTCAGCATGAGGTCAGAAATCACCCCCTCTCCTTTTGTTTCTCTTTCTCAAATGGAAGATTTCAGCATTCTGTGCAGTTTTGAAGCTGAGGGCCCATGCAGTGGAACAACTGTGGCATTAAGAGAGCAATTAAGCCAAGTATCTTGTTACTAAGTCATTCTGCAAATCAGATGTGAAGATCTTTTTAACCCATTAAATTGTCTAGCACACTTATGTCACTAGTGCCTGCTATCCTTCTGCTGTCATGCCTCTTGGAAGCAACAATCACCTTGTGCTTCATACCAGAGTCTCCTTACGACAGAGAGCCACGGGCCGTGCAGCCCAGAGGACAGTGAACTCCAGAATAATTCACAGGCAGGACTGCGGGCTGTTTGGGATGGTTCCCATAGCTCCATTGCAGTGTAGGATGGAGCTGGGTGTGCAGGGACACTCCAAAGTGAGCTGGGTACTGGCTGCAATGGCACCAGTTGTCCACCTTTCCCTGGTGGTCTGGGGTGAAGGTTGCTCAGCTACCTGTTTGCCAACATAGCTCCCCTGTCACATGTGATGTTCCAGGACTAGTACCACATCCCTCCCCAAAAACTTACAGGGTTTAGAAAAGACTGCATTACTCACGTAACTAACTGCCCACTACCACTATCATACCAGCCAATCAAAAACCTGCAAGTACTTTTTAAAGTACTCATTCACAGTAAGATTGCAAGTGCTTCATATGTAGATGCACTGAGCAGCGAGCCTTGCAGAAGTAGTGCCATACATAGTAACTCCCTCTCTGGCTGACTTCTGGTGCCACCAAGTGGTCCTTCAACCAGCAGGCTGGCTTGGTCAGGACCATGCTAAAAGCAAAGCCACGAGCAGAGCAGTTCCTAGGTCCCCACGGGGCTGGTAGCATTGTGTAACCTTCACTGCTTTCTGTGGCAAGGGCAGCTCCTGGCTTCACCTAGCCAATGATACTATGCACAACAGACAACATGAAGAACATAAATACAGATTTACCCACAGGCATACAATATGTGTCTCAGAGGAAAGAAATGGCACCCTCCTGTTAAGCAAGAAGAGTAAGTGCTGAAAAAATAAGCCTCTTCACTGCTAACAAACTCATTGGCACAGCCCCTAAAACAAATCAAACCTACCATCTCCATCGATGTCTAATTGTAGAATAGAACAAGAACTTGTCTTCTTTTTGTATTGCTTCTCTGCAAACATCCCCTGTCCTTACTTGTTTACTGACTCTTGCTACAGATAATATAATAATACCTATTATACACACAGATTTAAAATTGCCTTGAAGCTTATTTACCCCTTGATTAGGAAAGGCAGTGGCATACGATACAGACACATAGGTTTCATTAAGCCCGTGTCATATAAATATTAGAACTAAAAAATTTTGACACTCAGTTTTGTTGGGTCAATATCACAAGCTGGACTTCAGAAAACTGCTGTTTTCATAGCAGTTCAGGTACAAAGATTTATTCCAGATACTAATAGCCACTGCCAAACTGTTGCTATTTACTTCAGAGTTTAAAAATTACTAGGTTTGCTCTGGTTATCAAAAATTGCTCAGTTTGTTCTTATAACTCATTGCACTATCTTCAGCACATTTTATGAAACTTTCCCTCTCCCCGTCTC
This sequence comes from Thinocorus orbignyianus, assembly GCA_013400375.1. Lineage (NCBI taxonomy): Eukaryota > Metazoa > Chordata > Aves > Ciconiiformes > Thinocoridae > Thinocorus > Thinocorus orbignyianus. The sequence continues at coordinate 63,517 of VXBW01003438.1, read as the reverse complement.
AGATGTTGTCAGCTCAACGTGCTTTCAGATCTGGCACCATGAATATAGTCCTCCCTCTCTCTCTCCCTCTGACTCCTGACACTGGCTTCTGTATCAGGACACTTCACCTCATTCCCCATCAGGCATTAATTACCGAGGAGAGAGCAAAAGGCATAAGCCTGCCACAGCCAGTCTCCCTGTATAATTCAGTAATGACAGCAAATGCTTTTTTCCCAANCAAATGCTTTTTTCCCAAGACGTGCATATGGTTGAACACCCAGCTATCACCATGTCTTCAGTAACACATTCTCTACATAATAAACAAGAGCTAGAGATGGAAAAATAACATGCATTGATATAAATGAATAAAATCTTCCCTTTTTTCTTTAGTCTCCTAAGGAAATTATTAGACTTCTCTGTATTAATTTACTGAGGTCTTCATATCTTTTACCACGCATTAAGCTTCATTATTACAAAATATTACAGATCTTTTATCATCTCTGACTGCTTGTTTTCACTTTAACAAGGGAGTAATTGCTGAGAATGAGACAGGCATACAGTGTTCCTAAGATTACTAATTTTTGTTATGCACCACATATTATTGAAGCTTCATAGCCAGCTGAAATATGTCTTCACCGATCTTTTTTCTGTCCCTTCTCAGAAGAGGATGATTCACATTTTCCCCTTCTGAAGAACCTTGCAAGCAGAGCATGAACTTAGTCTTTATAAATGCATTTCAGGTATTGAAAAGACCACCAAGATGCTGCCAGGCAGCAGCTCTTGTGGGAAAGGGGAGCCCGAGGCCCCGACTAGGGCACGTGGCAGAAACCTCCTGCTAACAAGGGCCAGCCCTACTTCACACAAGTACAGGCATCCTCACCACTTTCTGGCTGATGTTTAGTGGCATTAAGAACATAGGTTATGCTCAGTTTTAGTATACAGGTGAAGTGCATGTCAGTGGACTTCCAGCTAGTTTCACTCTTCTACAACTTTAGGTCTAGGTTGCGATGGCTAATGCAAAAAAGAGTACTCATAACCTTCATAAAAACAAAAACTCACGTTGGAGATATTTATCTGCTTGCACAGCCTTGTAGCCATGGATGAGTACCCGCAGTTCCACACTTAATCCAGTACTCACTTTTTTAATGAACTGACACCATCTTCACAGCTAAATCAGGTACAGGACATTGGGTTTTTTTAAAAAATAGATGTGAAAAGATGTATCGCCAATCTAAGTGCTCATTATCGTGTTAAAAAGGAAACCTAACCTAAAACTTCAGGAAAAAGTAGCTTTAATGATTGGTACCTGTTCCTTGACAAGAATGCCTTTTAAGAGGGGCATATAACAAGTCCTCTAGTGTGTGTAAAAATCTAGGTTTAGAGCATCCTTAAACCCCAAGGCATTGACTGAGTCTGTAAGCTTGAAGCCCTTGTGCTGATTCTCACTTGGAGCAGTTCACCTCCAACAGCATTGGACTAAATCAAATAAGAAGAAAGAGGATGTGAAAAGGCACATCAGTATTGTGAAATGACTCTGTAGAGGACTCTCTAAGCTCCCAGAGTGGCTGCACTTAGAGCTCACTCAGTACTAATGGGGTGCCTGAAGTAGGATCACTTTTCTGGGAAGTAGGAGTAATGGCAGCGCAGCCCCATCCCTTCCCAGCTCTGAAGACACAGGCAGGTAAAGCAGCTCTCACTTGTGTTCTCTCCCCAGCTTCCTTAAAAGAACTAAGCTCCTTTTCTTCCCCACTACAGTCTACACAGGCCTCTGAAATACAGCACTGTGCTTGCTGCCATGTAATGAGAGGTACTATGGCAGAGAAGGGAGGTATTAAACAGCTTTCATTTAAAAAAAATAAAAAGAAAAATAAAATTGCCACTATTTGTTGTTACGGTTCACAAACCCTGCTGAAAAAAAAGGGCAAGTATCTAATACAGAAGACACAGTGCCCAAAAGGGCAGAGTCGGCTCTACCACATAATTTTTTCTTCCTTCTCTGTAAAAGGGAAGGTATAATTAAAAAAAATTGCACCTTGCCCCTTCAACACAATACTGAAACCTTAAGCTGTGTCAAAAAGATATGTGCATGACCAAATTACTAGTATCATCAAAATGCTTCTCTAGAACAGCCTTTTTTTTAAAAAAAAATGAATACAGACATTTGACTTACCTCTTCATTCCTCTGTTCATTTTAACATATGACTTTTTTAAGACTGTTTACCATGGATCCATTGTGAGACAGATAAGGGACAGATTCCTTGCAGAAATGACCATTTTTTGCCACAGTAATTTTTCTCTGTTTTCTGATCTCTTTCATTTCAAAAGAAAGGCCACCAGCCCTATTTTTTTTAAGCTTCTCAGTTTCATTACATCTACTTACTGTATCTTGCACAATTTGATGGATGTTGTAAGTACAGGAAGGCCATATATGAAGAAAGAAACAAAAAAATAAAATGCAGAAATATGAATTAAGCAGAACTCGAGTCAGATTTTTTTTCTTAAAGAAACCTACAAATGCTTAAGTTGCAACATGATTTATTCCTTGCAGTTACTCCAAAATCCTTGTTTTCCTGACTTAACAGTGTTTTCAAGAATTTATGAAGACTTTACACATCCATTTGTTAGCTGTGTGGGGATTTTTTTCCATCTTCATAACCTCAATATATTTCTGAATATTGGTTTAATCCTCTTACAATCTTTACTTTGACAAAACCTCTACTTTCAGTGGGCCTGACAAGCTACCTTTTTTTTTTTTTCATTTTAAGTATGTTTTCTTCCTAAATGTATCATCATACCCATACTTATCTTACAACCACAGAGGAAAAAGCTTTAATTCAAGGTAAGTGTGCGTCCTAGGAAAACTATGTTGGTCCATGCATACATTGTGTGTATGTATGCCCGGATCTTGAAACATCCTGACTGCACTCATAGCACTGTGTCATCCTGATTAAAAAAAAACAAAAAAAAAAAAAAAACAAAAAACAAAAAAACACCACACAAAACAAAACTCAATTCAGACAAACACAGGCTATCTGTAGAAGTAGAGTGAACATTGCCCAGAGAAGTTGTGGATGCCCCATCCCAGGAGCTGTTTAAGGCCAGGCTGGATGGGGCTTTGAGCAACCTGCTCTAGTGGGAGGTGTCCCTGCCCATGGCAGAGAGGTTGGAACTTGATGATCTTTAAGGTCCCTTCCAACTCTAACCATTCTATGATTATATGATTGTGCACCTAAATGGATGAAAAATACAGAAATGAATCTTGACATGTTTTTTCCCTTTGACTTTAGTGACTGCATTGTTGCCATTTAAAGCTAAGTATATATTCACCAAATTCAAGGAAATGGAAAATGGGTCAGAGAGCAAACCACCGAAGAAGCTCCTAATTCAAAGCCTGCATATGCGAGCAGTTAAGTAATAAGAATTATATATAAGGAAGAACAAGCTTTGAACTGTGGCTAGATAGGATTAAAAGAAGCAGCGCTCCAACACTGATCACTTAGAGACAGACTGACTTGTTTGTCTATAGACTGAGTGGGGTAATCCCCTGGACAATGACAATGTGGCTCTCAGGCACTACCCTGGCTCCCCATAATCCTCTGTTTTCCACATGGCTTGTGATTGCCTGCTCCATCCTGAAGTTGAGACTATCAGGAGGACTGTACATGTTTCACTATCGATGGTGCCTTCTTTGTAGATCAGACAATATTGTGATTTTTTTAATATTACTGTCCCTGTAGCCTTCCTTAAATGGTTAACATGATCCTGAGTAAATCAGGTACTAGTTTATAACACAAAACCTCAGCTTTTTAAAAGCTATGGCTTAGAAACATTCTGTTTTATTCCCGTCTGTTTATCTGTGCAACTACTAAGGGACTTGTGCTAAAGACCTTTTTCTCCCCTTTGAGTAAGGGGAGGATGAGAGCAATCGCAACAGCTGCAAGTCTTTGAAAGGGAGACTTTCAGTGTAACTTGGGCACTGAACTACTGTTGTCTTGGAAAATGTCTCCCTTAATGACATGCTTTGGCATCTGTTTTAATTTTGGTTGCTGACATAGCAGAGAGGATATTGTTTTCCTTCATTACTGTTTTTCTCTAGGGAGTTTCCACAGAATATATGTAACAATCATATCTTTCTCTTACAATACCTGTGAGATGGATAATACTAGCAGCTCCTGTATTCTTTCTATACCTCTAGCCGCCAGATCTATTAAGAATACCTTTGTTTAGTCTTTGAGAAAACAAAATATATATTTTTTACTGCCATCCTGAGGAACCAGTTATTTCTCTGCATCACACTGTGATACTGCCTTCAGTCACATCCCTCTGGAAAGTGCCCATGTGTTTTTTCTCTATTATATTAAGATGTAAGGATATTAAAGTGATATATTTTATTTAAGGTGATGTTTAGTTTCAGATGTTCCTAATCCAGAGTGTTTACACCCAATTAGATACTCAGGAGGGCTTATCATTTAAAGTTCTTTTAACTGGCATCAGAAGAGTAACATTCATTTTTTAGAACTAGCTAAACTTAAAGCCTAAGTTGCTGAGAGTCATCTAACTGTGAATAACAGTCTCCATGACTGGAAGTTTCCAGATGTACAAATACCAAGCTCTCTTTCGGAGCTTTCTGAAAGGAAGGGATGTGTGTTTCACAGCTACATATAAATCTGCATCAGAAATAGGCTGCAGCATAGGAATGATACTGAATGGTACCAGTATTCAATGCCATGCCTTTGGTCTAAATATACACAAATAAATAAGCCATGCATCCAGATCTCATCTAAATTAAGCACACAACTGATGCAATTGCATAATAACAATATGATGTCAGCTGGCCTTTTTTCCACATAAAACAGGATTTTGAAAAAATATCTAAGTTAACTGAGTTGCAATAAATCCCAAAATCTTTTAAAAAATAGAAAACTTCATGCAAGTTTCCTTTCTTTATTCCCTCTTTCATTCTCTTAACTGCTTTGGAGATCATTGATCTAAACTTGGATGAGACATATCTGGCACTCTTTTGCATGTGAGTTTTTGCATCCTTTTTCAGATGTCTGCCTTCCTTAAGTATTTCAGTCACACCAAGGGCTGAACATACAAGACATGCCACGTTTTTAGTGTACCTTCCCACCGTGCTTCAACCAAACTCCATTTCAACATGAACAAAAATAGGATCTAATCTCAAGGCAGGCAAGAAGAACCCCTGGATTCCACAGTACCGTTTCAAGAGCCTTGCCTTTAATCCCTGCTACCTCCTGCAGAGACTGGCAGGAGCATGAGATCCAATGAGCCTTCCTTACACCAAAATGGATGTGCACGCTGTGTGACTCCTGTCCTACAAAAGATTAAGCCCATGGTAGTCAAAGCAGAGATTTGTGACACCTAGAAACTGACAATGCGCTACTTAGGGTATAAATAAGGTTAGCTTGCCTTGAATCCAACAGAAGCATACTAAAAAGTGTAACTGATAGCACCATGTAGGTATTTTGTGCCTTTGTGATAGCACAGCCATATACAGTGCATAAGCATTTTACATAAGTATCACCAATGTGACCAGAAGGAGGGAAAAGAAGCTGCACACAGGAAGCATCCAACTAAGCAGAAGGTGCCAAAGGACATCAGAAATAAAGGCTGCAGTAGGCAGGGCATCCTACTGCATGCAAGTGAAGGGTGACTGACCAGAACCAAGGTAAGTAGCAGGAGAAGCAGGTGAGATCACTCTTTCAGGACACAGGCAAAGAGCACATAAACATCAGGCAAGGAAAAAAGACAGAGAAGGAAAAGGACAGACCCACATATGATCAGACTTCCCTTGTTGAAGAGCTCTGAAGCCTGATTGGCTCCACCTCCATCACCAAGGTCACCAAGGACTCAGACATCACCACTGGCTGTGGTACCACATAGAATCATAGAATGGTTACAGTTGGAAGGAACCTTAAAGATCACTGAGTTCCAACGCCCCTGCCATGGGCAGGGACACCTCCCACTAGACTATATGCAGAGGTCACTTAGGATATGGATATTAAGGACAAACACTATTAGAATCATAGAATCATCTAGGTTGGAAGACACCCTTGGGATCACCGAGTCCAACCATATTACGTACGTAGTGAAGATGATTAATATTGTGTAAGTACTAACCATTAGCGCAAACTGACACGTTAATGAATGAATTTAATAAAGGCTTTTGAGTTTAAAATTGGCCTGCTTTATCAGTCTGCTAAAAATTCCAATAATAATTATCTTTAATTCCTTACATGCAAACATATATTTAGTTGCAAGGTTACCTTCCTTTTAGCTTTAATGATCACTAAGTAAAAATGTGAACAATTATTTTTTACGAGTGCCAGGGTCCTTGATTATAAAGTTTAACTCATCCTGGCTATGAGAGCACTGTATCTGAATCCCAACAGGACATGAGCCTCTTTCTCAGTGAAAAGAGTTAAATATAGGCAACTCATATAGCAGTGCAAGCATCTTAATGATCAGAAAGTTCAAGCTGACTGAAGCTTGTGCTGTAACTACTGCAGGTAAATAAACATGCAACTTTCATGTGTAATCTGACTGCTGAAATGTTGTTTTGTTTTGTTTTTGTTTCCTTCTCTGGTGTAAACTGGCCAAGATCAATGGCAGTCCATCAGACCCAGTTGAGATACTGGTCCCACCCATGAAAGCCAATACTCTGCAATTTGATTGCCTCTCAAATACTTGGTAGCAAAACATTCTTGCTGAAAACTTTAGCAACTAAAGTTGCTATCTGTCTGCACCATTTCTGAAGTGTCACTGCCTCGGTATCTCGTATGGAATCTCCTGCTGCTGTCAACACATGCTTTATGTAATTTTTAATCACCTCTAATTTTGCAAAAGCATATTCTTTAGCAACCATATAGTCTCAAAGGACATATGTGCATCTCTTCACTTTACAAAAGTGTCCTTCACTTTACAAAAGCGTAACTAGAATTTCATCTCCTCTTCCCATTCCACAGTGATTTGTCTGAAGACTTTTTTCTTTTAACTTCAGATGGATATAGTAGTGACTGATTACAGCAGACTTGTGTTTAATCAGCAGTGCTGCCCATTTGCCCAAAGCATTTGATTTGCATATTCTTTAGTTCTGTGCTACATCTTCAGTTTGATATCAAAACGACATAACCTTGCTAGTCTGCATCAGATGCCATTGTTACTACATTTCTGCAGCTGTAACTGAAAGCCTTCTCTGGCTGAATACTGGGCTTTAAATGTTTTTGTGTTTATGTGAAACATTGTTCAAACATGCCTCTATCACTACATACAACTAAGATATTTCATCATTTTCATTAAAAAAAATATAAAAATTAAAATTATACTCCACTAGGTATTAGGAAATTGGTAATATCTTAAAATATTTAATAATGCACTAAAAGTTCAATTAAACATACCCCTGTGACTTTGCAGGTTGAAACAGAAGAACATTATAAAAAATCTCCAAATTAAGTTTCTGTGAAATAGAGATTAGAACCAGTTATGTAATACTAGGCAAAAGAGAGATCATTTGAGTTTATAAGCTGATCACACTGCTCCCTTCCTCTGACTAAAGTGCCCTAGTTGTCCCATTTCAGAGTCCACTGATAGTGCAGACAATTTTCAACTCCTAAAATACATATTAGTACATGTAATGCCATTAGGAACACACTTAACTTCTCTGAGCATGCTTTAATCATAATTTCTGTGAGACTTAGTATGTGTTTGTGTATCTAAAGCTTATGACCTTGTGAGACACATGACATTTTGTCTGGTGCTTGGTACCAGTGGGAGCTAGGGGCTGACTTGGATTCCTCCCTGCTGGCTTATTAAAGCTTCCTCTGCTCTTTCCTGCAATCTTGTGCAACGTAACTTACAAGAGAAAGCCTGGGCAATAACAATAACTCATTCTAATCCCCAAGGATTCATTTAAGATCCTCCATATCTCATCATATGCCAGAGTAGGCAACTGGGTCCCTCCATGGTACTTCCTTCCCTGATCCTAGAGACAGCAGGTCCCAAACCAGCCTGCTCTGCTATCTACCATGTTTTCCGGCACCTACACACATTGTTAAGATGTCTCATTTTTTCAGTTTACAGATTTACCACACCACTCCCACATATAAGAGATGTTTCACTCATTAAAAAGCTCATTTAAAATCACCCCTACAATAAGCCAGCTTGAAATGAAAGACAAACTAGCACCGTAACTTCTAACACAGCATCATTACAAGCATTCTTAATAAAGCAAGCAAGTGGAGCTGGGGTTGAATGTGTTTGCATCATGATGATGCTCAGATTCCTTATGTTTCAGGCTGCATACATTAGAGAAAACCAGCCCACAGCCAGCTCTACTAGTTTCTTTGGGCATGGGAGTGCTATGTGATTGAACCACAAGACTTCCACACTCTCTCTGTTTACGCAAGTTTTTGACTCCTTGACGTCACTTAAAACTTCTTCCTCCCACCTGGGTGACTAAGGATGCTGCTTTTGCAGAGTAAAGTGTCTTCATAAGTTGAGTGTAATATTTAACATCATTTGCACACTGATGAAAAGCTCAACAGAAATATTTGAATTGGAAAATGCAAGTGCCTCATTACCGGTTCTTGACTGATATTAGACATGACTATAATTAATCACTACAGGATGACATTAAGCTTTCATGTGGCTGACCTCCTCCACAATCTTTGAGAGAGCACAACAATTACAAAATGTAAATATCAACATGGTGTAACTTCCTGTCTTCTCATTCATGTTCTGCATCTTTAGTATCGTTTACAATTTCATATTGTTTACTCTATTGTTTCTCAGATATGCGTATCGAGATTGGATTCATGCTCTATGTGAAAGTACCTGGAAAACCTTTCATTAATACAACTGTAGAACTTAGGGAGCAAGGGTTGTTAGAGCTAGGTCAGACAATGATACTAATATACCACCCCTCACCATGAGAGATCAAATACAGCAATCTTTAGCTCTATAGCACACAAAACTGAATTGCATCTGAAGTTGGGAGTGGCAATCAAAGAACTGGTGAGTTTGTAGCATCCCCAAAGATGCTGTTAACAGACTGTAGCTGTGACACACCGGACCTACAACTCTCTAAATGTTATTATGTTGCAGAAATTCTTGGATTTTTGAATGCACTAAAATAACTCTGTTAATTCCCTGTCAGGTATACATGAGTCAAGTAATATAGTGGGGGGATTTTTGATCTTTATTTTGAATATGTATTCTGAAGGATGCTCTGGAAACTGAACTTTTGTCTTCAGAAGAGGTTTAGCAATAAGCACATCTCAACATTGTCTGAAATGTCATCTCAGAACTTGGTCACTTTAGGTTATCAGTAGTGTTCCTCCAGCAGCTGTGGATACTGGTATTTGACACCCAGCCATTGGAAAATTATGCTAGGCAATATGCTAGGCCACCAAAACCACCTCAGGCAGCACCAAAGGGTGAGAGTACATGGAACAGTCCTGGCCTTTTTGCGGAGAGCCCTGAAGAAATAAGGCTGAAGCATGGCTTGAAGGTTTGCTTGACATAACTAGGCTGCTCTTAGCATGAGTTAGCAAATATTGTGAGTTTTTGGTTTTTTCTAATTTGGCTGATCACAAACAGGGGCCAACCCCACTGCAGTGGTACGATAAGTAGCAAGACAGCTGTTTCTAGAAACGTATGCATGTAGCAAACAGAGAAGCCAGCATAATGTAATCTTGGAGAAGAATCTTATCTCTGAAGAACAAGGAGGGTTCTGAGAGGGTGGTAGGGTGTGGCAATAAATTCTCAGAGAATAATGAATATGTTAATTAGTTCCTGAAAATACATGAAAATGTGTGTATAACCTGCATATATGTTGTTAAATTAATTTTACCTGGCATGCACATTTGGAGGAGTGATCCCCTGTGCGTCCAGCGCTGCATCAAAGAATACCTGCTTAACAGTCATCCCAACTGTTGAGTCCTGATTTTGCCTTTCACAGCATCAGTCAGTAGGACTCTACCAGAGACTGGAAATCTTCTCTGCACATCAGATAACAGTGACCCTTGTTCAGAGAGCCTGGCATTGGCCTCCCACACTGTCAAGGAGATATCAAAAGAAACCACTGTGTTTCTTCTAAATGACCTCCTTGTCACAGACATTTCAAATACATGAGAGCTTCTAAAGTGCAAGTGCACCTTGTATAACGACTTCATTGTGTGCCAAAAATTTGGCTCACTTATGAACTCCTGTGGCAGAGATGCTAGTTCTCTTCTGCTATCTGTTTTGCTGTATGTAAGCTCCCATGGCACCTGCACAGTAATTACAAACATAAACAAATGATAGTGGCAATGCTACCGAACATACCTTTGACCAGATAAGTATCTTGACTTTGTTGTGTTCAAAAAAGGCACTACAATTGACAAGTGTCTGCCTATTTAAAGGAATTTGAGCAGCTAGGAAAGGTGTGAGTCCTCGAAGTGCTCTGGGGCTTGCTAGCGAAAAGGAATCCAAATGAATGGGGTTTTGTTCTTCCCTGAGTGAAAAGCACGGTGTACTCCACAGGCCACAACATAGAGTTTCCTTCTTCTTAGTTGCACTGCAGCACAACAGAGAGTGCACTCATACTCCCTAAGCCTTGAAACAAGCCCTTGAGTGTCAGGTACCAACTGCCATAAAGAGCTGTCACTTACCCATCTCCCCTGCCTATCTCTTAGCAGCAGAGTTGCTCTGAAATCCTTAGCGAGAGGCATGCTATTTGCAAAGACTGTTAACTCTTGGTACAGATTCTGATCTCAAATATTTATTTTAATAAGAGATGAGCTTGTTCCTTGCCACTTCTGTTACATTTCCTGATAGAACACAATAAACATATGAAAGTCCTTCGCAAGTATTTGGTTAGCATGAGGATTGCAAATTTAGCCTTGCAGTGTGTTAAATTTCTTGCAAAGTGCATTCTTAGAACAGGGCAAAAAACACAGGGCAATTCTCCTGTCTTGCTTCAGTAGCCATGACGACTGATGAATTACCTACATCTGTCTGTGAACACGAAAATATCTTTCACGGACTCTATTTTTTTTATTTTTTTTTTAAAGCAGAATTTCTGATCTTACATGCTGACTAATTTTGAATAACAAATGGAAATCATGGACTTTTAATCCTTGCTTCTGGCATCAATTTACTGCCTCTGCCATTAATAAATCCTGAAAAAAATGAATGAGTACTGGGGGGAAAAAATGTGTTACCTTTCCCTCATCAATTTCAATGCTTTTTTTAGTATTTTTAGGTGTTATTATGACAATAAAAATGACTCTGTATTCAGTCCTTACTTCTCTAGAATGAGTTTATTCATCAGCACCTGAACTTTAATTTCTCATACTGTAATATCTCATATTTCTATTACTCATTTCTGCCTAGGATGCCAGCCACTGTGCCCTGCATTTTGGAAAGAAAACAATTATTAACCTCACTGAAAACTTCAGAGACACTTTGGAAAACTTGCTATGAAGTTAGGTGTTGCAGAGATGATAAATTCTTGTCAAAAAGTGGCTCTTAGATCTATATTCTTATACCACCAATTTTATTGCTTCCTGGCTGCATTACTATTTTTAAATATTAATCCATGCTACTTACTCAGGCAAAACTCTCTCTTGAAGTACCACTGTTCCGCCAAAGCAGAAAGAATTAAGAGAAATCCTGGTTTTGAGTCCTGTTTTTCTTTGCGTGTGAAAACAGAATGCTGTTCATTGTTCCTACCTGAGTATTTTCAGTATTTCCTAAATATAAGAATTTGTTATACTGTATGTGGTACCTTACTGCTATAACCAGTCCTTAGAAATTCAGAACTTTGCCTGAAATCACTGATTATTTTCAGTATCATCTAAAAGTACAGCTGCTTTTAGGAATGAGGCAATGACACATGAAGCCACATTAGGCCATACCCGTTGCACCAAGCCACACAGCAGAGCAGCTTTAAAATGCCTGATGAGATTTTAATTCCAAGTGGAAATTACTAGCACATTAAAAGAAAAGCAAGTAACAAAGTAAGGGTAAGATCCTTCAGTGACAAGATGAGAAAAATTGAGAGAAGACTATAGAACGGTTTGTGTTCTTTAGACCTTTTAAATGTTGACGCAAGTAAATGTGGTGGAGGAGACATACCTTAAATTGTTAACATCAACAGGTAGGAGATAACTGTAGGTGTGAGGGGGTGAGTGTCCAAAACCAGGCTTCTGAATTCTCGAGCACAGGCCTGCTATTTGCTAAATATAACTTGTATGGACTTGTTGTAAAATGTAGTAACACCTGGACTAAACAGAAATGACATACACCAAGTCCTCCAATGAATAAAAAGACACACACCATAACACGAGGCAAAACCCTCAGTTAAGAGGGAGGTCACATGTTTCAACATACATAGTATTTAGATGGAGAAAAGCAAGTTTGTAAAATTAGGAAAGTCCCCGGAAACAGGGGAAGTTCCTTAGAAATGCACCTAAAAAACCCAAGTGATGCACAGGGACCCGGACACTGACACCCAAGATAGTAACTGCAAGCACCATAAAAGCACAAAATCAACACTTTCTCACCAGCTCTACAGGATCAGCTGCAATCTCCCTAATGAGAAGGAAGTCAAGACTGAGTGAATGTGAATTTGGGAACGAGTGTGAGAGTGTGTGTGAGAAACTACCAGGGAAGATAACAGTGCCAATACCATCGGTTCTTAAAACCCCAGTAACCAAACACACACTGTTTTCTCTGTCATGCTCATGACAGTAAGACATGAAAATGAAGTAGAAAGAAAATATCTAATAAAAAAGCAATATTAGATTACGTAGACAAAAGCTTCTGTACAACACGAACCTATCATAAACCGCTGAAAGTTTAGCCAGTCAAACAACCGCTAAAACAAATATTTGACAAATCACAATACATTTTTTCAGTGTCACTCAGAATGGCTCTCTAATATTTGAACATACCAAACATGATAATCAAGCCTGAATGACAAGGACAGAGAAAATAAATATTGAAGTCAAGATAGAACACCACAGATGTGACATGTGAGCCCACTACCAAGCTTTGTATGCAACTTCAGAGTAGGATCAAATAAAGGAGGTGCAGAAAGCTACCAAATGTCTTCTCTGGTGAAAATGTTATGTTACAAGGCAGTGTTGAATTGTACCCATATTGTTCTAAGGTAAAGCTGTCATTGATGGCTGCAGTAAATAACACCCTGCACTGCCTCAAGGCTAGACCCTCCTCACCTGGAAATCTAAAGGAACCTTTTGCCATTGAGCCCAGTGGAAGTAAAACCAAACACAGAGAAAACATAAACTCAGTGCAAAATAAAGATAACATTTATAACACACATTTCTGCAGACCTCATTGATACTCAGGGTTTGGCTGTGTAACAACACATTTGGCATAACTGTGAGAGACAAATGAGTACCTGTAATAATTTTAAGTATCATCAAATCCTATTTATATTTCTAAACTAGCATCATATACCAATCAGAATTTTTTTACACATGACTCAGAGGGCCTGCTACATGCATTTGACGTGACCGCTGGCCAGATGTGTGTTTGCTTGAAGAAACTTAAGTCACCTTCAACAGTACTGAAATGCATGCAGCCAGCAGCCACTTCACCATGTGGTTACATACAAAAGGCCAAGTGCCGGGTCCTGCACTTGAGTCACAACAACCTACGCAGGGCTACAGGCTTGGGGAAGAGTGGCTGGAGAGCTGCCTGGCAGAAAAAGACCTGGGGGTATTGGTCAACTGTCGGGTGAACATGAGCCAGCAGTGTGCCCAGGTGGCCAAGGCAGCCAACAGCATCCTGGCCTCGATTAAGATCAGCATGGGAAGTACAACTCGGGAGGCAATCATCCCCCCGCACTGGGTACTGGTGTACCAGTACCTCAAGTACTGTGCCCGGTTTTGGGCTGCTTACCACAAAAAAAAAGACATTGAGGTGCCAGAGCAGGTCCAGAGAAGGGCAACAAAACTGGTGAGGGGTCTGGATAATAAGTCTTATCAGGAGAGGTTGAGGGAGCTGGGGTTGTTCAGCCTATGAGAACAAGAGAGCCAGCAGGGAATGCAAGAGATGCCAGTTCTTCACTGCCTTGCTATCTGAATATCCACTAATCCTTTAATGAAGAATTACTGCTAGATTTTGCATGCAAATTACTCCCAGAGCCTCTGCTTGGAGGTAGATGCTATGCGTCTTGAAGTCAAGACTGGGATATGCACTTTCAGTCTGGCTAAGAGGGGTGCAATATATTTCTTCATCTTTGGAAATATTACTACAGCTATTTTCCTAGAGGGAAATAGCTGTAGTAATTTTGTTTAGTTCAAGAGGAGGAATAAAGAAGCTTACGCACCTAAGAGTTTGTAAGAACGTTCTGCATAAAATCCAGCTGAGGGGTCTTCCGTCACACAGGGATGGAATATCAACAGAGGGATGGATAAGCATGCTGCTCTAACAACAGGTGAATTTTGGGTACCACAGTATTTTTGTTGAAATAAAAAAAACAGATTCTTCAATACCTGTAATGCCTTAATAATGGCAAAATAATTGAATGTGGAGATTCAAATGAGCTAACAGTGAGACAATGAAGCCAATAAAACAGCTTGGTAGGCAAGCTCAACGTCCATAGCTCCATAAAATTGTGATCACCCTTCAGCTGGTGCCATTTCAGGCACAGAACTCACCAGCGTCACCAACTCTTTTAAAGCATTTTAACTGAAGAACTACAGGTTCAAAACACTATCAGAGTACCGAAGCGACGTTATCTAGCTCATGGGAATTACCCCCTAGCCCTTCTGAAGAGGAAGTTCTGGTTACAGTTTGTTTTCCTCTAGTAAAAGTAGAAGCCCTTCAATCAGTTACAGACAACTGTAGCTGGTCATGCAGTATGCATAATAGTAAAGCTATCCCCAACTAGGTGTTGTATGTTTAATACAGAATGCTATGTCACACACATAGAAGGGGGGAGTGACCATCACTCTAAGTATCTGTGGAAATGTTTTCCACCTGGAAATCAAAGCAATGGTACTTTTTATCTAAAGTGTATCCCTGTTCTGGTTCTAAGGCTCCATGCTTTGTTTTTCACCCCGACAATGCCATGAGCTCATACATTTACATGTGTGGCAAGTTAGAATATGCAAGCTGACAGGACACAATTTGGCTCTTCTGGCTCCTCATCCTTTCCTTTCAGCCATAAAACTATTTTTCCACAGTTAATTCCCTGCTCAGATTTCTGATAGCTAATGTATGAGAGTGATTGTGGGGATGCCCGCAAGGCCCCCCTTCTTACTCAGCCAGCCAGATAAGAAGCGTGGATCAGATAGAGACATCAGTGTAATGATGAACATGAATGGGACACCCTAAACTGTCTCAGGGGGTGTTTGTCCAACACTGATAATGCTAGAGATGAAGACGACTATCAGATAGATTAAACAGTAATCAGGCAATTAAGAGAGACTTTGGCAAAGAAAGAAGAAGTCAGCCTGAAAAGCAGTATAAAACCAGCAGAATCGTTCGCAGCAGTCGTGAAGAGCCAGGGACACCCTGGGAGTTTCTGGTGCTGGGGTGGACAGACCAGCCTTGCTGCAGGGCACCACTGGGCACCTGCACCCCATCACTGTGAAAGGTGCACAGGAGGGAACCTCCATTGCCTTGTGCCTATGGGACCTTGCCAGAGCCTTCCTCAGTGGCATGTGGGTCTGGGCTGCTGGGGTGGCAGAGATGCAGGTACAGCTGGACCACCTTGTCACACAGAGCAGTACTCAGGGCAGAGGACATCTGCCTGTGACCTACATACCCAACCATCCACTCAACTGGGTAAAGCATACACGGATGACATTATAACATTTTGGGATTATATGAGCGTACAAAAATTTCTAAGTGGTTGTTACTGTTTCGCAAGCGTTTAGTATATCTACTGCATTGCTGACACTGATCCTGAATGCAGAATTCATTGATTACCAATTTCATGTCACTAAATATGACACATTTGGATTCTGTTTGACAATGGGGTTTTGAACATCTTTACAGTTTTTGAGCTGCGAGTCATTATAAAACAAGTCCAGCAACCTACACTTAAAATAGCATTGTGAAAATACCTGAAACATCACAATTATTCTTGTAGTGAGGATAAGACCCACCTGTGTTAGTGGGCTTTCACAACTTTTATGTAGACATCGGTCTTCTGCCATGTTCTCAAGACTTCCAAGCCCATGAAGTTCCTCATACTAATCCTCCTTTGCAATGATAAACAAGGAACCTAAGCCACACCTTCACGGCTGATCAGGTTGGTGAAAAATCTGTCAAGATTGTGATATAGCTGATCCCCGCTTTTACCTGCAGCCTTATTTACTATGTTTTGAGTGAAGCTGCACCCTAGGGTTCATTATTCCATGAGTGCAGTCATCTTGTGTGAAGCACGCACCACGCTACCAATGGTTATCGCACCAGATTTGTTCATTGCTTTTATGTGTTGTGGTACTGAGAATATATAGATGTATCCACGGTAACAAGAGCAAAGCAAATGGTTTCTTATTGGGAAAGCATTATGAAGCAGATGTGCAACGGCCAGTGATCCAATCAAACTGCTAAGCTACAGAAAACTGCATACACTAAGAATTCAGCAGGAAAATGTACGATGTCTGCTCGTGGTGGCAGTAGCGACCTTGACTGACCTTGAGCAAATTTTAGCACTGGGTCTCAAACTGGACAACAATCTACTGGCTGCTTTTGAGTTCGATTCTGACCTGGATTACTCCTGAGGAAACCCACTTGTCCACAGGCACCTCCATTTTTATATGAAGTCTTATGTAGCAATGTCTGTTGGTGATACAAAGTAGAGCGGGTAAGGTAGGACCACAACAGCTATGATAGCAGAATAACCCTGCTGCTTTCCCTTGAAACAGACCTCAACTTCAGAAAGCCCCTACCTTTTTCCCTGGAAAAACTTAAAGCTTGCACCAAAACTATGAGCATTGACCTCAGATGCTACGAGAGAAAACTTTATGCTCATCTTGGGCTTGTTACCCACCTCCCAAACAGCTTCTGCTGACTCTGCAGCAGGTCTCTGATCTATTCCAAAGCTAAAATCGAAACCAGACATTGCCACACTACTTAAGACCATACATTAGTGCACCTTGATAGAACATGATGGTAATTTTATAAGAAGTTACATACTTCCTTCCAAAATAACAAGATTCCCTATCCCTGGCACGGTATAGTAACACTTCTGACAGCAAAACGTCAGATGTCTTTAAAAACAGTGACCTTTTTTCAAAAGGAAATGATACTGGGAATAATGAAGTAGAAAATCAACATTTTTTTTAAAAGTGTGTACTTTAATATTCTGTTAGAAGTGGAAGAACCTTCAAGTACAGAGATATCACGTCTCAAAAGTTATTATGCCAGGGCTCATGCAAATGCTGTGTATCTATTAAAAGATCCTGGCCAAGGTACTGCAAAATACATGCTGTTTTTAGATTCAAACTTTGAACAAACTGAAGTCTTCCGTTTCGGTATGATGAACTTAAAAGAAAAAAACAAAGGCAAAATGATTACGCATTGTCTTTGCTGGCTTTCCTGATGTCCCTTTCGTAATAATTAAAGTACTAATACGCCAACAAAAGGTAAGGTACAGAAGTGTCCATCAAATATCACACACCATAATCCTGTCCAGCCATATCCAGCTGTGAAGGGAATGCAATCCTTAGCACAGCCTGCTAGGTGATGGCAGGTACCTAGTCGGTTCTGCTATCCAGAGTGTCTTTCATGGCAGCTGGAAGGCCCATGAGGGGACCTGACACTCTTCTGCCAATTAATTAATAAAGACTAAGGTACTCAATACAGAATATTTTAAAATACTTCCCAAAACTGCCTGTCCTAATAGAGTAAACTGGGCCATTTTCACAACCTTTTGAGGAAAGGACAAGATTTCCTCTGCTTGAAACTCCTTGAAGATGTCTTGGTTGCCAGCAGCAAGGATGACCATGGCAAACTGCAGGGGCTACCCACAGTATGTTAAAAACAGTATATTTCCACAGATTTTCACCAATACATCTCAGTCTTCCCCAATAAGAGAAGTAAAACTCAGCAGAAGAAGTGAAATTGAGGAAGAAGTGGTTTATATAATGGTCCTAACAAGAGTGCTGTTCTGGTTTCTCCTGCCATTTTAATTTTTAATGGGTACTTTAACACGTAGAAGTTTTCTGCTGAAGTCGTTTTCCTAGCATCTTTCATACTTCAACATTTCCCAACACATACATCGACCATTTTAAAATACGGTCTTGGATTATGACCAATTTTGTTCTAGTTATAGAGCTTAACATGACACAATGATACATGCTTGTTTCTGTATATTATTCGCAAAGTTAGGTTTGCCTGCTTGCTTACCTACCCTAACAAAAAAGAAATTGGTTTTCAGACAGATGAGTTCCATCTGTTGTACAGCTAGCTTGTATCACCACAAGCTTACGTTAATACAAGCAGGAAAAGGACAGTGGGACCATACACCTGGGGCTGGGAAAAGATGAGAGACCAGACCAGACCAGCTGTTTTGAACAGTTGTGTGAATTTAGATTTGACTTAAGGCAGCTGTGTAAATGCACCTGAACAATGCCTTTGAGCCTTAGAAAGATGCTGGACCAATGTATCCATTATATTAACCTGGACGACTGAAACTCACCTTAGTTAAGCTCTTACTGCTATGAGAAACTTGGTTTTACAAAGCATATCTGAGAGATATGCAAATCACAGGACATTATCTGTTATTTGTTGAAAGTGACATGCCTGTCTTCACACTCCAGCTAAATTCTGCATGCTTTGGTTTGCCTTAACATCATTTATTATCTTATTGAGATAGTATCCTCCTTCAGTGCTGCTAGAATAAAACAACGAAGCTGGGTATACCTCAGTGGTGGATTCTCCTTTTCTTGAGTTTCACGAATTATTTATTCCTAATTGATGCTGCAGCAATATGGTGTGGACTCCACATTCCTGTTATTTTGCCAACTAACAACTACTCTGGTGCTTATTATAACAGATCTTGTTTTGCTGCGTTTGGAAAGCAACTATGGAATCAACAAAGCCTTGGAACTCACACGAACACTGCTCCATCACAAATAAAACAATATCACTTTGGAATTTTTTATTTTTGTATTTCTTATCAATGCCAGGTATCTTTAAAGACAGCTGATTTGGTTTTTCATTTTTTAAATTTGTGGCAGCTTAAGGGGAACCGACAGTGTGATTTCAGGAGGCAACTAAGAGTTAATTATCTTTACTGCCTAAATCCACCGTCTGTCTGTGCAGACTGTACAAAGCTGAACTGCTGTCATGTAAAACTTAGGGGCATCTGTCATAGAATCATTGAACTGCCTAGGTTGGAAGGGACCACTGAGATCATCTAGTCCAACCATCAATCTAACTCTGACAAAAAGCAACAACCTATCACTAAACCACATCACTAAGAACTACATCAACCCCTCTGTCGAGAGGAAGCCCACGGTTCCCCGAGCTCCAAAGCACCTATTGTCTGAAAACTCTTTAGCCATGTATATTCTGCCTCCTACCATCCACTTACATAGCTCTTTTGTTGGAGTTTTACCACTGTCATGAGGGTTTGAAGAGATCTAATACTTTTCTTTAAAAGAACAAGTCACCTTTTTCATGTATAAAAGGATCATGGAAAAAAAAAAATCAAATTCCATTTGAAAATTGTTAACTTCCACTGTGTAGCTCTAGAATTTCAGGCTGCTTTCAGTCACAGTGATTAGTGAGTCCCTACCCACCCATTTCGGTGCATTTAGAGATCTATAAAATATTAACATGAAAATGACAACAGCCTGACACAGCACCACACAGATACAAACAACTGCTGGGATGCAGTTAGAATCAATACCAGAAATTGTGTGAAATTAATTTATATTCATAGGTCAAGCTCAAATTTGCATAAGCTCTGGCACTTACTGAAGCCAGCGTTTCTAAAAACAAGTTAAAACTAGTAACGAGACACTCCATAAATACGACAGTGCAAGCACTCTTCAGTGGTTTTAATGCAGATGTGAAACTACAGCCTTAAACCATCAACCAGCGTCACTGAGGAGAATCCCACATTTCCCCTGTTGCAGGAATGAAAAGCTGGGGATAGCGGAGTGCAAGCTTTGTTTATTTTCTAGATATAAACCTGTTGTTTATACATGCATAAAGCACAATCTCAACACAGATTTCTACACCACCACTAAGTACATTCCTGCTTCTTGCAATCCAAACCAACCTCTCCCATTTGCTCTCTTTTATCTTACGTATTAATTTTGTGGGAATCTGATCTGGCTGGTAAACATTAGTTTTATTACTGTGAAATTATTTTTCTTCAAGATAAGCTTTTTCCAGTGCTGCAAACTTGCACTGGCTCAAGTGCATGCATAGTTTCAGTGCAGTGTTAAATAGGTAATACCTTGTGTTTCCATAGCCTTTCTCCACCAGGCCAAGGAGCTGAATTCCTGTGTTTTATTTCACCCCTTTCCCTTTTTGCCTATGTATGCAAGCATAACACCAAGTCAAAATGATGATTCAGGATGCCATACTGAAAGCCTGAATAAAAAAACCTAAAATGTATTTTTGCTTGAGCTCACAGCCTGACCTCATTTTCATCTTTTCTGTGTTTCCCATCTCTGATGTACCTCCTTGCAGGTGTGCAGCATTGAGCCTTATAGCCAGATGTATTCTCTGTCAGGGGAAAAAAGAAATCTGCTTACTCTGCAGCCTGTCACCACTTCTCTGATGTGCCCACAAAAGGCACCTGCAGAAATATTGTTGGCTCCTCAAATCACATGAAATGGGATTGTTACTCTGTCCTCTGCCTGAAGAAAGTATGAAAAATTGAAGGGAAAAGAAAAAACAAAGACAACAATGTGTTGCTTTAATAGACAGAAATTTCAGTCTGCCTATAGTACCACTGTGGCAATTACAGAGGCTCATCCATTACTTCAAGAAAAAAGAGAGGATTTGTAATTCATGCTAGTGTTTCTTTGCATGTAACATGGTGATTTGCTTTTAAACGTAGAACTCTCAAAGCAGTTTCTAATGGCAAAACTGATGCAGCGATACCCAGTGTCTCACACAAAGCCACACGACAATTCAGTGACAAAATAAAGACAAACCCTACATCTCCACTCCTGAAGCCCACTTTTCCTACACTATTCCTTATCTAACACCAAAGCACTTTTGTTACCATAGAGATTAGTGACTGTAAGAAGCAGTTAACATTCATTTAATACCAGTTTTATGTCTAATCTTTATAGTCAAATTAAATACCAGCAATTTTTAAAACTAGAGTTTAATTCCACCCTTCCTCCAAGCTCTTGTGTAAATTTCAAATCCGTTACAAATCATAAATCACATAAATTTTATGTGGTTATTTAATTTTATTGGAGCTCTGCTTCTCAGAAGCTAAAACTACAGTCCAAAACACAGAGGTAACGCATTTTACGTTCAGAGTTTGATTTAAAAATCATGAATAAAAATTATCTGAAAGGTAAATTTTAGCTGGCTGAAGACTACATTTTCCGATGTGAAGCTATTCAATTAACTGAGACTAAAGGCATTTTGAGGAAGGTGATTGTTGTGGCTAAATTGGGAGGGTAGGGTTCAAAAACATTGTTGTTTTGGGTCCGTTGTGCCCTCTTAAGACTCCCCGTACAGGCCTGGTCAAACTNCCTGCCACAATGCCGTTTCCCCAGCCACCTGCAGCGGGGGATGCTTCTGCCTTCCCTCACAAGATACACCTGCTTTTCGCCCCGGCCCTGGGGCTGAGCTCGCTCCCACAGAGCGGTCTGACCCACCCTCCCCAGGGCACTCCGCCATTGCTCTCCCCGCTGCCACAGCGGAGACGGCGCCAACAGCACCCACA
>VXBW01003438.1:19081-40859 GCA_013400375.1 Thinocorus orbignyianus | reverse complement strand
CAATTCAGTGACAAAATAAAGACAAACCCTACATCTCCACTCCTGAAGCCCACTTTTCCTACACTATTCCTTATCTAACACCAAAGCACTT
This sequence comes from Thinocorus orbignyianus, assembly GCA_013400375.1. Taxonomy (NCBI): domain Eukaryota; kingdom Metazoa; phylum Chordata; class Aves; order Ciconiiformes; family Thinocoridae; genus Thinocorus; species Thinocorus orbignyianus. Next base: position 40,768 of record VXBW01003438.1, on the reverse strand, counting down.
TTGTTACCATAGAGATTAGTGACTGTAAGAAGCAGTTAACATTCATTTAATACCAGTTTTATGTCTAATCTTTATAGTCAAATTAAATACCAGCAATTTTTAAAACTAGAGTTTAATTCCACCCTTCCTCCAAGCTCTTGTGTAAATTTCAAATCCGTTACAAATCATAAATCACATAAATTTTATGTGGTTATTTAATTTTATTGGAGCTCTGCTTCTCAGAAGCTAAAACTACAGTCCAAAACACAGAGGTAACGCATTTTACGTTCAGAGTTTGATTTAAAAATCATGAATAAAAATTATCTGAAAGGTAAATTTTAGCTGGCTGAAGACTACATTTTCCGATGTGAAGCTATTCAATTAACTGAGACTAAAGGCATTTTGAGGAAGGTGATTGTTGTGGCTAAATTGGGAGGGTAGGGTTCAAAAACATTGTTGTTTTGGGTCCGTTGTGCCCTCTTAAGACTCCCCGTACAGGCCTGGTCAAACTGCTGAACACATGATTCCTCGGGGTACAGCAGAGGTCAGGGAACTCACAGGACTAGAGACGTGTTGTTACATCAGAGGGGTCTGTTTGTCTTCTGAGACTCTAAGTAAGTGCATGCCTCCTGCATGTAAGTGACTAGTGATTTTCTTCCGGAAGGGACTGCAGAAGAAATAGGATGTAAAGGTGCTTAACGCCTCCTTGTAAAACTAAACGAACCTCAAACAAGAGCACCTCCACCGCTCTGCAGACGGTATGTTTGCACACTAACCTAATTCTGTCATTATTAAAGTTNGAAGCGGCACCGCCCCGCTCCCGCCTCTTCCCGGCTGGGGGCGGTACGGCGCCTGCGCGGCAGCGCCACTGAGGCCCGGGCACTGTGTGGGCAGGCGAGCAGGTGAGGTGGGCGCGGGGCGGTGTTGTGGCGCTTTCAGGCGGCGGGGTTGTGCTCCTCCGCGTTTTCCTTTCACCACCCCCCCTTCCCCTTCTTTGCCGGCGTAGGGAAGGAAGGAGCTGCGTCTGTCTCGTTGCTCGCCTCTGTGGGAGGTGGGTCCTTGCCNGCCCGAAGTTGGGGGCAGACCTAGAGGGTGCGGAGCGGGTCTGATCCAGGCTGGCAGCACCGGCGGTAGCTGTGTGCCGCGTCCCCGCCTGGGTTGGTGGAAGGGCTGTGGTGGGAGGTAGCTTCTCGTGAGCCCGTGTGAGGCAGGGGTGGCGGACACGGTGCTTTCGCCTTCCCCAAAATCGTGAGGTCGCATTTAAGAACCTCCCTCAAACGGCTTCGGCTTCCCTGCTGCCATCTGGGCTGCTTGTCGGCTGGCAGGGAACGGCCTAGTGGCTTCCAGTCTGGCCTGGGAAGTAGCCTGAGAGGAAAAGCACCTGAGCGATCTTGCTAGGGACACTTGCAAGGAGAAAAAAAAAAAGTCAAATACATGAAACGAAACGGCAGCAGAGGTCTGGCGAGTTAGACGTGCCAGTGAGCTGGGTGTTTTACTGCTCCTTTGACTCTGGTGGGGCTTCCCCCCTGCTATCATGTGGAATGCTGCAGGCAGAGAGGAAAGGAGAGCTGAGTGCTGGTCATGTGGGGTTTTGTGCACAAGATAAGTGCATTTTAGCGCTTGTAGTTTTCCATCCTGGGCTGAGTTTGTAAAACTTTTTTAGTTGATGTCTTCTTGTGACTGTAGCATGACTTTTAGGGAAGGTGAAGCTTCCTGTTATCTTCTGCAGCCCCATCAAAATGAGGAAGCTGTAGATTTGGTGGAAACTGCTTGGGAAAATGCTTAAAGATTTGTGTCTACACTGTATTGAGAGTCTGACCAGAGACTGGCAACAATGCTGGTGAGGGGTCAGGAGAACAAGTGTTAAGAGAAGCACCTGAGGGATCTTGGGTAGTTTATCCTGGAGAAAAGGAGGCTGAGGGGAGACCTTATTGCTCTCTACACCTACCTGAAAGGAGATTGTAGCAAGGTGGAGGTCGATCTCTTCTACCAAGTAACAAGCAATAAAAGAGGAAATAACCTCAGATTGCACGAGGGGAGGTTCAGATTGAATATTGGGAAAAATTTCTTCACTGGAAAGGTTATCAGGCACTGGTCCAGGCTGCCTAGGGAGATGGTGGAATTGTCATCCCTGAAGGTATTTAAAAGACAGGTAGATTTGGTTCTTAAGGACATGGTGTAGTGGTGGTTTTGGCAATTTCAGGTTGGTGGTTGGGCTTGATAATCTTAAAGGTCCTGTGATTCTAATACGAAGAATTTTCCATCAATGCATACTATAAAGTACTGAGCCAACACTTTATATTGCCAGCACCCTGCGTGTCACCATGATGTAAAGGATATATTTAGTGTATGTCAGTTTTCTTACACAAGTTCAGTGTTGTGCAGGCTCATCATACTTGTATAATGAGTAAAAGGGTATTTGAGGTCTGACTGACTAATGTTTGAAGAGCATACCACTTCATTATGTGGAAGGTGCGCGTAGACGCTTCCTTCTTGAGTGAAGCTTACATTGAAGTCTTGGGTGTAGAAGTCTGTTTGGCTATTGAAGTCACACTTGGAAAAAAGAAGATGAAATAATACCATGTGCTGCTCTTATTTTGTGTTTTTTTTTTCTGTGAACTCTTTTTTTTTTTTTTACTATTTAGGTGATGTAAACATTTCAGTTATACACGAGAGTGGAAGCAGACATGTCAGCTCTTTGTCCACCACCATCTCCTGCTGTTGCTAAAACAGAAATCTCTTTGAACGGCGAGTCACCTTTATTAGCTGCCACTTTTGCTTACTGGGACAATATCCTCGGTCCCCGAGTGCGACATATCTGGGCCCCAAAGACAGAGCAGGTGCTTCTCAGTGATGGTGAAATAACTTTTCTTGCTAATCACACCCTGAATGGAGAAATACTTCGGAATGCAGAAAGCGGTGCAATAGATGTGAAGTTCTTCGTCTTGGCAGAAAAAAGGGTAATCATTGTTTCATTAATCTTTGATGGAAACTGGAATGGAGATAGAAGCACATACGGACTATCAATTATACTTCCACAAAGTGAACTTGGCTTCTACCTACCACTTCACAGAGTGTGCGTGGATAGGTTAACACATATTATAAGGAAAGGAAGAATATGGATGCATAAGGTAGGTTTATTGCCCATTACTAAAAACAGTTGCCCAAGTTGTCTTGAGCAAAGCAAAAATTAGGATTCTGTGACACCTGCTATGTAGCAGTCTGGACACAGAAAATCAGAGGAGGCTGACCTCTGTACACATGTACAATTCTGAAAGTTAAAAGTTGTCAGTTTATCAGCAAATTCAAGGCTGAGCCTTTCAGGCACATGATTGGTCTTAGGTGAAATAGATACCCTGCACAGGTGTTTATTTCTCTGAATTTGATATAAATTGTTGCTTTTTGTTATGTTAATTAATGTATTTAAACTAGGTAGGATTGTAAATTAATTGTTGTTTTCTCTGTTGAGGTACAGAAAGCAGAACTGATGTGATTAATGTTGTCATTGGTTTTACCATTTTATTTCTCATAAAAGAGTATTAACAAACAGTTTGGTAGGTGTTAAATTGTGTAAAACTAATTGGAGAACCATAAAAATACATCTGCTTTAGTCCAAATATTTCTACTTTGAAAATTCAAAAAGGAAAACATGCTAAATTTTTCTGAAGAATTGCAATTCTTACCTTTGGGTACATTATGGCTATTTATTTACTACGTGAAAATTGTTATGTATTTTCATTTAAAATAAATAACATTCTAATAATAAAAATTATGATCTCTCTTACCTTCATGGAGTACAAGTTGTCTTAGAGCAGTAATATGCATGTCAGCTGTAATGTGTGTGGTGAGGCATGTTTGTCTGTCTTTTTTGAGAGCACTTATCTGAACTAGTTAAGATTCCAGAAATAGTAAGCTGGTGCTGAGTTTTGTGGGTTGTTTCATTTTTGCTGGACGAACAAACTCCATTGATTTTTGCTGCGTTGACTGAGGATGGCTGACAGTGTTTTCTGTCATATTGGCTCTTGATACTGCTGGGATTTATTTTTTCAGAGGAAGGATAGGACATAAAGTTCATTTTCAATATAGTAGAAACACACATATTTCATTTCTAATCTACTCTTCTAAAAGCCTGCTGGATGTTAGTGCTTTTGACATAAGTGAATGCTGTCTCGTGTTCTTGATTACATTGCTTCTCTGTCCTTTAGTGTCTTCTGTACTGACTTTTAATATAAGTGGTCAAATCAGAATTGTCCATCCTTCTTTACTATGGTACATCTTTTCTCTTCTTGGACACTGATCCATATCAGTATGTTTCCATAGTGGAAGTCGCCTTCCAGCGACATTGAGAATGACACACAAAATTTTTTTTACCAGTTTCCTCAGAAATGAGCCATGAAGTTTCTCATTCTTTTTTCAGATGTACTTGAAGCAGATAGGATGGCTGAGTTAGCTAAGACAGTGATACATTCTGAAATAGACATTTATTGTCTCTCTTTTTTTTTCTTTTTTTTCTTTTTTTTTTTTTAAGAAAGCTCAATCGTCCCTGCATATATCTGCAGTTCTGCATGCAGCCTTACCTAGAAGAGAGAAACCTGCTTTGAAAATGTAGATTAAAATTTAGGAATAAGTTGTAGAATGTTAATGCCAAGTACAAACAGGCTCAGTTTGTTGTTTGCATTTTGAGGCAGTTCAGCAAACTGCTACAATAGAACAAAAAATGTTGGAAGTCATATCTGAAGGGAGCTGTGTATCTGTTCTAGAATTTTAATGGTTCTGGTTATCAGCTCTCTTAAGTTGTGTGTAGAGCTGGACTTCAGAAGAGAAGAAACCTTCTGAACTCAAGGACTAGCAGAAATATGGAACAGCGTTCAGACTGTCCAAGGAAGACAAGCAGCTACATGCAAGTCATCCATATGGGATTAGAAACTCTGTTTATCCACTTCAATTTTATGTTCCAGGTGTTTGCCTAATAATTTTGAGCAGTTATATTTCTAAAAGGTGGCTTACACAACTTGTTCAGCCTTATCTTCGTGAAGACTGTCATCTCTTAAAGCAAAGGATCTTCGTTGTTAAGGGTGACTTCACTGACACTGAGTTTAAGGATGGAGGTGCCCTGAAAGAGTCTGCCTCGTTCTAGTAATGTTTTTCACAGATGCCTCTTCTATATGGTTAGATAAGTTTTATTACTGTTTTAGAGCAAGTTACTGTAGCTTGTTCCTTATTCATCTGCTCAAAAAGTTAGGTAAACTGTATTCCCGCTTGAAGTTGATCAACTTTGAGTAGTTCAGTCAGAGGAAACTAATGAGTAACCAATAAAAATGCAATAACCTGTCAGCATCTGGCAAAAGATAGCATTAGTTCTTGCAGCAGCTTAAATTTTTTGTGTATTGTATTGATCGTTCCAGTGATAAATGCCAAATACTCTTTGTGAATAATAACTCGATCCTGCTGTAAGTTGCATTTTTGAATGCAGTTTGCTACTTAGGTGCTGATGAGTTTGTTTTGAGAACCAGTCTCCTGTACATTGTGCTTCGTGTGTTTTGAGATTTCATGTCTCCTGTACTTGTTTATAAAAGAATGTTTTGATGACTTGTCAGTGTCTCAAGATGTGGGGGAAGAAAAAAAAAATCCTGTTTTTCCCACCCTCTCCCAACAATTTGTTATTCTCATTCTGGAGGTCTCATTTTTCTCTTGCTGCATCAGGAGCCATCAGTCTGTACCTTACCCATTTGAAAATAAAAATCCATACATAAAGTGGAATTCTGCACCATAATCTCATCATTTGGCATTTTCTTGAAGAAACGTAATGTTTTGTCATTGTCATCACACCCTCCCTTTCCTGCTACTCCTGCTCAAGCATGTGAGAGGTTTGGTGGGGGCAGAGGAGAGATCATTTATCTGTTCTAAACTGACATCACTTCCTGCTAAGGTCAACTCTGTAAAAGAAAAAAAGACTTGAACATCGAAATTTGAATCTAAGAAGCGTGACTCCGCAGGGAAGAAACTGTACCATTTGACTGTTGTGTGCATACGTATATAAACAAATCCCAGAACGTTTATATTTAACTGCTTCTCTTGCTCAGGAGAGGCAAGAACATTTCCAGAAGATTGTCTTGGAAGGCACAGAGAGAATGGAGGATCAGGTAAGGGCCGCCTGGTTAATGCGAATGGCACACCATCAAAAAGCTGTTTGACTGTGGCCAGTAACTGGAGAAGTTGGTGCTGCTGCTTATTTTTGGGATCCAGGAAGATACTTTGGACTGTCTGAATGACCTGCCATGCACAGGAGGCAAAGTTTCTGAAGATAGGATGATGGAAGCTGTGAACAAGTTGAAGGAAAATGTATTTCATCACTTTATGGGTAAAGTGGAAATCTATGAAGAATATTACCTTTCGGAAAATAAAAGTAATTTACTTGAACTCGAAGCTCTGGAAAGGTAGTAGCTTCCATAGATTCATGCTCGCCTCCTGTCTAGGATGGTTTTTCACTAGGTCGTTGTCTTTTCAGGTTAACAGAGTTGTATGGAGTCGTATCATGTTGGAATGTGTTGGGAGACCTAATGAACAGGACTGTGAAAAGAATTTTACTTTTGAAACTAAATGTGAAATTGTGGCTTCAGATTCTTGTGATACAAAATCACTTATCTGATTTATCTATGTTAATAACTAATATGTTTGGTTTTAGTTTCCTATCATTGTTGAAATGTTAGACTTGGATCTAAAATGCGTAACAGTAATTGCACGTAATGTGGTGTGATGGGATTACCTCACTTCATATACTTACTGTCCAGGCTGCTCAAACTGACGTTGAAAATTAGCATAGGACACTGGAAGTACATTTCGGACATGAAGCTGAGAAGCAAAATCTACATTTCTTGTTCATAATTATTGATGAGCAAAGTCAAAGAAGTCAGTGCATCAATTTTTGGCTCATACCACATTTCCAAACAATAGGAAGTTAAAGTTGTTTTGCATGTAATATTGCAAGTTCATGTTAGTAGTGACTTCTAATACTGCACAATGTGCTTTTTCTTCAAGCGTTTTATTTATTGCGCAGGGCCAGAGCATCATTCCAATGCTGACAGGAGAAGTCATTCCTGTAATGGAACTCCTTTCATCTATGAAATCACACAGTGTTCCAGAAGAAATAGAGGTAAGTCTTTGTGTTCTTTGCATCCAGAATACAAAAAGGGCTTTGGGACTCTGGTTCAGTACTGTCTTTGGCAGACAAAACCCTACAGTTGTCATAAATTGTTGTACACTTCACTTGTTTCACATCAGGTTCTCTTAAGTGGTGTTTGGAATGGCTTAACATAACTGTTTTACTTGAGTAAATATAGCCATACTAGCAGTGTTTTTTGTGTTCAGCACTTAGGAAAATTGACTGTGTAGGATTATACCGCTTTTAAGAGTGGAATGGAAAGGCTATTTGATGCAAAACCATATGAATAGGGAGATAAATGGTTTTAATGGTGATACCTGGTTTAGTCTTCTTATTGAAAAAGTGATATCATTCAGGAATTTAAAGTGTTCTGGACAAGGCTGTGAAAAAAAAAAACAACCAACACTGGAAGGAATCTGACTTGTGACCGAGGAAGAACATTAAATAATCAAGTGACTTTCTAATTTTCAGAATGCTTTGTCTGAAGCCAAAAGGTCTTTTTAAGGTTGTGGGTTTTGGGACAGTCTTACAGCTTAGCTGAAATAGTTCCCAAATAGTTCCCCCCTATCATTAAAAAAAATAATTATTTGGAAGGTGTGGCAGATCCTTGTCTAACGTGTGTTTATTTTGCATTTCAGATAAGTGACACAGTGCTAAATGATGATGACATTGGAGATAGTTGCCATGAAGGCTTTCTCCTCAAGTACGAATTTCAGTTTTCATTTATACTGTAGTAAAATGGTTTAAACTTTTGTGTGCATGTATATATATTTGCAGGTGCATGTGAACATGTATCAGATTAATTTTCTTTATAGGAGGGGGGAGGATGACTTATTTGGCTTTTTGAGATTTTTGTCTATAAAATGCAGTAGAAGTTGCTGTCTTTTTAGAAGAATAGCTCTGGGCTATTGGTTGCATCTTTACAGGCTGTGTTGTCACAGAGTCATTTGCTTGATAATAGAATTCCTGTGAAATGCAATTTTTCTTTGCTACTTATGTTTAATTTTATAAGGATGTAAGTCGAAGTCTTACTTAGGAAATACCAAAAACCTGGCTTGTGTTTACTGCATAAACTATGAATAAGAGTCATTAATGGTATGGCATATAGAACGCTTATTATTAAACCATGTATTTCTCTTTTTTCCCTCCTGCTTTTAATGTATAAGTGGAAATAGGTTCACTTGAGAGCAACTCGGTCTCTTCCTGTTTTAAAGCATATTTCAGAGGTTTTAATTGATGTTCTCTTACCTTTCAGAACATCGCAGGTGTAACTGCATTCGTTTATGTGTTGCTTATCTATTTTTTATAGCACCACATGTGGTTTCAGTAGTACAGCAATTAACGTGTTAAATTAACCTTTGAAGCTGTGGCCTAGGTTTTGGTTTGAAAAAGAGCAGGGGGGCAGGGAGGATGAGGGTAGAACACCTCAACAGGAGTTTCTTAAGGACAAGTTAGGAGTTGTCAGGGTTAGTCCAGGTATTTTTACTGCAGCCTCCAAACTTAAGATAGTCTAAATCAGTTCTGGACTGCTGGCAGTTAACCAGACAAGATCACTTAACTTCCAGCATGCCTGTGTGTATTCTGAGGGACTCAAGCTTGTGGCATGCTCTTCTTCCTTATGAAGGCACCAAAAGTAGAATAGTTTACCTGCCAAGTCTTTCAAAACTCTTCTGATCCACAGTTTCAAAATATGAGGACAATCATGGAATAGATGTGTTGTCAAATCCTTCATTATTAATATGTCTTCTGTTACTTTAGATGAGTTATTTTATACAGACTCTGTAATACAGTTAGTAGCAGTAGACAGTTTTTGTCTGATCTGGTGTTTGGAGGCTCTGAGTGACAGTCTTTTTATTCATCAAAATGAAAATGTAGATACTGCTGCATTTCTTTTGGATTTCAGCAGTAACCTGCACAGCTGTGTGAGGTCCTATGGGTATGGGCCCATATTTATACTGGGAGAACTTCATTCTTCTTGTGAAGATGACGGTTGCATTTTTTGAAGAGAGTCATTAAATGTACTCACCTGTGTTTGTTTGTATTTGCAGTGCAATTAGTTCACACCTGCAGACCTGTGGTTGTTCTGTAGTTGTAGGAAGCAGCGCAGAAAAAGTTAATAAGGTAATGCACTTTCTAATAAAACAAACTTAGATGCTAATTATTAGGAGTGTTAATGTGTTATTTCGAACAAGTTTTATCAATAAACATATTTGAGGTTGGAGAAGGAAGGAATACTGTTGTCTGGTTTTCATACTCCAGCTGATTGGTCTAACAGTTCATAATTGTGCCTGAAAATTGCTACATCAGTTGTATTCTGGCAACTATAAGAAAGCCAGTGTATTTAATTGCAATGGTACTGTATATAAACTAGTAGTAAATGAGTCTGAGCTTTTAAAATTAGTTGTGTTAGCTAAAATGTATGAATTGAAGAGCTTTGAACTGGCTTGACCAGTTCACCTGTGTCAGTGGGTAATGTCTGTATACTCTTAAGAAATTAGTGTCTGCATAATTACTTTTATGCTGAGGAACAAATGTACTTCTGCATCATGAACTGCTTGTGTTTCATGGAACTTCAAAGATGTTGAGTCTGTAATCACACACATGTTGAAACAGGCAAGCTTACTGGGACCTTAAGCCATTCCAGCAATTCCAGGATTTTTTTCTTTATAGCTGTGTTTGTGTTGACTTCGTCTTCAGTCTCCATAAAAATTGTTACATAAGTGCACGGTTTAACTGGTAGATCTTAGATTAGGTTTGCCTTAGCTTTTCAGAAGAATCAGGAAGATGCAAAGTACAGGTATAAATCCCTAAAACTGAGTCTGTAACAACAAAACAGCGTGTCATCCTTGCTGGATCACATCTGTAGGGATGATGTTTAGGAGCTTTCAGGTCTAGAAACAATAAGCAGCATTAGCTTTACCTCTTAACAGGGAAGAGTGTATACATCATTGTGGTCTATTTGGGAGGAAAAAAGGCACTCTTGGAAGCTGCCATTTCAGAACAAGAAAATAATTACACTTTTGTGGTAAACATATTTTCCCCATGCTGTTACTATTTTTAGTTCTCTTGTAAGCTTTTTATTAAATATTTCATTTGAACCAATAGGAAACTATCACCTGCTTTTCCTCTAATATTTTGAGATAAATGGATGCTTATTTTATGCTTATCCAGTGTGTGAAGGAAAAAACAAATGTGGATGTTTTCTTCATTCAGATTTCTTTAAGTACTTTTTTTTGTGTACAGCTTTTTGATTATATCAAAATGCTAGTTTCAGATCACTTGAAAGTTGTGGAAAACCTACACTTGGGTTTACTGTCTGTTGAAATATTTCTTAAAGTATATTTTATTTTAGTGCACTGCAGCTTATCAGCTTTTTGTTCAGAGAAATTTCCCTTTGACTTGCATTTAATTAGGGTGTTACTCCAGTATTTTTATTAGAAGGGATGAAGTTAATTTTCAGTTAGAATACTCAGAGACAAATCATTAATAAAATGTTGTTTTCTTTGTGAGAAAATATATTTTACCAAATCAGCTGCTTCTCTACATTCACAGCCAAGTCCTTTAATAAACCTTTTTGACTCAGAATACCTCTGCCACTGGGAATGAAAAGAAGGATTTCTTAAAAGTGTGCAATCCTAGAGCTTTCAGGTATTAGGCACTACTACATTTAATGAGTATTCCAGTACTGCTGTGAGGGTAAGGTTCTGTGTAGTTACATAGCATTATAAGTTTTTGTGACAAAAGTCCTGCAGTGGTATGTGTGGAAAAGCAGTATATTCAGGTAACTTCATTTTCTCATAGGGAATGGATTTATATATTTGGCTTTTCTGTCTGTTTGTGTTTTTAATTGTGATGTACAAATTGTTGAGCTGTGTTATATTTTGTAAGACTGAAAGCTTCCTTAGAGGAAAAACTCATTTTAAATCTTGAAATTGGTGCCCTTTTTTGATACATGTATGTATTTATCGTTGTGAATTGCTTCAATGTGAAAAAAAATGAAGAGCAGTGGTCCTGCTGAATATATTACATATTAATTGTAAAACATCCCGATTATGTATTATGTATTTTATAGTATGCAGGGTTTCTTGCTGCAGTAAAATATTACATTTTTCTATTAAAAAAATTCAAAGCAGCTTTAGTAAACCTGTGTTTTGAAATAAGCAGTCGTTGATGCTTGACAAAAATTGTGTGTGTGTGTAGAAATGCTTTGTTTCACATGTATTGTCAGTAATGGTAAAGCATCTCTGATCAAATGAGCAGTAAATGCAGATACTCAAAAATAATCATGAACAAGAGAGAAAATTCTTGGTTCTTAGCTGCAATCTACTAACCACAGTTAATGTGTGTTATTTCAGGGATGGAGGATTTGCACATGATTAAGTTAGCATAATAGAGGAAAAGTTAAATACTTAAGTGGCTATAAAAAGCTGAAAGTTTATAGTTCATAAAATAATTAATTAAAAGGCTTTAAGTTCTAAATGGTTATAAGTATGTAAAATAATATATTGACACTGTAGGAAAAAAGCAGTCTTAGATGAATGCGAGTCTCAAGGTACATCCAGCATAAATTTTATAAATTCTACACGTGTTCTTAGCAGCCACGTGCTCTTTGTGTCACAGTGCAACTGTTCTGAAGTAATTGCTTGCTTTATGACATAATTTAGCTTTCTTTAAAGTAAGAAAATACCTATTGCATCTTCCTGAAGTGGTAGGAAGCATTGTTCAGAAACATTGTTTTAGGTGCTGCATAAACACATTGTGCAAGGGTAGAGCCTCCTCAAACACCTTATAGACGCAGATAGGACACCACAGATTTAAGACCGAAAGATTAGCAGAATGTAGTACGTGTTTGTATTTGGAGATGATTACTTGTAGCTGTAGCTGTTGCAGCACAGGAGTTTGAAAACAGGTAATAGTACCTTTGTTGCTTTCAATGGAGAGTTTGGAGAAATTACAGAGGAAATAAGCATAGATAAGTACTTAGGAAATTTACTGTTCCTCATTGGAGACAATAGCTGCAGTTTCAATCTAGAATTAATAAAATAAGATGCTTAAAAGGCTAGGAGAGTAATCATAGTAACTTTTGTCTTCTGCTACCTCTCCCTGTTACATTAACAGAAGTGATTTGTTCTATGTAGTTGAATAAAAGCCAGACTTTGCCAAATTTTTTTCTTCAATTGACAAGAAGCTGGAGTAATATGGCTTACATGTTAATAATTTAAACTTGTCACTATTCCATGACCTTGGTAAAGCTTTGGCTTTTCTAATCAGCCTGATTAAAATTTTTGTTTATCATTTGAAATGCCTAATACATTCTCATCAGAAATTGTATTTAAAGATCAGTTCATTCCTTACATTTTCATGTTTTACAAAACTGTTCTTTTTGATGCAGATTGTGCGAACCTTGTGTCTGTTTCTTACACCATCAGAGCGGAAGTGTTCAAGACTCTGTAGAAATGAGTCTTCTTTCAAATACGAGTCAGGACTTTTTGTTCAAGGCTTACTCAAAGTAAGTATACACATACACACATTCATGTTCAAAGAAATATGCTGTTTTCTCTTGATGCCTTTCTGGCCCTATAGCTTTTTTTGTAACTACTTGCATGTTAAAGTTCCATGCCAGGCTTTTCTCTGAAACATCTGTTTCTTGAGTATAGTCCAGAATTGTTCCTGTTCTTTGAGGTACAATAATAATAGTCTTTTGCCTACTTGGGGTTAGAATCCCAAAAGGCATTACATTTTTTTGTTGTACCACAAACAAAAAACAGCAATCCCTCAGTCCTACAGTCTCCCAAGTATTCTAAAAGGACTGTAGCAGTGGCTGATGCTGGATAGAAAAATAATGCTTTTTGCTCTAGTGAGCTGTGTAAACTTACGAAGACCACCAGCATCTNTTGAGGCACCATCCCTGGAGGTATTTAAAAGATATGTTGACATAGTGCTCAGTGAGATGGTTTAATGATAGGTTGTTATTTTTTTATCAGAGTTACGTCGATGGTTGGACTAGATGATCTTAAAGGTTCCTTCCAACCTAGACAATTCTGTGATTCTGTAGTGGACTCAGGAGCCAGCTGATGCAATACAGGTTACCTCAGTATCCGTTTTCACCGTTATATTAAGGCAATCATCAAGTATGAAGGATTTTTTTAGTGGACTGGAACAATTGGTTCTCTCAAACAAAATGTCTAAACAAATGGGATTTAAAATTTAGGCATGATGCTTTAATATTGTTTTGTTCCAATACAGCGTTGTGGTTTTGTTTTGTTTTTGTTTTTGGTTTTTTTTAAAAAGTAACTAGAATAATACTATTTTTTGTTTTTCTGACTAAACCAGGATGCAACAGGAAGCTTTGTGTTGCCCTTCCGTCAGGTGATGTATGCCCCGTATCCTACTACGCATATAGATGTGGATGTCAATACAGTGAAGCAGATGCCTCCTTGTCATGAGCACATCTATAACCAGCGACGATATATGAGATCGGAGCTGACAGCATTTTGGAGAGCTAATTCAGATGAAGAAATGTCTCAAGATCATATTATCCACACAGATGAGAGTTTCACGCCTGATTTGTATGTATTCCTCTGTAACAACTCTCAAAGTTACCTAATTTGGGACAAGAGAGTAAAGTAGTACAAAGTGTATTTTCTAATAAAGTATATGATGTCCTCTTGCTTTTAAGAAATTCCTTCAGCTCTATTAGCAGCATTTGCTTTGGAGGAATCCACCAGTTCTGTCAGTAGTTTTGTCACATTAAATACTACTAAAATTAATTTTCAGTGATGCTTAGGAGCATGTTGTGTCAATTTTGTTGCCTGTTTTAAACAGAAGTATAACAAAGATGAGTGTATTTGAAAGTGCCCAATGGCTTTCTTAGATTTAGTTCATTTCATCTAAAAGCTGTACATTAAAATTCTTTATTAGCTTTAAAAATAGCAGGATTATAATTCATTGAATTTCTGGTTTCTGCCAAATTGTAAGCAGTAATGCTGTTGTTGTGTACTACTGCTGGACATTTAATGTCCCTTTATGTCATTACCTCATATGTTTGTTTGCTTTCTTTTTTATAGAAATGTATTTCAAGATATCCTGCATCGAGACACACTGGTAAAAGCCTTCTTGGATCAGGTAAATTATTGCTTTCTCAGAAAGAACAAGACCTAAAGTTGATTGTTTTGCATCCTAGTAATAGATAATTTAACATGAATAGGTAATTTTTTGGCTGGGTAGTTTCTTTTTTATGTTAGTGCTGATTCTCCTCTGCATAACTAGAGATAAGAATGCCTGTGTATTGTAGCATTAGTGTAATACTGAAAATCCTTCGGAGGTGTGGAAGACAAGGCACGTTTTCTTATGCTGTGCAACAGTGTCTACAATTACAGTATTGAGAAAGCTACCTGGCTGTGCTTAATTTCAGGTCATTTTAAAAAGGAAAACAATACTTCATCCAAACAGAATCGTAAGAAACAGCTTAATTTGTTGCATCTGAGCAGCTAGGAAACAGGGAATGTTTAGCATATATACAAATCTGCTGTTAATGTGCCTGCTTAGCGGTAATTAAGGATATGTTCGGTGTGCGTGCAATGTTTCTTTGTATTCAACATTCTTAAAATGATACTTGAATTTCCATGTCTACCTAATTTTCTGGTATAATTTTTAACAGATCTTTCATCTGAAGCCTGGCTTGTCCCTGAGGAGTACGTTCCTTGCACAATTTCTGCTAGTCCTTCACAGAAAAGCCTTAACTTTAATAAAATACATAGAGGATGACACGTAAGTGAACACATAATAGAAAGCAGGCTTTGAGAAACTTCCTCTGTTGTTTTTTACAACACCCTTTTTTATTTTCCTGCAGGCAAAAAGGAAAAAAACCTTTTCAGTCTCTTCGTAGCTTAAAGGTAGATCTTGACTTAACAGCAGAGGGCGATCTTAACATAATAATGGCTTTGGCTGAGAAGATTAAACCAGGTCTACATTCCTTTATTTTTGGGAGGCCATTCTACACTAGCGTACAAGAACGTGATATGCTCATGACATTTTAATGTTCTCCATTGCTAACGCCTCATGTTGCAGTCTTGCATGGCACAAAATCTATCAGTGTGACCACCACACTTCTGACAATCATTGACTTGACTGAGGATGGAGCATTGGGAGCACAGTACCACTACAGTCTGCCTGAAGTAGGTGGGCATCTTGCCAGAGGGGATATCAGCTTAGCTAGACAAGCATGATTTTAATGAATCCATTTTTTATGTGTGCTTTTTTTTTTAACAGTAAATGTTATCAGAGGCTTCTTTCCCATATGGGTTTATTAGATAAATTCAGACATGTTTTGGTGTATGATAAAGGGAAACATTTTAATTTTCTTTTCCTAGAGACTTTTTTCAGGTATGTGTCAGATTTTTCCCTGTTCTGCTATGTCAGTATTTTTAGTGTTTCCACAGAAGACAATACATATGTCCTCTCTGATCATGGAGGTTGTGAAATAGGGGCCTTGCAGGAGTTTCAAAGAGTTCTTAAAAATGTTTTAAGCGGTACAAATCTGAAATAGGTCTTCCCTCATCCCTTGTTAACACTACTGGCTCCTTCATTTAGAGCATTTAAAGGTGTTTGGGATTTTTTAATATACTACAAAGTGCTATTCATGTGTGCAAACTGTTGACTGTTAGCAACTTAAATAGCAGCACTCTTCAAGTGGGAACTGGGTCATTATTTAAGCAGCTTTGTGCACGTAAGTGCCAAGCAGGGGATTCTGTTGGGCCATCCTGCAATAAAGTGTTCAGTGATGCAGCATAATTGAGCACTTTCAAAACACAAAGGAGAAAACTTGTGTCATTCAGCAGCAGTTGTTAGTCTTTCTGTCTGTAAACTGCTGCTGTTTTTTCCATTGTCTGTTAGAATAACGGTCAGATTAAAGTATTAGACCTTCCCAAAGAACATGAAGGTGACAGCCAAACTAAAACCTAAAACAGTAATTTATTTACTTTTTACACCTCCGTCAATATGTTTAGTAATCTTGATTCAGAGATGAGCACAAACATGAGCTAATGTGATTAGCGATTTGCCAAGTGAATTCGTGCCAATAATCCTGCCAGTCTTCTTAGTTCAGTTTAGCACATCTCCAACATTGCTTTGCTTGAAAATAAAAACACATATGCTACTCGTGTCCCTCAACCGCTCTTTCTCAGTGGCATGTAAGAGTGGTGTGGTGTCCAGTTAATCCAGACCCAGATTTTTTTTACTTTTCACACATTTGGTGTGTGTTATATTGAAATCAGCCGGTACATTTACACTGCATGTTGTTGTATTTCTTCTCTTTTTGGATAAACGTAAGAATATATTTCTGTCATGTTTTAGTGTAACCTAATTCATTCATTGTGGAAGAGCTGCACTTGTGATTGGAAAAGCCATGGCTGCTTTATTCCTTAAACTGTTTATAATGCTTCTTGGCAAACAGCTTTTTTTTTTTTAGTGTCTCTTCCATACAGTGAACTGTAAAAGTTAACATAATCTAGATTCACAACTTTTCCCAAAATGTCCAATACTCAGATTTTAAAAGGAATAATGTCCTTTATGTATATGTCCAGATTGCCCTTGCATTTCCTGAAATGCAAAGATCCATAATTAAATATCTAGAGTGTCAGAAGGACATGAAATTGAGCCCCAGCTGCANTTTTTTTTAATGAACATTGTCAGCGTTACCTGGTTACTCCACATTCTGTGGAGCCATTTGTTTGTTGTTTGTATGTGTATGCAGGACTCTTGCAATAAGCTCAGCACTTCATGAAAAGAACTTGTCAGAATTATGCCGACATAAGTTACTTGTGCTGAGATTCTGTTTGTCTTCCTGCCTTTGTTATTTCCTTTCGCATTTTTAATCAGTTGATCCATTAGAAAAGAGCCTAATTGTGCTAAGTTTTTATTCTTCTTCTAAGAATGTGAAACAGGTGTCTAAGATTGTGTTGTGTCTAAGATTGTGAAAAAACACTGCTGAAACTTCTCATGTAGAAGTTGTGTTGACGTCTTAAGAGCTTTATATGTGCTACTGAAATTAATTACTTCAGCTTGATAGGCATTGTAACACTGACACTACTAAAAGTAAAGCTTTGTTGGTTTACTGAAGATGTCACTTTTTGAAATTACTAAAAGCTGGAAACTTTCTCAGTTGTTACTTTTGTTGCACAACTGTCACAAGTGCACTGTCACAACTGCAGAATGTATAGTGAAGTAAATTATTAAATGCAGCTGCATGTTGTGTTGTAAATCTTGCTCAGGAAACAGAAGTATTATAATAAAATTCATGCACAATTTTCCAAGTTAATTGCTGATTTTTTTCACTGAATTCCTGTTTCTTGTCTGATAGAATCATTATCTTTCATCCTTTGAATTAAAGAAGAAACCTTATTCCTTCTTGTTAAATTAAAAGTTTTTCCTGAAATGACAAGTCAGAGACTGTCATTGATAGAAAGTCATACGTTACTTAGTTCCTCCGTTTCTGTGAAGGACTTAGTCATTTCTGTGGGACACCACTCTGTGGTGTCCCACAGGGCTCGGTACTGGGTCCGGTTCTCTTTAACATCTTCATTAATGATCTGGACGAGGGGATCGAATGTACCCTCAGCAAATTTGCAGACGACACCAAATTGGGTGGGAGTGTTGATCTGCTGGAGGGTAGAGAGGCTTTGTAGAGGGATCTGGACAGACTGGATCAATGGGCTGAGACCAACGGAATGAGGTTCAATAAGGACAAGTGCTGGGTCCTGCACTTGGGTCACAACAACCCCANACTGCTTTCTAAACTACAAACTGTTCTAAAATTTTTACTTAGGCTTTGTAATTGTGAGCTGGCTCAAAGAGTGGTATGTGTTTTAAACCTACGGTTGCAAATGTTGACTTTACAGAGCTGTCTCTCTTAACGTTGCTAAAGGGAAAAGAATAGAAGGAGTCTTTGTGGTCTATGGATCGTCAAAATGTGCTAAACTAAAATGACCTAAAATGAAATTTTTTTATATATTTGTAACAATTGGGGAATAGCATGAAATTATACTTCCAGATCAAATAGAGTTTGAACCAAAAGACTGAAAATTTTTGCTGAGTTTTTTTTTTTTGTTTGTGTGTGTTTTTTTGTGTGGGTTTTTTTTTTTTTTATTCCCCCCCCATTGGTTGGACTAGATGATCTCAAAAGGTCCCTTCCAACCTAGGTGATTCTGTGATTCTGTGATTTCAAGGTGAGACCGGTGTAACTTGTTGTGCTTCTGATGTGCTCAAATAAGAATTTAACCTCTATTTTGCAAAGTTCTAATCCCATATGTGAGAATTCAGAAATGTTTCAAGGAGTTGACTGGCAACTAGCAGTCAGTGAATACCTTTCTTCAGGATTTTAGTTCCTTACAGTTAAAAGAACAGGGCAAATTCATTTCTTCCAGTTGGATTTGGAAGGGGAGTAGTGATTTAGAGCATTTTTAATAGCACATTTTCCTTGATCTAGATTCCTGGTCTTTGTATACCTATGGAGGAAGCACAGAAACATCTATTAAGTGTCTTTCTCGTTTGGACCACAGAGGATATTCTTGGTCTGTTAATATCAACATGTTGTATTGTCAGTTTTATTCCAGAGCAAAATGTGTGGTTTGGTAATATTCTTGTCCCTGAGCTAGCAGTATGATACACAAATACAGGGTGCCAGTCTCTACTGGGAAAAAGCATTCGAAAGATTTCTTTTCTTATTCTCAGATCTGGGCAGTGAGCTGGCAGGGCCAGAGAGGCTGCAGATACGGGACAGTGGTTTTCCCATGAGAACAGCTGGGCAGGGCCAGGGCCCGAGGAGGTGGTGCCATCTCCTTCCTTGGAGGGTTTCCAGCCCCCACAGTGTAAAAGCCTGAGCCCTGGTCTGAGCCCATGGCTGAGCCTGCTCTTGGGCGGGGGTTGGACTGGAGACTTCCTCAGGTCCCTGCAAGCTCAGAGTGTGCTACAGTCCAGCGAGCAGGCTCCAGTCACTGGTGCTAACAACCAGAGAAGAGCTGAGGTGGGCAGTGACCTCTGGAGGGTGATGGGTCCAACACTTTGCTTGGACCAGGCCAGCTTCCACTGATGTTCCTCATGGCATCGTCTGATCAGTTCTCTGATGGCACAGATATAAGCAGGGGCTGAATAAACTCTACTGTGAGAGCACAAGCATGCAAGAGCTTAAAGGTGACCCTGGATTCACCAGTGAAACTGTGGGCACGCTAACGTACAAATGCCAGAAAGAAAAGTTTAGGTGTCAGGAATATATATCTATAGGGAGTAGCACACGTATTAAAACTAATGGCTGCACTTCCTTTACTTGAAACATGAAGGACAATGAGGACTTCTTGTAGAAACATCTATCTCTAGCAAAGAAGCAAAGGCTTTAAAGAGAGAGGAACGTAGACATATAAGGAATGGTAATTAGTTAAAATTACGCAAGATATTTTTGGCTGAGTGTCTGAGTTAAAGGTTGGTGCTGTGAAGCAGTGATATTTCAAAGGCAAATGTCCGAAGCTTCATCCACAACCTGTATAACAATAAGCCAAAACATTTGAAAATGTACGAGACCCAAAAGCTAATTTCTGCAATTTCCATGCCAGCTTCTCTTCCGTTTAGAAAATTGCCTATTTATAGTGTCACAGAATGTCTTTTCCAGCATCAGTGAAATATGACTAACAGTTGCCAGACATTTGGTTTTTAGTAGAAGCAGCAGCATAAGAAATTACAGGTCAGGGAATACTGAAATTTAGTACTGCAGCCTATACGTACAGTAATTTGGTATTTCTGCCAGGGTGTTCACTGGTGTAACTGACTGATGAAACTGCAGTTTCAGCCTTCCACATTCATCCACAGGGAAACAAAACAGTTGTCCTTGCTCTGGTTTCTGTCTCAGGCTGCCTCCACTGCAGAATAATCCTGCGTCACTTTGTCTCCTGCTGGTGTCCTCTTCCCTGTCTCTATGAGAGCAGTATTTAGAAGTGATTTCTGATAACCTAGATTCTGGAGGGAAGTACCTTCTGGCATTTGGGATTTTCTTTTTAGTAGCCAAGGGCAGCTGCAGAGACAAACCACACAGAATACAAAGAGCCTGGAAAATACGTAATGACTTCATACCAGTTTTTGTTGGAGAATTGGGCACTAGCAGGCTGAGGAACGTTTGGGCTCAGTTTGCTTTTATCATTGCTGCTGCCAAGGTCTGGCACTTCCCCTTCACGTTGGAGCCTGGAGAGGTCACCAATTCAAACTGATTATCATGTTTTTTGATTAATGATCACACTAGGAGGAAATGGGTAGGACATCAAAATTGTCAGTGATCTGGGCAATTAGATATACCACCCTGTAATTAAACAACAACACAAAGTACTAGGCTTGACTGTGAAACTGTTAATTATAGGTCTGAAGTCCAGTGAAACACATAGAGACATAATCACAATCAAATTACAATTCTGTTAGTGTGGAGGTGCAAGTCAATTTCTTCCCGCACCAAATCGGCTGGAGACAGACCTGATGGGTTGTCCAAAGGAGCGTCCCACTAGTATCCCAGTCAGCTGGGGCATGCAGGTCAGCATCACTGCTGTCTACAAGCATCTGTGCTCCTGCTGCTGTTTTTTCTAGTTTCTGCACCCAAATTTGGTTTTCCTGATACTGTAACTTGGGCAGAATTGGCCATATGTGGCTTTACCAGCAGCAGTGCTCGGTGTTGGTGACGTTGCAGGCCAAAGTTCCCCTACCATTACTCACTTCAGCCTGGTTGGACTTACTCAGCTCCTAGACATAATTACTTTACTTTATGATTCCATTCCCCTGCCTGGCTCTTACGAAGCACAAGGAGGTCCTTGGCTCTGTGCTGTTTACATACCAAGGCAGTAGAGTTTGTTGTTTTCCACACTCCTGCTGCAGGCTGTCGCAGGTCACCCACAGGTTAGAGGAGTGTGGGGCAGTGGCAGAGCACCTCACAGAATGAGCTGGTGGTTACAGTTCAGGGATCCACAGTGCTAGAGTGTGACAGCAGCCTCTTCATGGGTGTTTGTTTTCCTGTGACTCCATCTAGTAAAGTTGGTCATTGATGCCATCTGGTTGTTGCCACGGTGGCCCTGTAAAATGTGAGCTGGACTTTGGACCTTTCACCATCCCTCAAGTACTCCACAAAAAAAACAGCTGTATTTCTGAATGTTTTTTAGGATAGTTGCAGCCCCCATGACTGTAGCATCTGGCTGAGCTGTATTTACAGCTATCTGTATTTTAGGCAAAATTTTCACATAGGTGTGAAACATACACAAATAAAATCATAGAATCATAGGCTGGTTATAGTTGGAAGGGACCTTAAAGATCATCAAGTTCCAACCCCCCTGCCATCAGCAGGGACACCCTCACAGCTCAATGTGAACAACGAAGGTGTGACAGAAGTATAGTGAAGGCTTCCAGTCACCTTTTTTGATACTGCATTTAAGAAAATAAATTAACTTTTTTTTTTTTTTTTTAAATCTAGAATCATAGAATGGCTAGAGATGAAAGGGACCTTAAAGATCATCAAGTTATAA
>VXBW01003438.1:0-12825 GCA_013400375.1 Thinocorus orbignyianus | reverse complement strand
GCTTGGTGTCATCAGCAAATTCACTGAGGGTGCACTCAATCCCACTGTCCCTGACAAATATATTAAACAGTGCCAGTGCCAATACTGATACTCAAGGAACACCACTTGTCAGTGGTCTCCATTTAGACATAAACTATTGACCATAACTCTTTGAGTGCCACGATCCAGCCAATTCCTTACCCATAGTGTAGTCCGTGCATNATCATAGCCCTGGAGGCATGCATATGTTTCTAACTCGTCTTATTTATTCTCCACGCTACATGCATTTGCACAGAGGTATTTAAGTTGGGCCCCCAATGAAGCCGACTTCCTGGCTGGAGTGGCTGGTATTCTTTTGGTGTTGCACTCCAGATGCTCTCCTACTGATCTGTGATTACTTCTCTGGGCTCTGGGCATCTATTACTGATACTGGCATCACTGGTAGGTGTGGGATAGACTGAAGCTTCCCTCCCCCAACAAACTAAACAACTTTAGTTTAAAGCCTTCACCAGCTTGGCAAGCCTCTTACCAGACACTCTTCCCCTTCTCTAACAAGTGGGCCCCATCAGCCCACCGTAGACCTGATTTCTTAAAGCGAGACCCACAGTCTAAGCAGCCAAACCTCTGGCTGTGGCAGCAGTCCTGTAACCATCTGTTGATTTGCTATACTCAGTTATAGCTATCAACTCCTTTCCCTTTGACCAGCAGGATTGATGAAAAAACTATGAAGTAATATAAGAATTAATTCCAATGTTTTCAGACTGGGATTTAGCTCTTCCATTGGTTCCTCTTTCTCCATAGGAGGCAGAGTTGGAATTTCACAATCTGGATCCTGCTTTGAGAATGGACATAACTTCCAGAGTGTATCAGATACCTCTTCTGTTCCTTTACTTTGTACGTACCTGTAAAGAATACTTTGCCATGAGCTAGCTCACCTCAATATCTTCTCTAGACAATGAAGAACTCACTGAATTAGATACTAGGTATTTAGATACTATAAAGAAATTCTTTACTGTGAGGGTAGTGAGACACTGGAACAGGTTGCCCAGAGAAGTTGCAGGTGTCCCATCCCTGGAAGTGCTCAAGGCCAGGCTAGACAACCTTGAGCAACCTGCTCTAGTGGGAGGTGTCCCTGCCCATGGCAGGGGGGTGGGAACTACATGATTTTAAGGTCCCTTCCAACTCTAACCACTCTATGACTCTATGAATTCATTATTTGGTCAGATTTAAAAGACACATTGCTCTGGACCCAGTAGGTTCAGGGGACCATGCATGAATCTGAAATTTAACTTGGTGAGCAAAAGCAGTTGTCTCATACTGATTTCCTAGAAACTAAAACTGGGACCTGATGACAGGAACATCTCGCATCAGTTTAGTAAAAGATGGCAATACAAGTTTGTGTGATTAAAAATGCAGATGGAATTTATATATAACGAGGCTGATGGTTTTTCTCTTTAGTTTCATGTCTTTTTTCTAGAATATAAGGTCTCTAACTCACAGGCTACTGGGTGTTTCCAGCACCAGAAAGGACTGCCTTTTTTGTGCCATGAGCCTATGGATGGAAGGAAATTAAAGCATTACCATATTCTCTACCTTATTGTGCATCTACTGATTGGTCAGCAAAGGCAGAGTAGTGTGAACAGAGCTTTCTCAGTTAAGGTACAAAAAGGCACTAAGGATGGCAACTTGAGTTTTGTTTTTCACTGTCCTTTTATGTTCACTGTGATTTGAAGTCCTTCCCATTAGACTGATGTGAAAGGTCGCTGGGCCATCTGGATATGGATAACCAGTCATTTGTTTATGTAGTCTGGAAATGCATTTACACAAACTTGGGTAATTTAGTCACCTTGAAACCAAATTAAAGTGTCTGGTCAGGGCTTCACACCCAGGTCTGTAGAATGCTGCTCGAGTTACAGCAAGAAGATTTCTGCATGGGGGCAGGTCCCATTTATGCATATTTTATTTAATTTACTCAAAGCCCTCTGCTTTTCTCTATAAAATTATATTGCCTAGGCAAACTGTGCCACTGCAGACAATCCACAGGAATGTCTAGACTAGCTCTGTATTTTGAAATGCATTTCCCACTCCCTTCCATTAGTCCTTTTCACCAGCTGGAATGCAGTCTTACTTTGTGATGGATTAGCCCACATTTCCATATTTCAGGGAGATGAAGAGGAGTGATGCTACCTGCTTTTTAATGAATAAGTACATCATATTTCACCTTTGGTCATAAAATTGGTGCTCTGAGAGATTGGACTATTATTAAAGCTAGTAACTTAATTAAAAAAAAGGAAGTTATGTGATATGAGATTTTAGAGTATGAATACTGCATCTATTATCAAATGATTCCTTGATGTTATCTGAAGGAGACAGTCACCTTGGAAAATGTGAGCCTTGAAACCTTGCGGTTTTACTGTGTTTTGGAGCTGTATTTTCCTGATTCCTTTAGTTTATGGAGTACCCTGTGTAGTTTTGAAGGTAGTACTGGGCCTCTGCCTTTCCTCAAACTGCTGTGGTAGTAAAAACTTTGCAAAATGTATAGGACCCAGGTAATATTACTGTAATCACAATGAAGAGTCATTGTGTTCTTCTGGATCTTCCTATAGATCCACTCAGAGAAACAGCACAGACAGCAAAAAATGACTCTGCCCCACTTGCCAGTGCCTGTAAGTTTAGCCAACACATCCCTGTGAAAAGCTGAACGCACTGAGGCTGCTGGATGAAAGAGAGAACCAGGTGACAGAATGAGCTTTAACACTGTCTGCTCCCACTGAGGTATGCGTGGGCCTGAGCCCTTCTGGGAGTCATCAGCTCACTTGTCTTAGTGCCCACTGTTCTAGCAAGTGCTTCTCTTTCACTAAACTCACAGTTTGTTCATGCTTTGGCCTTTACGGCAACCTTCCTTCAATGGGAGACGTTTGTGTTGTATTTAGATAAAAGAGTGAATTATGGGTATAGTAATATCTTGGTTTTTTAAAGGGAAGCACATGACAGTGTGCTCCATGGGCTGTCTTGGCATAGAAGTTTGAATTAAAATTTAAACTACTTAGTGTTATGTATTTGTTGAGCCCTCAAAGAATAACTTCCAAGAGTATATTTTATTTAGGTATGTTTTACAAGACATAAACACCAGAAATGTTTTTCCAAAGACTGATCAGTCTTCATAATTTAAAGTACTGATCAAAATAACAGTATTTCATCGTGGGTTCTACCAGCTGATGCTGCTGCACTCAGCGCCTAAACTAATTATACAGTGCAAAGAGCTCCTCCTAACCTTCCCTCTCCCAGTTGTCAGACTGGAAAATAGGCTTTAGTAACCCATCTGGGAGTTCAATCTAGGGAGAAATAGGCCTGAATATCCAAGTGCCCTTGCCACCCACTTCTCTTTTATATCAAGGCTTCTTAAAGTTGAGTGCCTCTTCTGCTGGTAAAATAACCCAGATCCAAAACAATTAGAGCCTTGAAAGCTTTGAATTTTCCCCAGAGAGTTCCGGGCAGCCAGTGCAGCTGTCTGAGCAGCAGTGTAATGCTCTCCTGTTGTAAAGTCCCACTTACTAAGTGGGTTGCCAGGTGCCAAATTAGCTTTGGTGTTCGAACGGTGTCATTAAATAGAAGGAGGGATTAGAGCTAGACAGGGAGTAGGCCAGGCTAAATCTGAAACGACATTAATTCACAGCTTTTCCAGTTGCATATACATCTTTCTGGAAAATGCTTAAGTGCTATGTCAACAGTCAACAGGTGAGATTAAGCTACAAGCAAAAATATATATCCTTGTGTGTATGTGGATATTTTAAAGTGTATGATCATACCCAGACTGTTCTAATGTGTAATTTATGACACATGGTATCCAAGGGATCCAAGGGATACCATAAACTCTTCTGTACCTCATTTATTTTTTCCAATGTTTAGTGACAAAGCACAGCAGACATTGGTTCACAGTAGGCCTTCCTTCAAAATGCGGTTGAAATATTTAAACACTAGTGAAATTCTGCACAATTTCAATTTTTTTCTCTCTTTTTGAAGGAATTTGCCTTGTAATAGTAGGCCACACTAATACAGCATGGACATACTGGGTTTTTGCATGAAACATAAATCAGAGTTTGTTCAAAAAGGAGCATAACTTCTGCATTAAATACTGGGATCACTGGGAACTTGGGCGAAGAAGGCAGTTTGCAGCACTTTGCATACAGCCCTTTGATAACCTAAGCTCTAAGCATAGGTGGAGAAGGGATCGTGGTAGCTTTAAGCAGGAGCTGAGAAGTTCCACATCCCCATGACCCTCTAATGGTGGAGGAAAACAGATGAGAAGAAAACTTAGAAACAGACTTAGTAGTAGTCGTGCTTAGGCTTGGTTACTTATTTAGCTCTTGTACACCAGGGAGGAGGCAGGCTGGATGCTGACTATGCGTGGTGTTCCTCTGGCCTGTCTTCAATGCATTATATCTATATACATTATATCTATCTATATATACATTTTATCTAGCTATATCTTTCTTTCATCTCTGTGTGTCCTAGAGCAAACAGAATGTTTCTCTTCCTCATTTCCTACTGTAGCATATGCTGGTGGGTAGGTTGGGCCTAGGTGGGAATATAAACTTTCTGTTGGTTGACATCACCTGGAGATCTCTTCACTCTCTTTCCTGAAAAGGTTGTTGAGCATTACATCCTCTCACAAAACACTGCTGGCAAAGGTTTAAGAAAAGGACTCTGCTTTGCAGGGCTTGGGTTATTAGTTCAGCTGATGTCCTGTCCTCAGATTAACCAGCATCCAGCTGGTTAACCGTCCAGTCCTGGCTGGTGCTCTAAAGGCTGTAATGGTTTTCACCTGTTGAAGAAATCACAATTCTATCCTTCAGCTACATGGGATCATTGGAGAAAGGTAATTTTGACCTTTCCTTTTCTATAATGTGATTTGAGTGGTTGAAAAGAAAATCTTCAATCAAATAGCTCTTAATGGAGCTGGAAAATCAAACAACGTGTGCTTTGTGAACTTGACAGGGTGCCTTCATGTTACGTTAATGTTCTAGCAATCCAGGAAGAGATAGTCTTGCCACTAGTTCCAGGAAAGCAATGTTTCTACTGTTTATGCTCAAGAAATCTTTAGCCATTTAGGTGATCATGTTGGCAGGAAAGCCTTTGCATTTGAAGGCTAACTTTTGCATCTTCTGCCAACTTTTGGTACAAATAGCAATTTGCTATTTTAATCCTCAAATTAAATCATACATGCTTTGTTGGAGGGGAAGGGGAAAGGAAGCACAGGTTCAAAAAAAAAAAAAAAAAAGGAATGGACTTGGGTTTTGTCAAAATGCAGTGAGATTGGAGCACTTTCTGATGCACACATTTATGGCAAATAAATCCTAAAGAGATTTCACAGTTATAAAAGCAGGATTAAGTTCAGAGAGCAGCTTGAATGCAACCATTGTCCTGAGAGAAGCCTTGAGCAGTGTTTGACTTAAAGGAAATGGTAACTGGATTTTGCTGTTTACTTTTTGCTGGGTAGGAATGGCAAACAACACTCTAATCTCAAAAGGACAAAGGGCACTAAGTTCCAGTCTTGATCACCTCCATATAAATTTTTAATCTCTTCTCTGTTAGAAGTGGGAGACTTTATTGGTTTATGTTGCAAAGATTGGGCAAACCTTGTTTCCATGTACTTCAACATAAAATCTAGAAGGCATTACCTAATGCCAGCAGTGGGTTATGTTTTGCATTAGAGAGTTCTAGAAAAGTTTTCTTAATGCAGAAGCAAAGACAATAATGTAGTCACATGAAGCCTTTTCCCTCTAGGTACTGTTTCCTCCTTAATTTTAGCATCACTCACGCTGCCTAGTGAACACTAAAGAGGTTGTGTTACTGTAGAAATACTGAAGTACCTGCCTCTCCCACCAGCTGTCAGCTGCCAAAAACCTGTAAGATTATCCCACAGGTAAGCAGAAACTGGCAGGCAGCAGAGGTAAACAACATGATTCACACAGGTCTCTTGACCTCAGCAGTGTTTCTCTTTCACACCTGAAACTACCAGCAAATTTAGTCCACTGGTGTTGAGCTGCTCTCCAAACAACAAAGGATTCTTTCTGCGAGACAGTGCCATGGCTTTTGACGGCAATAACTGTATCTGGGTAACCTACGCACAGGTTATCGCTGCTGTCAGACCTCAAGTTAAATATGGGTTCTTTTCTTGACTCCCTCTCACCAGTTTTTTCAGTCCAGACACCATGGTCTTGAGGCAGTTTTGACAGACTTGGAAATAATGGAATGGCATATCTGCATCAAAACACGCTCAGGCCTCAGGCACCACAAGGAGGCCACACAGTGTTCTTCCTGAAGCCATTCAGCTGCTGGAAATGAATTGTTTTACGGGCAAGTATAACTATCAGACAATCAGCAGAGGGAGTAGCTGTCTTTCTGAATCAATGAACCAGAAAATAGGCTTTTGACAGGATCATCATAATCTCTGGCCAACATTAACAAAAAAGAGATTCTAGGCCTAATAAAGCTGTCATGGAGCAATCCAATGGTTTTATTCAGAGTTCTTGTACCTTCCCTTCTCGTGTCCTGCCTCTTGCCAGGTCTGCGAACGGTAAGCTCTGGTTTCCAATAGCAGCAATTATGCAGGACATTATGGTCTGTGAGCCACCCACAAAAATAGCAAAGCTGGTATTAGAGTGGTTTTTTATATCACTATATTAACTGCTGCTGCTTGCCACCACACTGCACATGCTGGAACAACTCCAAATTGCAGAAAGACATCTTAAGTTAAAAAAAAATATATATATATATATAGAAAATAAGTCAATATATGAAAAAGCTGATTCTTTGTCCACTCATGGTTAACAAGGACATTGTAATCTCTCCTGACAAACCATGCTCTTTTACCAGGTACATCAGTAGGAGATTTACTCCAATGCATCACATCCTGTAAGTGAAAAATCAGGCCTGGTGGCACAGCTCCTACATATAGCAGAGAGGAGATTTAGTATTGTACTATTTCTGTTTAATGCCAAAGACTTCACTGTATGTTCACCATACTAAAAAAAACCAACAACACAGTGAGTCTAGGGACTTTAGAACATTTAGACTTTCTCTTAAGACTATTTACCGCATCTGGAAGCATATTAGATGCATTGCTGTATTAAAAAAAAGAAACAAATTTCCACATCTTTTTCTTTTATGAGAAAGAAACAGCCTCTTTCTATTTGTACAGGTGCACATGTGTGGTGGGTGGGTAAATTGTCTATCTGTCCCACATGGGAGGGGGGTGGAGACCACACTTTCAGGTCTGAGTTGTTCTAGTTGTGTAAATCAGGTGTGTAGGCAGCAGAAATAAGCTGGGAATGGATGCATGGAAGGGATCTGTTTGTTTACAGCAACAGGTACAAGCCATACAGTGTTGGTATCTGCTCCTGAGAGAGCAGATCTGGCCCCATTGCACTTCAGACCCTTCCTCAGCAGTGTTGGCTTGCCTTCAACGCTGGCACAGGTTCCCCTGCAGTGCAGCCACAGATGTTTGTAACCCAAGCCACTGTAGGCCAACCTGCTGGCTGTTGTGGCCTTGCTTAGGTTGGTGAATACTCCTTCTGTTGCCAGGGCTATCTGAGAAGCAACTACACTAGATCTGTGCCGTACACGGGGAACTTCAAGGCAATAATGTGGTGCAAAAGAGGATTCTTGTGTTGAATTTCTCTTTACGGCAGCAGGCCTTTACTGAGCAGTAATTTGGAGTTAAGTCAGAACTCGATGCTGTGTAGAGCACGCTGTGAACAGTGAAGAGCTGTTAAAATCATGAACCAGTCACGATGGATACTGACATGAAGTACCCTATGGGCTACCAATTGAAAGGCGTGCAGGGAGATACAATCCTACAAGAAAGTACAGTTAATTTTGCAGGCATTGTAGATTTAACCTGTTCAGAGTTTCATTGATTGATTCTCTGAATGTGTTCATTTTCTTTCTTTGTCTGTTTTCAGGGTTTTTTTCTTTATCATTTTTCTGTAGAACGCTTAGGGGAGCTGAGTCATGCTGGTGATTAAAAAAGAGGAAAACTCACTTAAAAGTGACCACAGATGAAGATCTACAGATATGAAGGGTACATAGTGTTATCTTCCTTCTTTCAAAATATTCTGCTGCATAAACACATCCAAGTCAGCCAAAAATGGTAAAAGGTAGGCATATTCTATTATGCTGCTTTGCTGTAATCTCTCCTTCTTCCTTCCTCACATCACAAGGCACTCTTTGTAACCTAGGTATTAGCTTTAATAGCTGGGGGAAAAAAAGCATTTTATTTAACTTGCAAGAGAATTTTCAAACACAATAGGTCTGATAGTAGCTTAGTTACATGATACTGGCTATATGCAGAGGGTGTAGCATGATATAGTCCTGTGGTTTCAGTAAAGTTCTGTAACATATAGTCAGTAACAAGGCCAGTCCTAGTATATAAAGAATTGGGTGCTGGTAAATACAAAGATATAGTTATTTCAAAATTACATTGAGTTGTTTAAGTTGCATTTCCAAGGTGTTTTTTCACCACGCTACTTTGGAGCTTCACATGCCTACAGCCCCTGACACGAGAGTCTGCTATAACCCACTTCAGTGCAAAATCAGCTGAACTGCCATTGACAGTCACTGATGTAACGTAAGATGCTGTATTTCCTATTAAAGCAGACTCAGCTTTGGGGATGTTCATCAGCCAATAAGGTGCTGTGACCAATAAAGTCTTACATGCTATCCCGGTTTGAGGTAAAACAGAACCAATTTTCTGGGCAGCACTTTTACTTTTTAACTAAGCCTCTTCTAACTCTCTGATATAAACAACAAATTGTGCAGAAACTGCTCACTCTCAGAGTAATAAGACCTGGTTATGGTGAGGAACACAATGCAGAGAGGCTCTTGCTTATACTTATTGCTGTAACAACCAAGGTCTGGTAATTTCGTTATTTGCCCTGTTGGAGGGTCGGAAATGGAAAAGCATAGAGAGGTCACACCTGTGGGGAGGAGCGGACGGGACAGGTGACCCAAACCTGGACAATGGGGTATTCCATCCCATCTGTCCCATGCTCAGTATAAAAGCTGAGGGATCAAAGGGACAATTCTCTTTCTTCAGTGGCCAAAATCTGAGGAGGACCATGTCTGTTTGTCGGTCTTTGATCCCAATCAACATATTCCTAACTCCAGAGCTGGAATCCAGTTCCCATCCATCTCTGAATCCAGTCTGGGACTTCCTCAGTGCCTGCCAGTGACATTATCCTGGAAGCTTGATACCATTTTGTATATATTGTATCTATTTCATTATTTCCTTTTGATTTTATCATGAATATTTTCATTAAAGTAGCTTAGTTCCTTCTAAATTCATAAATCTCAATTTCTCTTCCTTCTCTCCTTGAAGAGAGGTGGGGGAGACCATTACTGGCAAATCTGGCCCAAACCATGACAATGTCACAGTTGATTCCTCCAGCCAGTATTTAGCAATGGCCTATTTTAACTTAGTTTAAGCAAATTCAGGGGTTTGATGTAAAATTAAATCAGCTAGTTTAAAGCAGAATGGAGTAAAAATTATCTTCAAATTTAGATTGGGTTTAACAAACCCACAACAATTTCTTGTGGACTCAAATCAAAACCATAAGCTGGCCACTTGAAAGAGGAGGAGGCAAGCTCTAATTTTATCATCCTCCTTTCCCAAGAAAACAGTTTATGATAGCATCTTCTTTACATGCATGTTCCTGTTCTTCCCACTGTCCCCAAACTAGTTCTGATTTTGCTAGCCAGTTTTGTAAAATTGTAAAAAATCCTAAAACAAAATAAAAAACAGAGAGGAAAGAGCCACAGGAAAATAACTCTTGTAAGCTCTACTTGTAAGATCTTGGTTCTTTCAGAGCATCTAAGCACATTTAGCACCAAACAGAGCAACATCTCAACAGGTTGCTCCTGCTACTTTAAATTCTTTGTACGACCGTGATCTGCCCCATCTGTGTCCCTCTCCATTCTAGATTCCCAATAGTTGAAGATATTCAGCAGTCCTCAACCATTTGATGCTGAATTAAGCTGCATTTGCTTATACTGATAAAAAATAATCTGAAGACCTGCTCATTTTTTGGTTTTATTTTCTTGTGATGTGTATTTTGTGTGGTAGGAGGAGGAAAGACCCTTGACTTCAGTATTGTTGCTGTCCATCTTTAGAATAACAGAGCATACATGACTGAATTGA
Organism: Thinocorus orbignyianus; assembly: GCA_013400375.1. Classification (NCBI taxonomy): domain Eukaryota; kingdom Metazoa; phylum Chordata; class Aves; order Ciconiiformes; family Thinocoridae; genus Thinocorus; species Thinocorus orbignyianus. The sequence goes on along the minus strand of VXBW01003438.1, from coordinate 2,645 downwards.
TTCCTGGCTAAATTCTGCTGAAGTAAATTGACTGATTGGGTTCTGGCTTCCCTCCCAGCAGCAAAGAAGCAATTTCCATTGAGTGTGCTGGTGAACATGGCTGTGACAACGATCCAGTGTACAACACAACCACAGAGCAGGGAGATGCAGGCATCTGCCTCTTCAGAAAGTCAACTATCGTTGATGTGCTTTTAAGCAGTATGTCCCTTTCACCTCTTGCTCTTGCTGGAGTATGCTAACACCTCTAGCAATTTGTGATAGTTAGAAAATAAAAAAGGAGTAATAGATTAAGTTCCAGAAAAGAATTGTGTCTGTAGCTTGTCCTTTCCGGGCTCTAGTTTGTCACCAAAAACACATTCTTCCTAGGCAGAACTGACAGGCTCGTGATACATTTTAATGATTATGAATTACAGAAAAGGGAGTGCTGTCCTCAAAGACACTGTCTATCCTTGTTTGAGTATATACAACAAAGTGGATCTTGTCAACCACGCTTAGTGCATTTTAAAACATCTTTCCATGTAGCATTTAGAGGGACACAAACTTCAAACTTTTGGGGATACTGGAACAGGAAGACTATAACTTCTGTACGTCGTTCAGTTGTTTTTAATAGGGAACTTGTCAGAAAATTGGTTTATTGTTTTTCTGGGGTTTGACCTGGTATTGTCTCAATATTATGGGTAAGTCTTTTCAAATACTTCAGGAAAATTTGAGTATGGCATTTTCTCTATTTTTAACTACTCCTTCTTAGGGGTCTGCTTCCACAAACTCCCTGTACACATATTTTACTGTCTTCAGTAAAATCCCTACAATCCCTACATAGGGATATGGGATACAGCAGTGATAATATCAAACCAGGCTGCAGTTCAGGAAAAAGAAAAGACCAACGAACTGCCTGAAATCAAGGAGCTGTTAATAAGATAAACAGCAGTTCTACCAGTGACTTTAACTGGCTCATTCTGTTATCAGAAGGAAGATTATTTCTACTGGTATTTGTTCAGATACCTCTGTGAGAAACACCTAATGGCAGCCACACTGAAACTAAAATGTCGTTTGAAAAAGGGTTAGTTCTCAGGCTGTTCTTGCTGTGTTTGTGAAGGTACAAGGGTTGCTTCCACTATCTTTATTTGCAGGTGTTTTGAAAGAGCAGTTAATCAATCACAATATGGTATTTCCTCCAAGCAACTCTGTCTCCCCCAGAGTCACAAACGGCTGGCAGCTTCTAAGCTACCCATTCACCTTTTCTTCTCTGGTTTGGTAGACTAAGCCAAGCTCTCACCTCACAGGTCACAGATTTGGCCTTTCCCCCGGGCAAGTTGAGGCTTTGCCTCTGCCACATAGGAGCTGTTGCTTCAGCCCACCTCCTGTTGGCAAAGACAGAAGTTGGACACTTCTGTGATGGTATACTTGGGGTCTACAGTGGGGGGAAAAAGAGGCCACCTTCCTTTGCCTTTCATAGTGGGAAAGGAGGTAACGCTAGTCTTCAACAAACCTTGTTGATTTGTTGCAATCTTCTGCAAACCTGTGATGTGTCATCTCCCCCACACCTTCTGAAATATGATTCCTCCAGAGGAGAGACTGATCAGTCGCCAAGGACATTTGCCAACCCTTGCACACAGTTCTTAGAAGAATGCCTTCAATTTTGCATGGTCTTTTGTCTTGCATCTTCGTTAGGCTGTACGGTTTCTCATGTTTTTTTCTGCTATTTGAAAAGATGGGGATTTAGTTTTTTATTCACCCAGTCTTAGTGAAAACAGGGTTTCCAAAAGTCAGTCAGCATTGTTGTTTTGTTTGAATTTTTCCACTTGAGAATAAATAGTTTGGCACACAGCCGTTTTATTTTGCTTCAGGTGCCACTGAAATGGCTCTTTGCTGTTACTAACTCTCTTCCTTCCTTTTCTTTATTTTTCATCTTTTTCTCCAGTAGAAAGAATGGGTCAGATGGGAAGGTATAAGACCCTTAAGTCTTTGTCAGCATGCAAAAGAAAGAGCTTTTTGTCCAAACTGTGTATGTATATATACTCAGCTGGGAGAATGTTTTGTTGTGGTGTGGGGGTTTTTCTCCCACTGAGGCAACCAAATCAGTGTAACTTCAAAGGTGAATTTAGCTACACAAATGGCTGTGCATCCATAAATGGTGTGGATCAGATAAACCAAAAACCTCTTTAGCTGATAGAACAGCAAGATGAATATGATTATTTATCTCACCCTCCACCCCTGAGGGAAGGTCAGAGCCGATGCGGCAAGCTCCTTCAGAGCCTGCTGTCTACGAGGAGCCCTGCCCAAGATGCTGGTGGGGGTTGGTATTTCCCTGCTGCTTGTTACGGGCTCCACCACAGCTCAAAGTACGGCATTTGTTGTCCTAACCTGAGGTAAATTTTCCACTAAGCCCCGCTAAATAGGGTGTAGGATTAGGCCTCATCCCGGTAGCCAGGGGAAGCGGTGCCTTGGTGCCAGGGACTGGGCCCCAGAGCAGGGGGCCCGGAGGCACCCGGGCGCCCCGGGAGCTGAGGGGAGCCCCCTCGGTGCCGGTTGGGGTGCTCCCCTGAGAGTGATGGCCGGTGCCGGTGCCGCGGCGCAGCTCCCCGGCCGGCCTGACGCCGCCATTTCGACAGCCGCTGCCGGCCGCCCCAGGCCCGCCAGGGGGC
>VXBW01003437.1:989460-1055373 GCA_013400375.1 Thinocorus orbignyianus | reverse complement strand
AAAGAGTTTGTCTGTTGCTAACTCTACAATTCCTTCTGCAATCAGTATCAAAGATTCAGTATGTCAGTCATACGAAGAGATCCAGCCATCCTGAAAAGGGCAGTGTTTAAAAATATATCTTTATGCACAAACCAAACCTGTCTTTTAGCTGGCATCTTTGCTGCCAACATTGAAAAGGAAAGCACCAGTCTAGGTAATGGATGAAGTAAAAAAAGCACATATTGGGTGCCCAAAACAGCTACAAACTTAAAGGGAAAACTAGGGACTCAAACTAAAGAAATAATTATGATATGAACACAAAAACATCAATTAGGCAATTAATGTAAGGCATGACTGGGTTAAACCAAGTTTTGATTCCAGCTAAACATTCAGTGACTTTTTAAATCTATTTATTTTTTGACTACTGTATGAAGTAATGGAAAAAAATAATTTCCTATTTCCTATGTTAGCATAGAGAATACAATTCCCGAAGAAAAGCACTATTGTATAGCTGAGATTTTCTGTATTCTTTTAGTATTTCAGTTTCACTTATTACAAATGCAGTTCTTAAACTAAAAAAAAAAGCAGACCAATATATTGAAATGATATTTTTTTCTCTTATCTGTCATTCAGAGAACGTATCTGTGAGACTGACATCACCAGACGGGCAGGTGCTGCTGAGATAGCAATGCTCACCCTGGAAGGTCCCCCTGGCTTCGCCCCTCTCCCTCCCACACCCACACCCACTCAGTCCAAAGGACGTTTCATCTGTTTCATTTTAAGACCATCTAGTTTCTGATACTGTTTAGGTTAATTAAGAGTAGAGAATTTTTTTTTTTTCTTAAAATGGTTATTTGCTTCTTAATTAATATGGCAGGGTGATTATACATTTTGTTGATTTGTTACATTTGTATTTGTAATATTTTAGTATAATGGTCAGAGGCCAACGAAAGAATAGGGTTGTGTGCAAACACACCACCACACACAAACAAAAGTACACAACACGCATTGTAATTTTATACACTTTATACGTCCAACAAACCTAAGTAATCATTTCAGTAGCATTCTGATGTCATACAAATATATATTTTGTTTCCATTTTATAAAATATGATGGCACCCTGATCCTACAGGATAATAGAGACAGCAACCCCAGATGCTTGTTTATTTGCAATGTCAAAAGTTTATTAACTACTGTTTCCACAGTAAACAGACATGGTACTGTTTGCCAGATAATCTTCTCCCTGCAGAAGCTTGTTGCTGTAGCAACCCGTTGGAACAGCCAGGATGCCAAACTGGCCATGCCATACACGCACACAAGGCATGATAGTTCCAGGAGAACCAAGTTCAAACAACAGAACAGATCTGGCCACAGCATTGCTGAATGGAGTATTTCTGCACATGTAAGACTGTTTAGATAGTTAAATACACCAACGAGTCCCTTTGTACAGGCAAGATCATCAAAAGACCTTATATAGATTGGAATTGGCGTAAGTAAAGTCTGTTAATTTCTGGTGAGTTTTTTCCCTCACTACAAAATGTAGTCCTGAATCCATTGCAGCTTACCTAGCCATGGACTTACCACCCTCACAACTTGTTTTTAAGAGCACCTAGATGCTATTGCACCTAGGTCTTAAAGTGACCTTGACTATGCCATTGTTATGGCATACTTTGAATGCTAATTTTGAAAGTTTGGGCATTGACTAGAATTATTTTCTGTTAGTAATGAAATACTAGGCTAATTCGTACATTACTAAATTAAACATCAAAAGTATAGTTAAGTGCTGATAACTAGGATCAGTATAATTCACATGACAAATAAAAACTATATTCTTCACGTATTAGCCAGTATAGATACAAATTCTTTTTTATACATTTCTCAAATTTGGTAAACTTAGATACAAAAGGCTATCTAAAACAGTGTCTCCTTACAACTTTTGGCAGCAATCTTGGCTTCGGAAACTGCACATCACTTCCCCATCTCCCTTCTTCCGTTTGCACACACAGGGGTTTTGTTAGTACTTTTAGTATTTGGGTTATCTCAATCTCTCCCACTTATCATGACATTAAGGAAATGTGATTACATATGCACATGTGCTTCATGCATAATTACATGCATGAGTACTTCTGAAATCATATTCTCTGTGTAGAGACACTTATATATACACATACCTGTATATGTATCATGCATGCAGTATTATTCGTATGTATGAAGGATGGAAACACATAAAAGATTGTGAGCATATAGCACAATAATAGGATTAAGACTATAGTTAACTCTAGTAGGTTTCTAAGAAACATGCAAAATATATTAAAACAAACAGAATATTTATAATGACTGCATATTTAAGAATAGGGATATGTTCAAATATACTTATTCAAAATAGAATAAAACTTCAGGTATACTGCCCTACTGAAACTAAGAGAGGAAATGTATTTCCATATGCAAGTGAGCAGACATACTAGGATGCATCAACATGCATGTTTTCTATGCATGTACTAATTGCACATTAATTACAGAAACAGAGTGGTTGAGGTTGGAAGGGATCTCTGATCTTATCTAACTTACCAGCTGAATAAAAGCAAGCTAGAGCCAGTTGCCCAGAACTGTGTCCAGATGCCTCTTGAGTATCTCCAGGGATGCAGACTCCACAACCTCCCTGGGCAGCCTGTGCCAGAGCATTTCCTGATGTTCAGAGAGAACCTCCAGTGTTTCAGTGTGTGCCATTGCCTCTAGTCCTGTCACTAGGCACTACTGCAAAGAGCTTGGCTACATGCTCTTTGCACTCTCTCTTCAAGTACTTATATAAATTGATCGTATTCTCCTTCATGCCTTCTCTAGGCTGAACAGTCCCAGCTCTTTCAGCCTTTCCTCATAGGAGAGATGCTCCAGTCCTTTGATCATCTTGGTAGCCCTTCGTTGGACAGTCTCCAGTACATCCATGACTCTCTTGTACTGGGGAGTCCAGAACTAGTCTCAGTACTCCAGGTGTGGTCTTGCCAATGCTGAACAGACGGGAAGGATTTCCTCCCTCGACCTAGTTAACAATTTGCCAAATGTGTCCCAGGTTACCCACGCTAATGCCTCCATTGTGGCATTAGGGAACATTGCTGCCTCACGGTCAACTTGGTGTACACCAGGACCCCTAGGTCCTTTCCTGCAAAGCTGCTTTCCAGATGGCACCTCTCCCAGTTGCCGTGATTATTCAGAGATTACTGAGAGTGGCCACAAAATGACAACAGTCATCTCCCCCAGCACTCGTGGGTGCATCCCGTCAGGGTCCACGGGTTTACGTATGTCTAGTCTGCTTAAGCATTCTCTATCCTGATCCTCTTCTACCAAGGGCAGTAGTAGTAAATTAGTTACACAGAGATAATTACTGGATATATGCATAATTAGTACCTTTGTATAGATAAGAAACAAAATCACATGTTAAAGAAGTTATTTAAATTTAAAACAAACCAAAACCAGAAATGGGGTTTTATTCCAAAAACTGAATCCCAACCAACTGCTGCTATTCTGTTCTTTAAGGCGCTTCCTTCGAGGCAGCAGAACAGACTTTAATCTTTTCTGCCTGGAATTCATCAGCAAGGGTCCTTTCTTGCTCAGAACATTTTTCTGTATTTGTTTAATCAGTAGACTCATTTTATGTAACAAAACACAATCTGGACTTTTAATCAAGCTGATTTAAGCCCTCTATTTTAATTACAACCAGATAAATAATCATAACCAGTGGAAGTTAGAGGGGGTATAAAAGATAGCCTAATTTGACCCATTTTCTTCCTAACATGAAAATGTTATCTTCTAACTTATGTTGTATTGTACCAGGATCAACATCTGTACATCCAGTAAATATTTTCATGTCAGTATTTTAATAACATTAAAATCCTGCTTGATTATAACAGCACAGATCAGTTTCCCCCTGAATTGTATTACCAAAAATGCTTCTGAAACATCATTGCCAAATGGCTTGTTCAAGTCTCTATGAAAGGGCACTGCTCATTGAGAAACAACATCAGATCTTTGCTGTCAAAATTATCTACAGGGGACACATTTTAGCATCTTATAATGTTTCTAACCCTTTTGAAACACTTCTGTGGTTTCCTGAACATTTCCCTTGATACCCTATAAACAAAAGGTCAGATCTGCATTTATCCAGGTTCCATAGTTATGGGAGATTTATCACTGCAATATCTGAAGATGTGGCATCAGCAAGCAAGTTGGAGCACCGTATTTCATTTCAAGCAGACGAAGCCTTCAGCACTCTTTTTTTGGTGTTTTTTTTTCCCTCTTAGCAAAATTGAAATCAAGGCTCAACAGAAAATTTTGGGTTGTTTTCTAAATCACCTAAACAATTCAATTAAAAAAATAGAGATAAAGCAGTAAAGAAGCACCAAGGGAGTTTGATTCTTTTGCTAGGCTTGGCTGACGACTGGTCTTGAAGTAAACTAGTTATTCGGACATACAGTCCTGGTACAAGAATTGATCCCAACTATCAAGCATCAAAGGAGCAGTAGCAGTTTCAACATCTTAAGTGAGTCTGAAGAAACTTTATATAGTAAAGAAACAATATTTGTCCTTTCTCATTTGTTTACCTTGGGCATTTGACAGAACTTTCTCTGCAGTTTGTTTTCTCAGCAGTGTCAGTTCTCTCCTTTGTCTCTACTGGCAGCCAGCACCAGGCACAACTGAAGGACCAGAAGCTATTTTTAAGTTTTTGCTTCTATCCCTCTCCCCATTTCCCTTAATTGGCTATGTTCAGGTCCACATTTTCCCTTTAACCTAGAAATTGCCTGAGCTCTTAGTGTTAGGTTTTAGCAACAGATGGTACACTTCCCTCTCAGTTAATTCTGAACCAGTATCTCAGGGTTGAGATTGCTAGAGGTGTTATCTTTCAGTAGAGATTCTGATTTTATAATCATTACCAATCCAAAACCTATTTTAAAGAAAAAGTTGCTAAGCTCTGTTGTGGCATCATTCTGTGTCAAACAACTGGGTCAGTCTATCTAAGAGAATGATGCTACTGGAATGCAGAAGATGAAAAAATTAAATGTAATAAATGGAGAGTTATTAACTACTTGCTACCAAGTAAAATATCCTCTCCCAAATAACACCCAAGTTTCTGCAAGTTTTTGCCAATGGCAGTGAAACAACTTTCCTCAACCTGGGTTGTAGGAGAAAGCAATAAAATAAAATTGAAATTAAAAAAAAAAAAAGTAAAAGAAGAGCTAGAATCTCACGGAATGAGGAAAAGCAGGAAAGAAAATGGGGTTAAAAATAATTGATCAACTGTGAGGGCTCGGTTGGAGAGAAGGTTAAGAAAATTTGATAAAGTTAAAAGAAGAACAGGAGACAGTTCATGGCCAATAAAAATGGGGAGAGCAACATACGGAATCCATGGGAGCCTGGCAGGATGAGTAAAACAATGGAAGAAAGAGAGCGACCATGGGAAGTGCAGTCCAGAAACTGCCACTAGACTGAACTGTGAAACCAAGATCTGATGTTAGGAAATTCAATAAACTCTAGAAAAATGTTGGGAATTTAACAGATGGGGACAATAAATACATATTTTTAATTTAAGATGTTCTTACAATAACTCTAGTATTAGTACCATGGGTCATGAATCTATTAAAAATATGGAAATAAAGGGAAAATTAAAGGAAATGAGCTTGGCTCTCAGTACTCTTGATTCCTTGCATGAAGAGCAAAATTCAATTGAAATGTTTCCTGGGGCAGAGAAAGATTAAAGGAAAATTAATGTTACTTTATGGACACAAATAATGTTTCATAGCATTTGTCTGTGGTTATCATAGCTAAAGGCTAAATAGAATATTAAGTTTGGGTGAAAGTTCGAATCATACTATATGCAGCTGTTCTTGCTTCTTGTTGCCTAAATAAATTCCATTGCACCAACGAGCAAAGAGCTGAAACTGTAATGAGTCCTACTGTTTTAACCTCTGACCAAAATCTTTATATATTTAGGTATCAAAAGGTTATATAGCCTGTTTGGTTTGTTGTGGTTTTTTTTTCACCAAGAGATGCCGTGGATCCTTAATTTGCACAGATCCTTTACACAGTACTCTGAATTCTCCAAAAGACAATCTCATTTGCCCTTCAGCTAATGGCTTTTGAGCAGACTGACCTTTATCCTTATTTATGCCCAATTCTTTCAAACTAGCATAACATTACAAAGAATTTATTTTGTAAGGGACCCTTAAATTTGTCTGCAAGTAGGACATTTCTCTACAGTAATTTAAAATCAAAATTCAACCACTTATTCCCATTAATTAGATTTGTGGAACAACTGGGAACTATTAAAATACGTATAGCATGATGAATAACTTTTGTACTAAACATTATTCTCTGGTCTCCTTTATTCCTTTCAACCCAAAATTCACCATGTCATGTGGACTCACTTCAGCAGTTCTCCTTCTCTTCATCTCTACCCTCCTTTGTTCATAAATCCTGTAATTCATCTACTAGCTAAAATGACATATAATTCAGGAGAAATTCCCAATAAAATACACAGAAGAAGAAAATAAATGTATTGCTGCTTGCAGTTAGTGTTGCAACTGACTGTTAGCTTGCTTTCTCTCTGGCAGGGCCTGGTTTTTTCTAAGAGGAGCAACGCCTCTGTATTCATCTTGAGATGTAAAGCATTAATAAAACAATATTCATATTCTTGTTAGTAAAATGTATAAAAGTGAACAATCCAACCATTGTTAAAAACACAGACTAAAAAGCAACATTACAGCTACGGTCCAAAACCAGAAGGGATTCAAATATACTTCTTCTGCTCAGGCAGATAAGCTCTTGTGCCCTTTCTCACTTGACAATATGAAAAGTAGAGAGCAGTTTTTGGGGGAGTGGCATGTTTTTGGTGTAACATAGATTGCAACACCCTGAAGCACATCTAAACTCCTGGCCTTGGAGGACAGGATTAGGAACACACCATCTTTCTGGTAGCTGATTCCCATGGGAAGAGAGCAGGGCATAGAGGAGCAAAGAGAGCTACAATTCATTGTCACAAGGTCTCCACTCAGGCAAACCAGGATGATGCTGGAATGACAGCATGTATCTGTCCTGCAAGCTAGATCCAGCCTCAGAGTGCCAAATTATCTGCTGACGTTTAACAGTGATGTTTCATCAGTAAGCAATTCTCCCCAGAATGAGTTCATTAGTTTTCTCCAAAGATGTTTACAAGATGAATAATGGTTTATGAAATCAGCATGCATAGTTAATAATTGCTTTTAAAATTGCTGCCATAGCCTGTATTCTAGTCTGACTGGTTTGCATTTAAAATGAAAAACCTTAGGGGGAATAAATAAATAAAGAAAAATCAGAAAATGAACAGCATGAGTTATTTAAAATGTTTCCCCCATATTAAGTTCAGGTTTGAACTCTCTGTTTATACCTCTATTTCCTCGTTATATACATGTATTACATGATGATACACTTTGAACACAGAACTGCATTTGTGGAGCACCAGGCACAATGCCCCAGTCCTGTTCCTTAGAAGTACTTAAGCCATCACAATATGAAATCTTAAAATTAAAGGTTTTTCATTGCTTTTCTGCGTGCCCTATCACAGCACTGCTGAATAAGGCTGTGATGGTCTTCATAAGATCTCCTTAGAAACCAGATTTTTTTTTGAGGTTTTAAATTCTTACTTATTGTATCACACTAAAAACATCATACTGTGAGACATCTATTATGTGCTTGATGTGTGTGCTCATGCCCTGGTACTTGCTGACTGAACCAGGACCTCTAGATTATTAGTATTTACTTCAGAAACAACAATAAGAAAGAAAAAATATACACCCTAATTAACCATTTGGAATTTTTTTTTATTTTTTTTTAATCTCTGGTTTCCTTCAAAGACATCTGGGCCAACTCCTGTTGCCGTACCTGAAGCTAGCAGATAATCACAAGGACTAGAATTTTTCACTGATAAGATACCTGTCCTGGGCAGGAATTTCCTTTTCCAAAAATACATGTTTTCATTCAAGCAACCTTTCAACTGACAAGTTCTGACCTCTCTTACACTGAGGGTTTGGGTTAGGGTTGATAAAGTCTGATCTGTTGTAGTCAATACAATATAGTGAGCTCAACAAAAGTCAGAAGCTTTCTGGAATTGAGCAATTTATATTGTCCACTGAACTATGTATGATGCAGTAAACAGTAACATTAAACTTCAAATCTCTTTTATCAAAAGTAGCAGGGTGTGCATCAATAGTGCCTAACACGGATAGTAACAGCCTGTTTTAAAACAACTTTGGTTTCTGAAGTGGAGATACAGGAATAGGGCAACACAGGTGCACAAACATTAGCCCAGATGACTTCAGTTTATCTCTCAGAGTTATAAAGTTAAAGACTATTATTTTTGGAAGTGGACAATACTTGTTCACTTTAAAATAACACCTATTTATTGTAATAGCAGATAATCACAGCATTCTGGAAACATATTAGTGTAGAATATCTTGTATAATTTTTCCTTGCACATGGAAGAGATTTAAGAATCAGCACATCTTCAGCCCCTCTCCACCAAAATCTTAAAAGCAGATTTCTCATTTTGGACACTGGAATGCTTGCCAGACAGCTTTCATCAGGAAAACCTTTTCAGCTCCTGGTGGCAGCTCTCTCAGTGCTGACTGTCTCTCCTCCCTCTATGTTGAATTTTTACATTTTAATGCATTAGAAAAGGTTATGAATATTTAAGCAGAGCAGAAGACCAACCTGGATGACATGCAGCGCTTAGAGACAAATTTGGCCTCAGCAGTATGTTCAACAAACTTATTTATCCTACATGTATTGCTGGCCCAATGATAACTACCTCCAGTCCTGGAATGAACTCCATCTCATTCAATTGGTGTTTCCAGAAATTAAATAGAAAAATCCTTATGATGTTTTGAGTATGTAAGAAATAAGTTAGATTAAACTATAAAAACTTTCTCAAAGCTCATACAATTTGAATCCAATCTGGACTTGAATTTAATTATACTCAACAAATTATGTCACTCTTTCACTGTTTGACAAAGAGGGTAAGATCTATAGAGTGTTAATAACTAGAGCAAAGCAAGGGTAAAGAAAAGAGGAATGTGACATCCCAGATGAAGGAGAACATCTCGGAGAATGTCTCAAGACTGTTTGGATAGCCTGCAAGCTGAAGACAGACAGTACAGGATGGACAAGCTCAGCTCTTTGAAATCAATTTCACCTTTTATGTAATAAGGCCACACTTCTGAAGATGTTTAGGTACTTCACTCCCAGTAAAATCACAGATCACATAAGTGCTCAAAAGGCCTTTGAAGTTGTATGTAGCTGCCAGCAACATAATGGGGTAAGCATATAGGCTTTTAGTTAAGGGTGTGAAATAGGAGAAACATCATGATCAAACCCACAAAAGGCAGGATGCTGAAGAAAAAAATTCCCAACAAGACAGCAGAAACAGGGAGACTTTAGCCTGAGCCCTAAGAACACATAACCAAAGTTAAGATGTTGGAACATGCAGCCATAATGCAAGAAAGCAGTTTAATATCCCTGTTCAGCCTCAGGAGATTGCTTTCTCCCAGCAGGGTGCTCTCATTAGCAAGCTGTCCCCTACTGTGGAGTGGGAAGCTCTGATCTCTCCCACTGAAGGTATTTCACTTTTCAGAGAACAAGAACACTGCACTGCACCACGCAGAGAGACAAGAGCTCCTCTCCCTGCTCCAATGGGTGCTCAATATACCTGACATGATTTAAAACATAATCAGATCTCTTGCTTCCTCTCCCAGGCATGTGTCTATATTCATAGAATGATTTGGGTTGGAAGGGAACTTTAAAGGTTAATCTAGGCCAAGCCCCCTGCAATGAACAGGGACATCTTCAACTAAATCAGGTTGCTCAAAGCTCCATCCAATCTGAACTTGACTGTTTCCAGGGACAGGGCATCTACAATCTCTCTGGGTAATCTGTTTCACTGTTTCACCACTCTTATGGTAAAATATTTCTTCCTTATATCTATACTGAAATTCCACAAATTCTCCTTACTGGCTAAGCAAGTCTTTAAAATTCTTTGAAAAATACAACAGTTTCAACAGAGGGACTGACTGGGAGTATCACAGACACTCAACAGGTTGGTGGGTTTGCCCATGGGCAATCTCACCTTCTCAGGCAGAAAGGTGCACAGATACTTTGTTTTCTGAATCCTGGGGGACAACTCTCTTTCTTGCAAGAGGTAGCAGCAGACTGTGAGAAAGGCGGTTATGATCCAATGCATGACCTGCAAGAACAACCACTGCAGTGGCTGTTTCAAGAAAAATTGAAAAACAGTGCTTAATTCCTAAAGCATGTAGAAGAGCAAGAATGAGATAAGCACTGGTCACCATCAGAACTGCATCCCACAATATCAAATTTCAGAAATTAAAAGTATGTACCTCCGCAAGAAAATAACAACAGCTAAACAGGTTTTTCAGGATAAAACTTGCACTCAGGTCTCCAAAGAAGCTTTTAAACATCTTGCACCTTTTGTAGATCTCCATTCTGGGCTCCTAGGTCTCACAAGAGATTTTACATTAAGAGCCCGTCACAGCTGGCACAGGAGCAGACAGTCCAAGCTGTTAAATTCTTGGTATCTAAGGATACAAACCGCTGAATTTTCCAGTTAAAGGTTGATTAGCCAAGGACATAAGAATAGTTAAAAATAAAAAAAGATAAAAGGAGACACTTGCATTCATTACACTGATACACAAATGCTAATGACATTTTGTGTCTGACAGGACAACATGTAACATGTTTGCAAAAGTGGAAAGAAGATTCTCATCTTCGAGCCATTCTGACAGGTATGAAATTACGCATGCACACACATGAATGTATGATCATGGCCCTAAGAAAACTATAACAAATGAGTATTAACAACCAACATACCTCTTAAGTAATATGCAAACATCTTGTGTACGATGATGAAAACTTTTAAACATCATTCCATGTACTAATACTTTTGCTCTGCTTTTCCTTTTTTGCATTACGCTCTTTTCCTTTTTTTCCTGTGACAAGATATGGTACTTTGATATTGAAACTTGTTTTGTTGTTTGACCTCAAAATAGCCACCTTCAAACCTGAGTTCCTTTAATTGTTATTCGACACTGTGGGAACCAACCTGGCTGCAAAGGAGGCCAGGTGAATCCCCAAGGTTCTGTGTTCTGTTTCATTTCTATACCCAGTCACTAACTGTGAGACCATTTGGCAGCAGCAGTCTTTAAGCCTTCAAATAATTAGTTCTTGCTAAGATAGGTGAAGGTTGTACAAAGACCATAATATGGAAGTCTATAACAAGAAAAACAAACAAAGAAATAAAAAACCCAAACCAAAACCCAACAAACCACACTTCTGCAGTGTGCCCTACTTAGAAACAGTTGAAGAAAATTTTGCCAGCTGAGTTTATACTGCTATATACCCTTATGTTCCAGTTAAAAGTGATGCAAGACAAAGAAAAACCTTTCAGAACTGGGATATGTACAAATAAAAATAAAAAAAAAACACTAATCTCAGCAATTAAAATTGGCAGTAAGCGAAAGAGAACAGAGGTGAGGAGTAATTTTCTCTTTAATACATTTTACAGCTCACAGTTTTCACAGATCACTTTGAAGAAATGTAAAGAATCATGTTTTAGAAATATCTTTTAAAAAAAAACTTACTTGCCTAAAAAAAATCCAAGATGTAAGATTTTCCCATAATCAGATATGTGAGGTTTTTGTTTATTTGTTTGTGGGCTTTTTTGAACAATATTCTTAGTACTCATTTATGTCCAACTCATTTATGAAATCAACAGAAATTTTCCTGATGGCAGTGCTGGAGGCAAGATCTCAGTCTATACCTCAGTCTCCTAGTTCTGAAGAAAGCGGTCTTTAACAACACTACCCACTGAATGGAGTATATCTCGATGTTTAACACAAAAAAAAGAGAGGACTGGGGATGACAAGAACAGACAAACCACTAGGTGACCTTTACGTGTTAGAAATTATCTGTGGGACTGGGGAGTGGTGACTAGACTCCATCAGCCACTAAGAGACTGCAGATGAGATAAAGTTCATAAGCTACAGATCTGCCTACAAATGATGCCAGGAGCTGGGGGACGTTCCTCAGAACTGACTCTTCCCTTGTTTGCCTGCTAACATTTATTTCAGCTGTAGAGCTGGATCGAGCATCATGCTGAGTATAAAAGACTCTTGGAAGATACTCCTCTCCCATACAATTGATACTCAGCATGTTGACAGCTTTCTTCCACTCCTTGACATTCCCAGTCAATTACAATTGTTTTTTTTTTAAAGTAATTCAAATCTAATTCCTTTTTTTGCTTTCACCACTGTTGTTAACTCTCTTTTTCATATCCAGAAAGTATCAAAATATCTATAAAGTCAGATACCAGTTACTCCTTTTATTATTATTATTATTATTGTGTTAATATTTGTCTTTTAAATATATTCTTCAAATATTTGCCTATGAAAAATCAGCGACAGAGAGATGGAATTGCTTTGATATACCACCAAGTTGGAAACTGATAACTGGGGATTCTCACAGCAACCAGCTGTCCTAATTTTTCTGTTTTATGTGAAAGATAATGGAAAAGGTGAAAGGACAAATGGTCAAAAGAGACTCTCTCCTACTGTTTCTCAAGTGTGAATCAGTGCTTTGATGCCTCAGCTTCTGAGTTGCACCCCTGCCCCACCACCCCGCTGGTATATCTAAATGCAGTAACAGCCCACAGTTGAAAATGGACGTACTGGTTCCTGCTGGTGCTGTTCACAGTTTAGATCAACTGCTTCTGTGAGTGAGAGCATTGTCCATCATCTTTCAGCTTTCCCACCTGTGTTTGTACAACACAACAAACTCATTTTACCTAAGTCCATACTTATATCTCCTTATGCTCCCAACTATTTGTTATTCCATGCAGAGTCAGATACTTTACAGAACCATAAATGTGTGTTTTCACAAGTACAGAAAAGGCATTTTAGGTATTAAAAGTTTGAATTTCAATTTATGTTTAGGTAAGTTTAGGTAACAAAAGTATTTTATTTTCATGTTTGGGGATGGGAAGTATTGAAAGGCTCACTATTTCTAAAGATATAATAAGGCAGAGAATAGCTTCAAACTGCTGATTTGGGGATGTTCAACTCAGGATACCATTTTATTTTTAATATTTTGTAAAAACAGGTAGCAGTAAAGAATTTTAAACAGTATTCAGGAAATCACCAGCATCTCCATGGAATTCTCCAGGCCTGTTTACATATGTACAAAGTTACAAAATTCCAGGTTAGAATTTTGTTCTATTTGCATAAAAATAGGAGGATGTCAGTGGTTCAAGAATGCATCTGGCCATAGGAGGGGAGAAGAAAAACCTGCTCTGCTAATTGCTCTTTTTAAACTTGGTGAATATGTTTTTTCTTTAATAACCACAACAAACTCAGAAGAGCTGCCAGAAAAACTTCAGAATACATTATATACTTCACGCAGTGTGCATAGAAACATAGAGAGGTTAGAGCTGGAAGTCACCTTAAAGATCTTCAAGGTCCAACCGTCCCTGCCATGTGCAGGGAATGCCTCCCACTACAGCAGGTTGCTCAAAGCCCCATCCAGGCTGGCCTTGAACACTTCCAGGGATGGGGCGCACCCACAACTTCCCTGGGCAGCCTCTTCCAATGTCTCACCATCTTCACACTAAATAATTTCCTCCTGATATTAAATCTAAATCTCCCCTCTTTCAGTTTAAAATCATTACCCCTCGTCCTATCACTGCGCTCCCTGACAAAGAGTCTCTCCCCATCTCTCCTGTAGGCCCTCCTCAGGTACTGGAAAACCACTATAAGGTCTCAGATTAATGTCTGCACCAAACACCCCCATATACTTGATGTATTTTTTGTAGCTTGAGTCTGCTTTAAACGTAAGTTTTTAAAGTGGGACGTAATTTAACAACAAAATCTTTACCTACAGCTGAATTCATTATTGTCTACAAAATAATTAGCTTTCTCCCTTAACTGTAGGAGAGCCTGTCCTAAAATGGTTTTAATATAGGTCAACTATAGAAGAGATTTTGTCTGTTTGAAACAGTTGGTCAAATTCTTTCTTATAAATTGCTTGAACTAGAATAATTATGTAACTTAACTCTTCCCATATATTTCATGGCGGCTAATAGCCAACTATACTATTAAACATCCTACGGGTGATACAATAAAATTTAACATGCATTATCCAATAACTAACTAATTAGAGGTATTTACTGTGTTTAACTACCATACTGTGTGATAGCAGAGTAGTGATTTCAATGAATGCACTAAAACATTTTATTAATCACATGGTAATTATTGTAATAAATTAAAATAAAAATGGGATTAGGGAATCATAATTCTAATCACCATCCTTTATTAAAATTCTTGCTAGAGTTAGACAATTATCAACAATCAAGAGAAGACACTCTGCCAGTTGCTCATGGTGGAAACAAAGTATGAGTCCACAAAAATCAGAATAAAGGGATGACACAGGAGCATTGTGTGGCTCTCTTCAGATGTTTCCAAAGAGGAGACAGCTGCAGGTGGTGACAGTGGCTGTGAATTAGCCAGCTCCTGCCCCTCAGCCCTAGCAAAACCATCAAGCTCATCAGAGAAGGGACAAGTCTCCTGATAATTACACATTGCCTTTGCTACCCTACTAGGCCCACAAGACCATCACCCCCAGCACAATTCTCTACAACAGCTTTATTTGCTTCATGTTTATAACATCACTGTTACAAAGCACACAAAAAATGGTCATAAAAGTGTCTAGATAAGTAACTGTTTAGGTCCAAGTCAGCAACAAAAAGTAATCACCAAAAGTTATGACTTTAACCAACTTTTGCTTTGATAGCAAACTGCTCATCTCCATGTATTATTTATTGCTTTTGAGTGACAGATCTAGCTGTGGAGCTGTGATTTCAACTTGTTTTAGAGATGGCAGGCTCCAACAGGAAAACTCTAGTGCTTTTAAAAAAGATGAGGGTTACACAGGTTGCTGCTACAGCTTTACACAAAACTTTCATACAAACAAATGCAAACAATCGTATTTATGCAGTCATTCCCACAGTCTTAAAATGAAGCTATTTGCAAAGATAAATATTTCTCTGCTTAAGAAACTGATGGACCAGGATCAAATTTTGTCACCTGGATAGCACTTGCTTAGTTACAAGTACTGTGAGAGCATGGTTCAGGTAGATTCTGCATCACACAGGAAGGAGCAAAAGTTATTTGAAAGGATAACATGTTCTAGCAGGTAGGTGCCATGTTCTTCCAAAAGTCACAAGTACATACATGCAAGTACAATTTACATGTGCAGTTTGTTATCAGCATGTTTTGTTTTCCATGCATCTCAGTCTTATAATCCAGCAATTAATTGAAAATTCCAAGATTTCTGCATAATAAACTATTACAATACCATATTAAAAAACAAAACAAAACAAAACAAAACCACAAGCAACTTAAAAAACCCACAGTAGCCTCATACCTCATGGTGTAACAACTATGGGCTGGTAGGTCTTCATCAAAGTTAATGGACTAGCAACACCATGGAACTGGTGTAAACTAAATAAGAATGGTTCTCCCTTTTAAGATACAGTACTCCAAGACTCTGAAGTGCTTGGGAGAATGATTTTAGAAGCTGGAACCACGCAGAAAACTCACTGCGTGTGCTGGCCTAGAGGAGGAGGGTGGGGGGAAGCTGCAGCAGCCTGTATTAACATTTTAGAATTCCTCCGGTAGAAACAAACAACCTAGTTTGCATGCTAAAATCAAAGTCCAGGATAGCAAACAACCCACAATTTATGCAGCTGAGAGTCACAAAAGCCTCGAGGAAGTTTTATAATCGCAACCTTATCAACTAACAAACAAAATTTTATGAGAAATATCTGTGTAGGTGTGCATGGTTTCCAGAAAAGGAAACAATGCATACCATTAAATGGATTCTAGAAGAACTAAGCTATGGAGTGGGTAATTTTAAATTAAGACACTAATATAGTGAGTTTAGTTTCAAAGGTAAACCAATTTTTCCTCTCCAACATCCATGAAAAATAAAATACAATACAGCTAGGAATATGCATAGAAGACTGACATTGTACTATAATGAGAAATACAACAATCGATTGTATTTTAGTATTCATTTTGTTGTAAGCATTTAAAAAATAAATACCAATATATGAGAACAGCTTCTCTATGTATGAAGCTTATTGAAAGAGTAGAAACTCTGCCTCTGCATTTGTAACAAAACTAGGGAACAAAAAAAAAGTTAAATTGTTTACTTGTTCTAGGAAGCGCACAAAGGTTGACCTAGAAAAAAAAATAATCCCACCTTACATACTTAAAATACTGTATTAGTATCTATTTCATGAACGTATCATATTTTTAAATAAAGTACATTTTAAATTTCTTATTTTAAAATTAACAGACTCACTTTCACAAACTTAGTTCTGTTGTTAGTGAGCAGATGCAACATACTTTTATTTAAAAAAAACATTTTCAACCTATGTTATATTTTCTCTGTACTGAAGCAAATTATCTAACCCTTAGCTACACAGCATCTGGGATTTACTTTTCTGAACACAAATTTTATGCTGGCAGCATCGGTTCTGCTTCATTTGTGACAGACCCACAGATTTTATTTTTTTTCTATGAAAACAAATGGAAATGGAACACCTGGTCGCTGTCATATCAAAACAATGTGTTGCAGCCCATGGCACCCTTCATACCTAGGGACTTCTTGCATAATGACAAGAGAACTCTTGAGTTCTAGCCTCCTCCTCCTCCAAGAGCTTTGCAATAGTCTACTGCTCATAATTTTATATAAATATAGGTCATTATTGCCCTGCTATTAAAACATTCTGTATTTTCATCCAATAACAAATGCAATAGAAAAATTGTAGTACCAAGTCAGACAACTCTTGAAAAAAAATTGTCTTCCACACCTCTTAATTTCTACATTTAAAATGTTTGCAAAAAATATTTCTACCTACAACTTCTTGACTTTTTTTTTAGCTTAAAAACATACAGAACTTTCCTGGTTACAGAATGCAAGAGAAATTCTCCAGAATTTAGGGAATGACAAATAAGTGATACTCAAGTGTTTGACAGTATGCTTTACATTATTTTTTTTTTAATTTCCTGGAATCTTAACTTTAGAATTCACTCTTCACATCTCTTTCTCTCCCGCCCCCCATCTTTGCAAGACTTGATTGCTGGAATCGACAGCAGCACTCTTCTAAAATTTGCATAGATCAGCTCTATTGTTGGCTAGTAATAGAAAGCTGCATTCCTTTAAGAGGTCTAGGTCTGAGAAAAATACCAGATAACATCCTCATACAGTTTTATTAGCTATTAAAAAAACCCCAAACTTCAATTCATGAGAAAATGTCACTAAATTCTTTAAATCATTTAACTTGTCAAAGTAAGAAAGAACAAGTACTGTGGATTCTAACCGCAGTTGTAAAAAAAAATAAAAATAAAAATAATCAACCATAAATGTACAGTATTTTATTTTTGAGAGGAGAATTTACACTTTAAATCCTCTCACGCTATGTGCCCTAGAAATTTAAAACACTGAAGCACTTCTAGTGTCCCCTATCTTTCCAAACTTTGCACTAAATTAAAACAAACTTGTATATATATAAAAAACCCACCTATTTTTCTTTGAGAGCAACCTCTATAAAATACCATGAAGAAAATAAAGATATGGAAGCATTTCTAAAAGCATCAGTGTAACAGCCAGCAAAAAGAAATGCTGATAGTCAGATCTATAATTGCTATATCCATTTGTTCTTCTTTCTTACAGACAAACCTTGGAACAGCTAAACACTGATACAGGTAGTGGTTTGATCATTTACTGACAATTACAGAGACACAAATCTTCAAAGCCATTGTAGAAATACAGCTAGCTGGCTTGGTAAAAATATAGAAGGAAATAAAAGTGTAAGAGAGCTTTCCTGCATTTTCCCATTATTCTTGGACTATATCCCTTCCTCCTCAGTTAAACCAACAGCCATACACAACACATGCAAATACCCATACAGGTTACGAAATCATAGTCATACTTGCCCAGGTCACTCAATTTAAAAGCAGGACTCAAAAGTTGGGAAAGTGCATAATATTTTGAGAAAGATATTTCTGAGAACTGAAAACATAGGGTTTTTTACCCATTTTCTCTAGTTGTGTCTAACTTGACAGAATGCAAAAACACACAATAGCTTTAAGGTCCTCTTTAACAGGACTGTTAAGATTATCAAAACAGAATATTTATGTGGGTTTTAATAAGTTATAAGTAAATAAAGTTAAACTACATTGAACAACATAAGGATTCATCCTAACTTGAGAGGGGAGTACAGTAAACGTAATAAATTAGAAAGCTAAATTTATAGCTACTGAAAAGCAATCTGCCTGTGCAGAGCAGTAGCAACCAGCTTTCCAGCTCTGTTTGGATCTGGAAGCCACCAACAACTATGTGATCTTCACAGTTTCCTTCTTAAGTTAATATTTCAGTGATTCTAGGGATCTCTGGACCCAGAAGCCATCAAGTAAATATGGTTAGATAATACACGGACCTTAACAGTGAAAACTGCTGAAATAAACTGTAAAGTGCTGGTAGACAAATTCCTTTGCTTGACTTTTACAGGTAACTGCAAATGCAACTGAAAGGTACTCTCCCATGATCTTTCCAAACAATTTGGTAGCTTTAATTGTTAAATGCAACTTAAAAGTAACCAATTTATATTCCTTTGTTCAGTACTAGAATTTTTGTCTTTAATTTAAAGTCTGCATTGAAATTCTGAGTCACATTAATGGATCCTTTAGCTTTGAATTTGAATTCCAAGTACTCATCCTGCTTCTTGTAACTCATTGCTGAGTTCCCAGATGAAGGACCCAGAACAACACTCTCTCTTCGGAAAACGTCAGGCAAAGAAGCAGCATTCATTCACCTGACTCTCTGGCAAAAAGTCAGACAATTTAACCTTCCTTATTATCCTAAGGTTTTGCCAGGAATGATTAAAAAAACTCTCTATCAATCCATAAGTGAACTACCCTACTTAATTTTACTACATAAAGACATAAACAAAACACCTTCTGCTCTTTCAGGAATACTTGTGTATTCCTAACCCTCTGTATGTGTAATACACATGCGCTTTAGCCTCAGGACCTTACTGGGGTCAATTATGCTCACATAAAGCCACTCTAAAATTCAATACCATCAGCAAATTCATAAGGGAACATGTTGGAGCTATAAACAGAAAAAGTGCTTGAATGATATCATGAGATCCCACAAATGGTGCTTCAGCTACGCAGCTCCAGCAATCCTTTTCTAAAGCAGATATCCATTGATACACAAAGTATTAAAAGAATTAGTATGAGGTCCATGCACTTCACTTTTTTCCAGGAACTGAAGACAAGGTCAAAAACGTCTATGTAATATACTATATATCCCCACCAATGAATGAGACCTCATTTAGTTGAGAGAAAAAAACAACAGGAGACTTCTTAAAATTGACAACTGCCTATGCATATCGAAAAATGAAGTCCAACAAACTTCTTTTTCTAGCATGTGTATCAGTCTCCCTTTAGCAGGTTGCTTTGACTATTATTTAGATGTTAATCTATCTAGTTCTTCCAAATTGCTTCATAACAAGTGGCAAAATTTCCTATGAGACAGTGGTTCAAGAGATGGCATCTGGTTATATTATGGCAGCATTTTATTTTAAAACGAACAAAAAAAAAAAGATAGAGTAAAAATATACAGAGGGCAGCATTCTCTACTAAAAATAGCCATGGCTCATGAATAGATTCATAATCTGACAAGAGATTTATTTGCACTTATGAAGACTGAGTAATACAGATGGGATTACCCTCTTCTGCACAGTTAGACACTGACAAAAAAAAGGTAAAAATATCTTTTATTTTTTATTTCAAATTATTTCTGACATGTGCCACAATCATTATTTAGCTTGGCATAACATAATTTGTATTTTTAATGAGGAAAAAAAAACACAAAACGTCAGTTAGAAAAGATTTAGTCACCCTATATACAATTACTCATTAGAAGTTTAAGTGTATGTTATCAAAGAAAATCAAAGCCAATGTTGAAGTTACTGAAATTATAGTAATAGAGCCTTTGTTTCACAGATAGCTGAATATGTTTTTCACATTTTTTTAAAGTTCTCCAACTACTCAAAGTCCCACTGCCAACCTCATTAGTAATTTATAATAAATGCTCCTTCTCTAAAGAATCCTGATTTCTCCATCAGATAAAATGAAATGTATATAACTTTCATTAAGCTTCCGTATATGCTTATGACAGATTATTTTGATTATAGTATGAGAAGTAGAGAAAATCACAGGATGCGTAGGCTAGAGATAAGAACTTATTAGAAACAAAGAACCCTCTTCATCTGTCATTGATCTCGCATGTGTAATTACTTTATTTCTACCACTGGTTACCCATCTGTAATAAAGTTTGTGTGTTTCATATTCACAAATTTCCTTCCATACAATGCTTAGTTTTGGAAATCCCTTCTAAGTTTTGCTTCACGTTACTTGGAGACCTCGTACAAGTCATTTCCCCCAGCAGGCCTATAAACCATTAGAATTGATAAAATAGCTTAAAAACACTGAGGAAAAATTATTTTTTGTCTTCCACTTGAATGGAAAATGTAATAATTCCAATAAATGTATCAAAAAATTTTTCTAGCTAAACACATCCTCAAACTTGCCTCAGTTAAGAATAGGATTAGGGAAGGATTCATCAAGTCACTCAAACTAACACTTTAATGCTTTTCTGAACTCTACTACCTTGGCTACAAACCTCTGAGAACAGACACCCCAGTTTTTCCACACCTTCTATTACTTCGATTTGTCAAGCAGTAATTCAATCCAATGACCCACCATAGAATCTATCATGTTAACAGAACACTATTTAATAAAAATTAAGTATTTGTTTAATGAGATCACACCATTCATGCATATGGATTTGAGGCTTCAATCCTCAAATGGGAATAAGTAAGATGCAAAAGTTCGATGTGGTTTGCAAAGAACAATGTTTACATAGCAGTTTACCATTTTCAAGAAGAACAAGGCTGACAAGTACTAGCATGTGAAGCCCACCCTCTTCGAGACTGAGGTTTATTTTTATTTCCATGTAATAATACATCTTGAGAATAAAAATTATAAAGAAAGTTTGCTAGCTCACAACTAATATGTGCCAATTTATTTTGAAACAGGTCTGAAATTTAGTAATTCCCTCATTGATCTTGTAAACCATAATTTTCAACTTTGGGTGATGCAGTCTGCTACGAATGCACAGTATTTCTGATGCAAGGAATATTCATGTTCTTATGGACAAAATTTCTTGCAGATTTACCTCCCTGCTCTCCCAACAGGATGGATGCACACACGGGTGCATCCACATGTATACACACCCCCCTCACCCTCCCAATAGGAGCAAGTTGACAGTAGGGGACAGACAGACAGACAGGGAGACTCTTCTGCCCTTGTCCTTCCCTTGCCGTCAGCAATGGAGCATTATCTGGCAGAGGCTGGCATCACACTGCTGTCTCTAATAGAGCAACACAGATTTATATCTGACCTCCTGCTCTTCAGTTCTTTCACCTGTTCAGAGTTTTAATTATCACTCCCATGTTCACGACCTGGAAAATTCAGCTCTTCTCCAACGCCACTGCTCATACATTATTTCTCCATGTTTACAGCTCAGGCATAAATTTTATAAACATCCTGCCACCCAACAACCACATTAAATTATAACAACATTGCAGTATATATAGTAGGGTAAAAAGAAACACTGGAAAGAGTATTCATCTGCTGACACTATATGATCTGGAAAAAAAATTATCTGGAGAAACTGAATGGAAAGAATAAATACTTCTTTTAATCTCATTCATCAACAAATTCCAAACTAAAACAAGTTATGCAAAAAAATGCACAGCCTTCCTGCAAAACGTACTAATTATCTGACCACTCATTTAGTTGCATGGCACACAATTCAAGTCATTAAGAGTCCCTTCTTTCAATTAAACTGCATTTCATTTTTTTCTGTTCTAAAATAACTGTAAAATAAGTCTTGCCTTGAGTTACTATTGTGTCTGGATCTTTATCATCTTCCTATTGCTTAATCTAATAATTGTTTCTAACACATTAATAATGTGCATTAGAGATTCTTAGATGCTTAAATGATTTGCTGTGATACTTTAAAAGCATTCCTCCTAGACCAAACTCTATCTTTCCAGAGCTAATAACATAATTTGCAGATCTTTTGGGAGACAATACACATTATATTCACTGGGATTGGACTGTCTGTCTTCATTTTCTGTGCACACATAAATAATCAGAGAATCATTTACATGTATGGAGAATGCAAACAAATAAAAAAGATTTTTTTACCATTACACTGCTAAATGTGGTTTCTGTAGTGAAAAAATATTTAAATAAATAAATAAATTATACCTGTAAGCGTTGCTTGTGTATGGTAATTTTTTGTAAGCTATTGTGTAGTTGCTAAAGAATTTGTAGCTCAAACGCAAACATTAAACCAGCACCACTCTTTCCCCCAACAAAACAAAAAACCTTCCAGTTAATTTCAAACCATTCTCCAGTGGTTACTTCGTGTTCTATTCTGCTTTTTCAGTTTGAAGTCTATTCATGAAATGGGACAAAACAGAATAAAATAAAGACCCCTTTCCAAAAACAAGCTGAACAAGCTGAAGGAATTACATTTCCATGAGTTCTTATGCCTGACACACCACCGCCAGCATATTTTACAGTACTTTAAAAGGACACATGAGGATATGCAAGAACAGCTTTTTATTATAAGAGAGAGAGCTGTTCAGATGCAAGATGCACCATACTAACAGACTACTGTAACTCATCATCAGAGGATGCTTACTAGCCCACCAGAAGGTGATGTCAAGAATTGAAACAGGCCCTTCATCTGCATAGATTTTTGTGGAGACACTGTGATGATAAACCTAATCCACTTCTCCCTGAGGAAAAGATATGACAAGGAAATCACAGAAACATCAAGAGCACAGGGAAGGGACCCTGATCAGAGATCAGATTCATATGAGCTGGGCTCTAGCTACAAGCCAAACACATGCTTGAACACTTTTTCCAGGAAACCATAATAAATATCTTCTACTTTCATTATTATTGCCCAATAAACTATATTTTTTATTATGCACACCTTCCAGCTAATGGTGTGCAAAAACATGGCTTCTCACTTGAAACAGGACAGACTAAATCTGTTTAATAGCCTTTAAAACTTTATGATAGGTATTAACTCAGAAAGTACTTACAAAGTTTTAAATTCTTACAAAGTCAGGTGCAAAATTAAAAATTTTGACCAGTCTCTGTATTTGCTGCTGGTTGTTTGGGTTTTTTTTAAAGTGACTTGGATTTTTTAAAAGCCATATGCAAAATTTGCAGCACTGTAATTCCAGGCTATGATACTAGCAATGCTTTATACTTATGGACAGTAAGGTCAGGACAATACAGTGGTTCTACAGTGAATGTTTAAATAGCTATTTCCATCTCTATATATTGGAGAGAATAAGAGCATTAAGAAAAGTATATGTAATTCATGAAATTTCTTCAATGGTAAATCCCAAATAACCTAGTAGGGGTGCAGCTCTATAAGCACGATATGGCCAATGCTACGTATTTGTTGGGGACAGAAGTTCACAGTATGAAACTGGAAGGTAGAAAGATGTAGTGCCTGAAAGAAAATTTAAAAATAGGCCTTTTCTCTTGATTAGATAGTGCATTTTGTTAATTGTCAAATTAAGTGGGATGGAAGTTGGTTATCTCCTAAGAGACAGGATTACATTTTAAAGCATTTTGTCTACATTTCTAGCTCTGCTATAAATTTCTTTTCTTGCCTTGGGATGGACAATTTAGTGTCTCCAATCCAACTCAACAATATTCCAAAGAGTGTGTGCATTTCTGTCTAGCTTATGTTTCTGTGAAATGAACGCAGCGTGCAAATATATTGAATAAGTTACTGAATTACAGACTCTCTGTTTTTCAGAGATCTCTCCTACCTCTCTGGGATTCTTAAGGGTTTACCATAATGACCAATGCTGTACACCCTCAATTGTTGTACACAATATGTGTACACCCCCAACTCATTTAAATTTTCTTACATATGTAACTGAATAATCAAATATCTCAGAGAAAGACAAACATTCAACATATATCTACAGGATGGAGAAATACTTCTAACTGTTTCAAATTTAGAAAGCTGCAGCTTTTAAGAAAAGCAGAGGAGAAAAAATATTTTAATAACAACAAAATAGAGGATCTATACCTAGATGCATTATCAATGGGACCTATTTGTTTTAATCACTCAGATTTATTTTATTCAGAGGAGAAAAAAAAGCCCCCAAAATTATGGGTACTTTATTGTTTAGGCTGCACCAAGGCACAACGCTTACAGAGAAAATGAGCATTTGAGTGAGGTTCTTCATTCCTGAACTTTCTTAGTTAAATGCTTGCATTATCAGTGTTAAGACAGCAAAATGAGACTGGAAAATTTTACAGATGGCCAAACAAGAGTCCATTTGTCTATTACATTAATTAATTGAATTTAATCTCTTTATGCATCAAATTGAAAATAAAACAATAATTAGGCCATTAAGTCTTCTAATTACTTGAAACTTTTGAGTTAATGAAAACCACAAAAAAGCTTAAAAAACATATAAATGTAAATAAAATTTATAAATATATAAAGCCTTCATAGATACCATCGAGAAACATATGCTCTCCTTTCTGCAGTACTACTTTTGCCATTTATTACAGAAGACAACTCTGCTTTTAATCAGGGTACATTTAAAAGAGAGAGTATTCGTGACTACTCAAGGTCTCTGGACCTTAGACTTTGCTTGTTTGAAGAGTTCTGTCTTCAAAAACAGATTTTTCTAATTGCTCCTGTCTAACTGGATGTTTGTAAAATGTTTAATTTTCACAAGTCACCTAAAAAGATGCAAAAATATCTGAACTACTCATGTTCTTGATCTGAGACATTTTATTACATTTAATAAGAAATACAATGTGACTGGTAAATCATGTCAGGAAGTTTAAAAACAAAATTAAACTAACTTGGCTTGAAAGTATCACAAGATGAATCACATCCAGTGACAAACTATAAGTAAAATTGATTGTAACAGATTTTCATCTAGTCTAGATGAAAAGCCTACTCCAGTAGCGGCTGGAAGGGTGTTAAAATTTTATCAGACTTCTACAAGTAGTCATAAAATGAAGAAACCATTAATTAAATCTGCAAATGATGCAATACGTGGGAAGACAGTAAAGTGTTAGACAGATGAAAAGAAAAAGTGGGCCTATGTTGATAAGAATTACCAAAATGAGAATGAAAAAATTGGTACTTAGCACCTCTAAAGGAAATAAGCTAAACTTTACATGTATAAAAGGCATTAGATTTATGTTTCTATATAAATGCAAAGCAGTATTAACAATGCACCAAAAGATCTAAGACTGAAAATGGAACCGATAGCTAACCACCCCATCTCCTAAATATTAAAACCTGCAAAATTCACAAATGCAATTCCAAAACCCAAAAAGTAGAGTTATGCTCTATAGCAGAGACTACTCCTTGGTTTATAGCATAGCATATATTGAAAAGTCTCCCTACAAAAGTTGGTAGCATTTCACAAGCTGCCCAAATGAAAAAAGTTTAGAAAAACATTGGATGCTCTAGCTCACCTCTAATGTACTCATTATCACTGTCTTGTGACTAGCAGTCCCTGGAGTATCTCAGGACTCAGGGGTACTGTCAAACAAAAACCAGCCAGCAGAAACCTGTGATTCAACCCTCAAATTCCTACCTCTACCAGAAATTTGTATTGGTATCATCAGCTAATGAAGCTTCAACAAAACCCCTGCTGTTGCTTATGCTGCCCTATTGAGTAGGATTTCTTTCCGTGAATGAACTGAACTACTCTGATATATGGAGAGGGTCTCTATGGATCGCCATACAATCTACAGGCCAAATGCCAACAGCCATGAATCAAAATTGCTGTCTTTTCATATGTCAATCAGTTAAATGTTTAGGTGTGTTCTATACATAATACAAGTTACTGGATCTAAGGAAACCAGTTATTATAGCATAGAAAATAATTCTGAGTTGTTCTCTGTTTATAGTGGGGTTTCATTGTAGCTTCTTTTTTAAACCAGAAGTAAAAATGTCTTTACCTTTATTTTATGTTAATATTGCTGTCTCTTTTTATGGTGTAACTCTGATTTTATAGGCCATTACTGTCCTGTGTTTCAGGAATAGCATCCAGATCTTCACCAATCCCCCACAGTGCCTTACATAAAGCTGCATATTTTATCCCATCTTACTTGCCATTCATGCCCACCCACATGAGACACATTACTCAGATCAAAGATTATAGCATTGTTATGCTGATGATACCTAGATTTATTTCTCTATTAAACATTAATGATGCAGTATCCTGGCATAAATTTAGAGTACACTTTTAGAAGTACAAACTTGAAGATAGCCATGAAATACATCTATTTTTCTACAAATTTTATGCCATCAATATATAATCAACTGCTACTCTTTTACCTTGTCTCTGCCAAATAATTAACCACAAAACCACATTTCTGTCAGTATTTTCAGCCATTCCTGGTAACACTGAAAATAACTGAAACCTCTTTATAGGAATTAATACTTCTGTAAAGATAACACAGGAATGAGTTATGTACCACTTATTGTTGAATTTTGCACTCATGGTAGCACATTAATTTTCTCATATCCTTTAACAGCAGAATTAGACTTGTGATAGACACTGACATAAAATGGGAATGCTTTTTTCAAAAACCCTCAAATTTTCGCATAAGAAAAGACAATTTTAGTAATTCAGTTAAAACTGAAACCCTAGTCTTGACCACACACTCAAAGGACTAACCAGTACGGGACTGGCCAATCTTCCACTACTAAGTACAGCAGGAGAGTCACAAGACACGTAAAACAGCCCAACCTGGTTTTGGGTACCACCATTTCTAGCACTGTTCATAGAGGACACTTAGTAAGAGAATTCCTGGTATCTATCATTAAGCAAATTTCTCACAACTTAAACAATCTGTTAGCTCAGCAAAAAGCAGCTGGCAAGCTTGCTTTCACAATGTAGCTCGTTCTCCATCACGGGATCTGAAAATGTAGAGGTCCTTGCAAATGCAATAGCAAACTATGAAGGCAAGTATAGGAAGAAAATAGGAGGTTCCTTCCTTTCACAGCATTCTGCATTTTCATTATCCCCAACAATGGTGTTGCAGAAGTCGGTTCTGAAGTCAACACTTGTTCTAATGACACAGGACACTTTTTGGGGGATAATATTTCAAGTAAATGGTAGACTTCTCACTAAACTGACTGCTAGAACAAAATATTTTCCAAATACATAGCTATAAGTAATTTTCTTTCTCATAATAAACCATACTTTCCTTGGAACCAAATCTTCAATTGTCCTCTATAAATTGTCTTCTTGAAAGGAATAAGGTAATAGGATGTAAGTGCAGGCTTTACGTTTTTACTGGCGTAATAGTAGCATGAACTAATCAAGGAAGGTGCAATCTGAGTTGGACCTGTTTGGAGAGGAAAAAGAAACACGAAATACCACCACCAAAATGGCTTGCAAAATTAAACGTGGCGTCTTGAAATCTTTACAAAATAACCTGAAAGGTTGTCTATCTGCAATTAGAAAGTACTTAATGCTGGGTTATTGTGCTGGTATGTTACATAAAGAAAATGGCACACGCTTAAATCAAATCCAACAGAAAAGCATAATGCAAAAAGGCAAGCCAATTCACTGATCATCCATAACAAAAGACAGTAGGACCCACTGTTTACAAGAAAATTCTGTCTTTTTGAGTTATATTTCACTTTTTCATTAAAGTCTGATATAAGCTCGACCTTGCTATGGAATAGTAGGTTATGGCAGCCCACAGGGAAAATTAGACACATTACACACCAAGAATGATGAATTTGGAAACAGCATAAGGCTCATGGGGTAGGTTGCTGTCCAGCTGGCCCATATTTTGTGATGCATTAATCAAAACAGCATCAACTACAGAAGAAGTTAAACCTGTCACAACATGCTAAAGCAGAACAAGCTACATTACGATTCCACGGCAAGGTCCCATAAACCTTCAGTAAAATGAAACCACACAAAAATGCAACCTTCTAAACAACATTATGTAATTCTCCACACGTGCTTGTAACTGTTATTCATGCTAAATCAAGGGATGGGTGTCTCACACGTCAACAGAGCTTTTCGGGAAATAATGCAAAATTTCTGCACATGTACTGCTCTTACTGGAGAAAAACTTGCAGAGATTTTTGTTTTGTTTTGCTACAAAATAGCTCATTCATTCATGAAAAGTTTTAAAAATTATTCATTCAAAACTACATAAGTAGTAATCTCAGAATACGTTCTATCTTTAGACATTTACTCTCATTTTTCTGTAATAACAGATGAATCCTGTCTCAGAAATCAGTATTAACTTGATCTATTCTCAGCACCATAGAATGTACTTTTGGATTAAAATCCTCCGGTTTTATTAGAAAATAAGTCTTTTAGCTACGAGCCAGAAAATACCAAAGCATATTGCAAAGTATTCAAAATGTAGTACCATGACCACCTCTCTCCACCTCCCTAAAAACCCCAAACCAAAATCTCAACAACCAAACCCCACCCTCAAAAAACTGCTTAGGTTGGAGCATGTGAATAAACATACCAGTTCAAACAGAAACAATAAAAAGAATAATCTGAATTGTTCCATGACTGGATTGTTGAAAATATTGTCCTTTTCAGAACTGAAGGCAGTTCCAATTTGCTAACAGTTCCAGTTTGTTCAAACAGCTATATTAAGTCATTTATATTATGCATTACTTACAAAATTTAATAGTTCTCTCTTCTCACGGTACAGACATCCTGATACAATGGTGGTAGTGTCAGGTACAGTCCAGTGCCATACACTAAACAGCAGAGCTATTTCTGAGCACATACATTTCTTGGTTTAATAGTAGCAGCATATAAAATTAAGAGCAATCGCATTTAAACTATGCCAATTTATGATCCACTAAGAATCTCACTGCATTATTTTTCAAGGTAAGTAAAGACAGATAAGGGTTTAAAAATCACCTACTTAAACTGTTAATACCAATCTGATTAGCTGATAGCTTTTGTATTATGAATACTTGTTTTGAAATACTGACAAACAGCCATCACACCTGTTACCTCTACTAAACAGGTATTAGCTAATAATGCAGCACTGCAAATTTAAATATTTTATCCAAATATTAACAGAAAAAGCTAATGCACTTTCCTAATAAAGAATAAATCATGACACTCAGAGAATTCCAGTCACTTCAATAAATGGCAAAGAAGGAAACCAAGATACAGAAAGTAAAAATGACCTAAGTGAGATCATACAGAACATCAGTAGAAGCATGAGGTCAGAGAATAGGTTCCTGATAATGAATTCAGAAGCCTCACCGCTAAATCATGCTGTGGTGAAAAAAAAAAACAAACCCAAAACAAAACAAAAAAAAAACAACAACAACAGCAAAAAAGCCCCAACAATCAAAAAACACTGAGTGCCATTATAGCTACATATATAGCATAAGATGGCAATGACACCGAAAAGCAAAAAATATCAATATTAACGTATCAATTCATTGTTCCCTTCAGGGTTGTAAAATATATTACAGCATTTGATCTTCAACAAGTACCTAATTAACATAAGAACTGCTTCTGCATTTTTTGCAAAAGCTGTCAATTTATTTGTGTGGTAATTCTGTGCAAATGGTAAAATGAAAATCTTCATATACAATGTGCTTTGGTAATAGCACCTACAACCCAGTCATGGACTATTTCTGTTTTTATATACTAACAGACTTCTGCATCATTTTGAGACAGAGAGAAATGCTCTTTATAAGACTGAACTTAAATTGCCATATCCCAATGACAGTTATTCTTCCTTCTGATACTTTATCTTTTTCATTTATTCTTCTTAACACAGTACATGCTCTTTTTCTTTGCTTCTCCCTCCCACCCCCCGTTTTCTTTCACCACGACTAATCCGTTTCAGGTGCAACTTGCACTGAAAGAGAAGCCAGTGTGGTCCTGCATCCCTATCCCTCCATCCCTTTATGCCAGTTCTAGAAATCACGAAGCTGCAGAAAAAGTTGGTGCAGGTGGACTCCCCTTACCACATCAACTGATTGGCACTGTGGTTCCATGATCACTACATTCAATGCTATATGGAAAGCAAAAACCACTTCAGTAGCATCTTGTTTTGGAATTACCATAAGCGTAGTGCCATTACACCATTATTAGTTACTGCTTTTTTTCCTTTCTTTTCTCTGCCCCGAACAAATAAAAATATCCAATTCAACCCATAAGATCTAGTACGAGTTGACTGAATAACTGCCAAAAAAAGAAATAAATTGGCATTTGGAGCTAACATAGTATGTAAGCATCTTCTTACTTCTCTACTCAGGGGTTTGCAGGATGCTAGATTAAGGATAGAGCACGAAAGACATTTCAGTTGAGTTTGAGGAGTATATTTAAGGATGGGTGCTTCTGAAAACATCCAGATAAATCTGTCTAAATGAAATATTGATGAACAGATAGCTCTTGCCAGCCTTACATTAATAGCATTGAGTTTTCCTAACAAACAAAATACTACATCTTTAAGGCTTCTCATTCAATAGCTTCAGGGTTTCAGCACTATGTATATATGTTAACTGAACTATTTTTAATGACCCAGTTGAAAACACAGTTAACAAAATTAGTACTTACACTTCCAATAATTTAAAAAATCAAGACTGTCAACTATACTATGTGGAACTTTGAGACTGATTATTCAAGGATTTAAAATATTACACAGGCTGGCAAGAATATATACCCACCCATACACAAACCTGAGCATGCACACACTCTTGCCGTGTCCTGAACTCAGGTTATTTGTACCACATTTAAAATTTAAACTAGTTTCTACTTCCCCATGTGAATTCTTAAGCCAAGATCATGACTATTCTGACCCGAAATTTAAAAAGCCTGTTAGATCAATTGAGTATGGGGTTAAGCTCGAGTTCACTTCTTTACGCCAGCAAGATTTTACTCCTCCACAGCACATGAAGTGGGTCAAAATTTGGGCTCCACAGTCTCATCCTGCAGCCCTGCCCACTCATATGCAAGCAGTGGCAATTGCGTCATAGGTTACTGGCGTGGTGAGCTCTCCAAGACAACAGCCTAACCAGATGTAGGAAAATAACTGTCCACTGTGGGGAAAATAGAAAAGCCACACAGCAAAGACTATATTGTCCCTGAGCTCTGTGCTTTCATGGAGACCTGAAGTAATGTACCAGCCAGCTGCAGCCTACAACAATGGTCTCGATGGGCCTCCTGCAGCTCCTTCTTACCAGCACTGGCCCATCTCTGACATGCCAGAGAACCAGGTCAGGAGTTCAGCCAGCACACTCGACAGAGAAGTGAATACCTGCCTGAACTGGCTCACCAGGTTGTCTGGTGAGAGCTGGTGCAAAGTCTGTGGCAAACCGCCATTGGCAGGCTTAGCTGTAGTGAATTGCACCTTCAAGGAGGAGTTAGGCTTCCCTGTAATCACCTGCTGTTCCCAGTTTCATGATATTGCCCTTTAAACTGCCAGCCCTGGTATTAAACAGCTCTTGAACTGAGACAGCCAGCAGAAAATTGTTTACTTCTTGTAGAATTAAGATGTAGCTCCATATTATGAGTGAGCAGTTCAGCATCACTGAAAGGGCCACCAAGAGCACACATGAACAATTTTCAGATCAAAAGCACATATGTGCAAATAATTAGCATAGTCATTAAAACCTACAGAATCAAATCTGTTCCTTAAAAATGATGTCCATTTTTCATTCAGGAGAACATGCTAAATACATTCTAATCTAAAAAAATGGTAATAAAGTTGGCAATTTAAAAAATATTACCAAGTATATCTACAAGTCCTTCAGCTTCATTCCTAAAGTTGAACTTCATAGACCAAGTGACAGACAGGAAAATGGTTCAAGGAAAGCCAATACTGGACAGGCATTACATCTCTACAACTAAGGTTATCACTTGCTCACTTGTATAACCTTGAAATTAGTCTTAACAAGCTATTTCAGTGACTTCTGATGTTTTTAACTCTTCATTAGTCTGTGCTGCAGCTTTCCACATATTCAATACAATTTACCCATCAACATATCACAGAATTATGTGACCAGAGGAAAAAAGCAGGTTACACCACTGACTTGCATTAGGTCCCACCATGAAGCCTAATGTTAGCACTGGCAACAATGTCAAGATCTTGTGAGCTCTGGAATCCTCTGTTTATTTAAATTAAAAACTGACACTAGTAATGTAGAAAATACAGTAACTATAATAACAGTTTTTAAAATGTCTGAGATCAAATGCATTTGCAAGTCTTCCCCAAGCATAATTGAGGGTTTTTTTTATTACAATAGCAGGTATATTTGATAAAGAAAACAACAAATATTTCACTAAGCAGCATATAATCACCAATTACTGTTAAGTGACTATTGTCTTATAAGAGCATTGAAATGTATGTGTTCTGTAAATATTGTTAGTAAATGTTTATATATATCATTTCTGACTTGAGGTAGGAAACCAGAACCAGTCAAAATTATCTGATAGCAGTGAATGGATTTAAATACAAGATAATAATTGGGTTTTAGCTCCTGGTTTTGCATTAATTTAGAAAGAGGTAGTTTGTAATATACCAGCTATAAAAATAAGATCTGCTAAATTTTATTTTTAGCTTATCATGGTTGAAAAGCAATACTTTGCTTAAACTAACACATTATACAAATCACATATTTTATCACAATATGCATATGTACTTTTTAATCTGCCTCTGAAAACAGAATCAAAATTAAATCCTCCAAGATCTTCCAGAACTTTAGATTGCCCTGATTTCAAATTCTGCTTGTAGATAAGAACAGACACACAAAAAAAATTCATTACAAATCTTATGATATTTATTAATACTTCCAGTAGAAGAAATTTCTTCACACTGACTCATGCATTTGTACAGCACACTATGATCAAGTTTATTACTACATAAGGATTTAGAACAAGAACAAAAAGGAACTATCCACCAAAACAGTAAAAGGGGGGAAAAAATTCCAGAATTTTCCTCCCTTTTATGCACAGGTAAACTTAATTAAATTAAGAGTGACTGCTAAATAAAACACCACTAGCTAGTTTAATTCATTAAAAGATGAATCTAGATTCAAAAGCAGGGTTAAGATGTGTATTTTGGACTTGTGCCAAAGATGGAATGTTATTTTTCTCTTATTCTTCTCTGAGTAATGAGAACAAAACCTGTTTGTAAATGTAAACACAATGAAGCGATCCTTAATTAGCACATGCAAATGTAAATTCAGAAAATGGCTTATTATCTACAATGTTCAAAATTATAACTTCAATTTATACAAATTTAGAGATTATATTATGTGTAATTAGGTGTAAATTTTAAAGATATGCATTAATTCTAATTTGTCTTTGCAAATAGGAATAATTAGTGTTTGTAATAGCATATGCAAGTGGAGATTAACTGTGAATCACACTTGCTCAAGTAATAGACTAAATTAAGTCAGCATCTTNTTTTTTTTTTTTCTTAAACAATGGGAATTACGAACTTCAGTATCATTTCAGAAACTTTCATAGCAAAAAAAAATACACGAAAGCACAGATCATGCCCAGGCGAAAGACACCGCAATACATGCTGCTTATGGTGAGCCAGAACACTTTGGTGGAGTGTGACTGGTTTGCGCAGATCATAACCTCAGAGTTAAGTGCGCAAATCCAGGAGACCACTGAGAAAAGGTGACAGAATATTCACTTCTCTCTGCCTCAGAAGTGATAAATACCTGACTACCCACACTGTGGCCTTCTGTGTAAGGCATATTATTGTTACAAAATTGGATGTGATCAGAATCTAATTAAATATACTACAAAGGTCATACAAAGCCAAACAGTAGCAAAAACCTGCTTTCTGATAGAACTGCATCACACTGTATTTTACATATGTATATTGTACTATACTTAAAATCGTAATGTTCTCTGCAAACTCTTTGCAGGTAGAAAATTTCAGATTCATTCTGCAAAGACAAAAAGATTTTCTAAATTCTCAATGAATAGTCCCCTGCTCTCTCCAGTCACAGTGCAAGGAATAATAGTAATAAAAATAAATACCATCTGTCTACCTTATCTCAATTTTTTTGGATAAAGATTGATAGAGAATGCAGCCTTTAACTTTAAAATAATTTTTGAATTTGGAGGGCTAAACCAATGAAACAAGTAATAGCTTTCCCTCTAGTTCTCACAACTTGTAAATTGCTTCTACTTCAATCTTGATATACGTCTTCATATGAACGCACAATGATGTCATAGTATTCTATTTATGCCACACAAATAAATGAACAACATATTCCATTTTAGATCCCATTATAAAAGAAAAAAAAAGGATAGATGCCATCTCTGACATCCTTCACAGCAACCTATCTGCACCTTTTAAGGACAAAGCAGATTGCTGTTCTAGCAATGGTGAAACCTCTTCCAGGCAGACACAGTGGAAAGTCCTAACTTTAGAGCCCACTGGTGGAAGTGTATTACACTGCTTAAACTAACTGTTTTCCTGAAACAAGAAAAAAAACAGTAAGATGTTGAGACACTGATGTTAACATTCGCTGCAGCACGTAACTTAACCCTTTTGAAAAGATAATTTATTAAAACATATGGAAAAAAGCACTTTGGGTATTTTTCATTACTATTATAACATCCTTAGAGGTCCTTTGACATCCTCTGCTGTGATTTGGATTTTGCTTCCATTTATGTCTAGTGATGAAATTGTAATCCTTGTGTAGGTAGTATAATCAGGTACAGTCATAAATTGATTTGCCTATTTTAGCCTAACTAAAAACATCATAAGTAATTTAGACTAAAAAAATACAGAAATACTGGTACTAATAATAGATTAATTAGGTTTATCAGAAGTAAAGCATCACGTTACATTCATTACTTACAAGCAAAGTGCAAGGGGAAGCAACAGGTGGAACAATGCATGATAGAAACAAAGCAGAAATGAGTGTCTTCAGCCAAAGGAAAGCTGCCCAATATTGTCAAAATACTATATTCTCCTATCTTTACTATAACCTAGAGTTTTAAAATTCAGTTTTAAGAATTTTATGGGTATTTGTGTGCAACAACAAGAACTATGAGATCTGTACTGAAGTATACAAACTAGTAGTATGAAAGAGGAATATATTATGTCAGTGCTCTCTCTGCACCCTTTGACTTACTGTGCTAGGATCTTCCACCAACATGTGACATGATATACATACAAAAACCATTCTGTGTTTAGCCAGAACAATGGCATGACTTACTGAAAATTCATTATATTATGGAATATAAGGTACTGCAAAGCACTAATGCAAAGTAAGCTTTCTGGCAGTCTAAAAAGTTATCTGTAGATACCCAAAAGAATTTAAAAGTATTTTAGTTAAATTGCACTTCTGCATGGTCAGCTGAAAACAGCTGTTATCTATGCAGTCCATGTTGACAGCATACAGTACAGCCCTTCTGACACTTGCCAACCAGAATCTATTACAAATAGTTCAAGAAAACCAACGGGTGGGTAAACAAGCTTTACATAAATTTATTACTTGATACAAGATGGAATAAACCAATATAATTTTGTAGAAATTTAAAAAAAATATATATACATATTTACATAAGCATCCACAGAATTGAAAATGTCATTCTTTTCTTTTTTTATTTTTTATTTTTTTTAATAGAGTTTGAACATAGCAGCTAGCATTCTGAACTATAGGAAAAATATCACTTCCTAGTCCCTGAAAATTATTTGTATGGGTAGTATGCCTTAGATGTATTTTTTTCTCTTCCCTTCTGCCCAAAAATAAGAAAAAGACTGAAAAAATCCAAAAGTTAAAAGAAAAAGTATGACTTTCTGGTTTCTGTCATTGTTGAATTTTTAGAAGCATGCTTTATGGGTCATAAAAACGACATTTTATAGAAAAGAAAGAAAGGAGAGGATGAGCCAAATGGGACTGTAATGTGGAGAGAGAATAAAAACAATACAGCAAGATAAAAGGAAATGAGCAAAGGAGCAACAGCAGGGGAAAATAATGAGCCAGAACAAAAGCCCCACCACTAACAGAGTTTGCAAATATTCCCAACAGCAAGAGAAATTTGCAGACATGGCAACAAGAGATTTGAGAAAGGAAGACAGAAAAACCTGGGGCTTAGGAATGGAGTCAGCCAACTAATTTTTTCCCTTCCTGCTTAAGAGAGTATAAAAAGCACTTGGCATCTTCTTTTGCTAATATATGCCCCATACATATAGTATCTGCCTAATCTGTTTCTTAGCATTCAACAAAGAACTATAATGATAGTGAACTACCGAAAAAGGTCTAATAAAAACTTAATGAATATTGGATACTAGTTTTACCACCACTGTAGATGATGAGAAATATATGAAGTAAACTAAGATCATAAAGAATAATCAGAGTAAACCCATAAAATATCATATTCCTCTAAGGATGTTGGTCAGGATAGAAAATCACAAGGGAAATAAACTCATAAAAAACAGGTCTATCAACAATTATCAGTCTTCAGGTTAAGAAAATTCCTAACCTCCTTCGGGAAACTTGGCACTTTACCAGTAACATTACTCTATACTTGTTTTACATTTTTCTCTACTACAAATCAGTATCAGGAAAGAGCACTGAGATATGAAGACCTTCAGAAGACCCATGTATTGCTCTCTGTGGATATTTGTTGTAAAAGGAAATATTAAAAAATAAAGAAAACACTGAATGGATGTTGGTGCACTCTGATGGGTTCATAAAGGCTTTGTTTTCCTCCTGGTTCTAGTTTTACTTGTTCCGTCTTTCCCACTGCTTGCCCATGTTATTTTATCAGTCACTCAAATCACATCTAGGATTTCCATAACAAGGAAATTTTGAAAGGTTTTGCTATTTAAGTTACTGTTGAGTTAACACCTGTACTTTTTTTAAAAGATTTTAAAATTTACTTCTATAGCAATACAAGAGAATTTATAAGCTATGTATGAAAACAAATTTTATTCAAAATTCTGTAAGAGACTATTATTATTATTATTATTTTGCCAAGTAGTCTGTTCCGACAGATTAACTTGCAGGTGTTTGACAGATAATGCTTGTGAAATGTCTACCACTGAATTTGCAGCTCAAATTTGAAAGATAAATTCTACCTGCTTGTACACTCTCAAGTGCTGTACAGATTTAACAGAAAACATGACGAAGAACTCTATTAATAAAGATGAGGTACACTACTTGGTCAACAGTTTTTCAGAACAGTAATACTAAATGCAACACTAATCCACTGCTAGTACAAGGACAGAATTGCCTTCTTAAAAATATGCTGGTTTTACTTTGGTCTTATTTATACAAAATTTGATTGCTATTTGCTTTTCTCCTCAATCATTTAACAGACTGAAAGATCAAATACAAATGTACAAAGATGCACAAATATATAGTCACATGGACACTTTATAATACTTGCACATTAGGAAGCCTATAACTCTGATGTGTGCGCTTAAAATTGTTTCATATATTTAAGGTATGAAGATCCTACTGATTCTATCATTTGTTCCTCTCACACAGTTGTGCTTTCTTTATTCTTCGCTTAACGCATAATATTATGTCAGTAAAGGTGTTGGCATTTCTGTCCAAATATTTGACAGTACGTATGCACCATTACACAACACAGATCAAGCTCCCCTGTTTTAATATCAAATGCAAAGCTATCACTTAATTTCATCATGATAGTTAACATTAACAGGATCACCATGTTTTTCCTGGATGTTTTAGATGAATAAAAATCTCCCTGAAAGTAATGAAGCTGATACTGAATATAGAGTTGTAATATGGTATCTAATTCATGTGCTTTCTACTTCAGCATGATTTAATACATGCACACACAAAAATGTATCTTCACAAGTTCTTTTGCGATGCATTTGCTAGTAACCAAACAGAACATTTTTTCCTTTTATTGCTGGTATCCAGTAGATTTTGTTTTCAATTTAATGCCTTTTTGTACACTACAAAAGAAATGTATTACTATTCCCCAAATCTCATTTATAATCCTTTCTCTTCATGTGCCTTCTTGCTGTTTTATCATTAGTGTTAATATTCTGTTGACTCTGAAGAAATAGAAACTTCCATTACTGAAAATGAATAAATGAATACTAAAAAAGCACTGTATTGGAATGAATGCAGAGTACACAGTCCAGATACAGTTCTCACTGTACCTCCATTGAGAAAGTACAATGGGTCTCAGGGACAAAAACGGCATTTTTCATTTGTATTATTGGTATATCATAGGTCATATATTATATGCTAACTTTTTTCCTCCTAAGTTCTTTCAGTTTTAACACTTATATAAATGTCTAAAGCATATTGAACAGTTTAAAATATAACCTAAATGATCAAATAGTGTACATATACCTAAATGACACTGGTTAACACTGGGTAAATTCAGCTCTAGAAGATAAGCCACTGATCTCTGAACTAAGAAAATCAAAACTTCCAACCCTTTCAGCATGCACACAGTATCAAAGCCCACAAACAGACTCAATGATTATGTTTTAAATTATTTTAGAGACCTGTTGTAAATATTGAAAAGTTACAGGAATTCTTCATTGGCTCCAAATAAAGAACAGTGGAATAATTTATAATGTCAGTATTCACATTGTTCTGCATGTTTCCATGCTGAAATTGCTTCAGAAGATTAAACTTAAAAAGAGACCCAACACTGACAAATGAAAAAAACTCGATTTTCAACTCAAGCAGGATGTAACCTTTCTGCCTCTATCCTACCCCCGGCTTTTTGAGACTTGTCTGTGTCTCTGACTGCTTATAACTTTAATCACCCTTGTTCCTTCTTAACCTCTCAACGCTTACCACAGAATATTTGCTCTAGGTGTAACATTTTTCTACCTGTGTTAATTTGAAATCCAGTGATTCAACTTCTACTTTGTCCCCTCTTATGTTGTACCACACAGCATTGCACTCACACATTTGCAAGTCCCTGGACGAAAGTGCAGAAAGCAAACTCAGGTTATCCAGTACCACTTGCAAAGCATCAAATGCAGTGTGATAGTTAAAATAACAAACCTCTGCACTTATTAAATGTCAATGCTCAGAATTAGAGCAAAGTATTTTGCCAATACCATTACACCATTGTATCCTCATTAATACAGTGTTGCCATTGCTTGTAACAAGACACAGGCTTTGGATCAAGCTAACAACATTGGCATCAAGATTTGTCTGGCCTGCCTGGATTTTTCTTTTGGCTCTGGAGAGCAGTTTTCTAATGACCAGGTTACTATTGCCTTTCTTGCACTAGCTGTTGTTCACCTTTTCACAGTTGTATGGCATAACACTTTGTATTGGGCTTACATGGCAAAATTTTGGTAGCAGGGAGGGTACAGGTGTGATTTTGTCAGCTATATGTTCATATCTTACAGATATCAGTAACAAGTACTTACTCTGTAAAGAATGATCTTCCAATAACAAGGAACTCTAATAATTATAGGCACTGGATGCTACCAGAGACACTAGGACTATGAACTCAGCAATTGTTTGATGGTTATTCAACATCAAAGGAAAGAAATCTTTGGAGCGTGGTAAAACCAGTTGTACAGATAACAGTGGTGTCATGCAAACTTGAAATCAATGATAAAAAGCAAGGTGTACAGCATGCTAGCAAACATTTCACTTACTAACTGGATTCCAGAGTAAGGAGAAAGAAATCACCAACATTAACATCAGACTCCTGCCAAGGAGTTGTGATACCAGATTTACTCTAGAGATACCACTTCCATGACTGACCCAAAGCCACTGACCTTCAGATCAACAGAGGCTGTGCAAGAGTGAGTGATACATTAAAGAAAGGGGTAGGCACTATGAAATTTTATGTATGTTTGATTTTTGACTGTTTAAACAAGACATGCTCTTATCCCTGTAACTGGAATAATTACCAAAAAAGCCCCATCTTTGATTAGACTGTTAAGACTTTAGTTAGACTAACAGTAAATTCTTGTCTATGCATATGAAGTGTGTGTTGCCCACGCTGATTGTGTCTCCTTGACATCTGAATAGTACTTGTCAATCATGATTTTTTTCCAGTCCATTCAAATGCCACCTGAGCAAAATCAAACCTGAGTAACTTATTATTGGTACATAATGTTTTTTTTAAGTTATAGAAAATAGAAAGTAAAACAAAGAAAACTGGGGGGGGGGGGAAAGGGGACTGGAAATGATGAGCAATTTCCTGGGGAAGTTAAAATTCCAACTTATGCTCTTTACCCCCAAAGGCCCATGTTCAGTTTTGCACTAAAATGACAGCTGCTAGCAACACCTCTATCAAGTGAGGTTTAGAAATACACTAGCTGTTTGAGTATTTTAAGTATTCTCACAGACTCAGTAGGAACAGGTCAAAAAGCTTTTTCATCTAGGGAGTGAAACTAGATTTTTTTCTCATCAGAATCCTGAATTATTTTTTTTTCTTCCATTCTTCTTCTCTGTCTTCTTTCACTGACTTACACGGCTTTTTCACAACCATCTCCATTTCCAATATGCATTTCTTCAAGCAAAATACAGGTATCTGTGGCAAAGCATCATGATGAAAAACGTTCTCTCTATCCTGTTATAGATAACAGTATCCTGCAAGGACTGAAAATATTACCATAATAAAGATGGTGATGAAAAGAGAAAAGCATGACAGACAGTAAGAGGTAGACATTTCTATGCTCATCAATGATTACAAAAGAAAGAAGAAAGACAAGAGATAAAGTTCAACAAGGAAGATGAAGTTTGAAAGGATAATAAGCATGTTCATTTCCATCATTTCTTCAAATTATTTATCTGCTACTTAATTGTTTTTTCAAGATACTTCCAACAAATACAAGTAAGAACTATGCAATTATATACACAAGGAAGTTTCAGGAAGCCTGACCTAAAGGGTGAGAGAGGATGCTGAAGATGGCTCTTATGAACAAAAAAAAAGAACAGTTGATGTAAGATTGATAAACAGTAACAACATGTTAAGCGGTACAGAATCAGTCAACAGAATGCAACATCATCTGTGAAGAAGGTTCATTCACTTTAAAGACTTGCATGAATATTCAGTTGATTGCTTTCATTTTCAGTTCAGATCCATTTAAGAATAATTGGCGAAATGCTATTTTTAACTGAAAGTAGTATGTCTTCTGCTTGAAGTTAAAGCCACGGGTGCCAAACAGTTGCTCCAGTTGGATAACAGTTATTATATATTATGAGGCCTGATTTAAATGGCTTAGTAACAAGATTCAAGTATAATCTCTTGTTAGTAATAAAACGTTTAAGAATACTGCTGGCACAAGCACCTTCTTACCTTACCTGGTAAGGGTGGGTGTAGAGTACATCTTTGAATGAATGAAATCAGTCCTGGGTAAGGCAACATTGAAGCACTAACAATGGTGACAGGGTTTATGGGGAACTCTCCAGTTTGCTTCTGATTTCTTGCTTAATAAAGTCATAAATCAGGAACTACTTTCCCTTCCTCCCTTCCTTTGGACAACAACAGCTATCCCCTCAAGTACCACAATCACATACAGGAAACAATATTTACTTTGCTCCCACTGGTGTTGTCTTAGCAATGCCTCTTAGAAACTGAAGTGCCCAGAAAATAAGATTAAAAGGTAAAGTTTTGATTCTAATGAATTAAAAAATCAGAATATATGTTTTTAGGATCAGCTCTCCTATTTCCTGGGATAAAGGTGGATAAATTC
Organism: Thinocorus orbignyianus; assembly: GCA_013400375.1. Taxonomy (NCBI): domain Eukaryota; kingdom Metazoa; phylum Chordata; class Aves; order Ciconiiformes; family Thinocoridae; genus Thinocorus; species Thinocorus orbignyianus. Next base: position 1,013,434 of record VXBW01003437.1, on the reverse strand, counting down.
TGACCTTGTAAAAGCTTTACCAAATCCCCTGCAGAAATATTTCTTAAATGACAGATAAGAATTACACACATCATTATGAACATTCATCCAATAAACCACATATTGAAAGGTGTTGAACCTGTATTCACAATTGGCACAGAAGTATTATTACTGGAAGACAGAAAACACAGGTTTTAGAAGTAATAGTATCCTTAGTTTGCCACATCTTGAAGACGTATTTTTCCAATCTCAGAAAAAAGCATCACTGAAGGATTTTCTCACTTGTAGTGAATCACTAATGGATGGTTAAAGTGCACAAAATGGTAAGGATAATTGAATTTTATTTCAGACAATAACTGTGATAGCTTACTAATAATTTATTTGTAGATATACTTAATAATGAAGATATTGTCGCCCAAAACCGTGATGTTTGATAATACAAATATAACTTTAAGAAGTAGAATTTTGCCAGTAACAGTAACTTGCAGTTCATTTCACATACAGCATTTAATTAAATCCATAAGTGAAGACTGTCCAGATGTTGGGTTTTTAATTTAATAATGATGGAACCAATGAGATGTTGACAGGTTTGTAAACTAAGCCTTCAGAACATGGAGAATTCCACAGGGCCTTAAAAATAAAAATAAAATAAAAAAAAAAAAAAAGAAAAGAAAAAAGAAATGAAATGAAATCTTAAAGATGCATGGTTTGATGGCAACACAAAGTTAAATGAAAAATGATCATTTATACTGCATGCAGTCATGCAGACAGCATGTAATAATAAAGCTTCTTGCACACGAACAATCAACCTAACAAGAAATTAAGTGACTATGCATACAAAACCAGAAATATGACTTTTCAGCTTATGCATGACACAGTTCTAGTTACAAAACAGTTATGTACAACAGATGCCATGTTTGTACAGGAAAAAGGTCACCAGAATGAGCTAGTTTATGCTAATAGAGGGAATCAACATGCAGCATGCACACAATATGAAAACATTTCCACGTTACGATAAAACCCTGTAAGTAGATCATTCTGCATTAAAAAACATTAATTCCAAATTTATTAATATGACAGAAACCATAAATATTGCTTTATAATACAGTGGTTATCCATGCTTTGTTTCTGTATTTTGCTTGTTGATCTTTTCTTCAAGGTGAATGCAAGCTTTTATCATTTTAAAGAAAATATACTCAAAGCCGATTGTGAAACATTGCTACATTTGAGATTTTCTGGCTGTTATTGAATGCACTTTAATGAATTTTCATTTCATTCCTTTGAACAAAATTCAAAAGATTTCAGTGCTGCTTATATATTCCCAAACCATTCTCTGGCCTTACTCTGACACTGCTAGCATAATGCATGCACAGAGTCAGCAAGGTATAATCTAGTGGGAAAAGTATGGTTTTTTAATTCCTACCAAATAAAAGCTATCAAAAGATCTTGTTTGCGAGTGTCCCACTTCTTCCTATCCTTAGCATAACAGGTCAGAACAGATTTAATAAAAACATGTTATTAATTTTAGGGATAACTGCTCATTTAATTAATACTTATTGATGTCATGAACTGCCCACTAGCATCTTTATGATAGAGACAATTTAAGTACAACATGCTGAAAATATCTACTGCAATAACATTTTGCTACGTCATTCTTGCTTATAAGTACCACACAGATATTAAAGTAAAAATAAGAAATGAGACAAAAGTTCTCGGCAGATATGTTTAAGTGAAAAAATTGAATGCATAATACCTGCTGACAATCAGCCACGGGATTAAAGAGAATAGAGGAAGACTGTCTTTTCCCTATGACAACTCTCAGTTTCCGTCCCATAGCCCAGTTATTTTGAAGTTTGTTTATGTGAAAAAAAAACCTGTATCACTTTTTATAGAGCACCATAGATATCAAACCCTCCGCACAAGGAGGAGTGTTCAGCACTGGTAATTTGAACAGTTTATCCTTGTAGTCAGCAGTACTAGCTGTAATAATTCACTCATGTTCCCAACTTTGTGGCTAAATGGAATTTAAACAGCCAGTAGCTGGGGTTTGCTGCTGAGGCAATATTTTTGGCAAGGGTTGATAGGAAGCAATCATTAAATAAATTTTAAAAAATCAGCATAATATTTCACTATTAATGGATGAAGAGTGTGACACAGTTTGCACAAGTAGGACACCCTAAAACACACATAGATTTTGAAACAGAAAATGGGCATCAGAAGAAGAGAAAATGATTGCTAGTCAAAGTTGTGGGAAAGCAATTAGCACACCAAGAACAACTGGGATATCCAGGTATTAATAGGTATACAGAAGTATAAGCAGAGCAAAGACTGAAACGGTTAATGGTTGATTTGATTTCTAAAGGTACATTTTTTTTCAGAAATAATTTTGCATTAGAGAAAGGCATATTATGCATGAGTTTGCATTATTTCACTGTATATGTCAGAAAGCAAACTCAGAAAAAAAATAAGAAATAAATGGAGAAAAATAATCTAATAGTAACATACAGTAGTAGGTGGACATCAGTCTCCAAGGAGGGAGGGGTAGGAGATGGGGCAGAAGCAGGATGTATTTTCTGGTTTAGGTGGCAAAACGGAACTCATTTCACACTGTAAAAAACTATGTAATACTGTGGTCAGGAATACATTTAAAATAAACTGGAAAGTCCAAGGAGTTGAAGTACTTTAGTATTCTGGCCCTGGCCTTCCTAGAGTAGAGGACACGATACAATAGGTCCTCATGACTTTCATAAACCATGCTGGTGGGTTGCCAGGGAGAATGAGGAGCACGGAGGAAGGTGGAAGGGAACAGTTAAGAGCATCCACCTCCATGTCTTCCACTCCCTCCTAGTCAAACACAGATGCTCTGCAGAAAGCAGTGTCCAGGCCTTGAGAGGGAAACAGGCAAGCTGTCCAAGGTGATGTACAGCAAACTACAAAACAAAAACCCTGAAAATGTATTACTATGAATATCTATTAATGTTAATATTGCATGGTAGTACAGGTGTTTAGAGTCAGTGCCTGCTTGTGCATCACCTAGCGCTATTGTAAACACAATGTTGGTGATCACTGAGAAAAGGTAATTTTTGTTTGTAGCTATGCAAATCAAACAGTAATGAAATTGGGAGCAAGACCACACAGGTTTGTTGTCTGAGACTCCAGAAGCATAATACAAAACGTAAGAGACCACTAAGCTGGAAAGGATTCTCATTAAATGGGGAAGGAGTTAAGGACCAGTCCAAAACCTGTTTACATCAGCTTCACTATCTGTATGAAAGAAAAAGAACAAACAGAATAGCAGTTCTGAGGTGTGAAACCTACTACGCAGCACAAAGCAGACACAGAGAAGACATTGTAGAAATCACGTCAACTATTAGGAATTTCTACTCCGTGTAGAATAAAATTAAGTACAAACTGTTCCCATCCAAAGATTGATAAAGATTGATAAAGCTCTGCTGAATTGGGCATCTTTGGTGACAGAAACATAGAATTCTACTGTGATTATTGAATTCTGCTTTCGAGATACATTTTAATAAATTTCATTAGCAGTGGCACATGCTGCAGAGTGTGCAATGCCTGTATGACACTTTGGACTACCTATTTAGCTTATGGCCATTACTAGGGTTGTATCGCTTAACATGATCTTGTAATCAGTTCCAATGCTAGTTGACTTAATCTATTCATCTTCCAGTCCATTCCTTATCAACATGGAAGGAATTACTCCTTGATCTCTCAATAAAATAAGGCTTTGCAAATAATAAAAGGTGAAGGAGGTTAAATTAGCACTGATTATTTAAGCACATTATTAAGTTACTATTTAGCAGTCTCCCACATCAATCTGTTGCATACATGGCTCTTTCTGCAAGGTTCCCAACATGTTTTAAATAATTCTCAGTACACATATTGGAAAATAGAATAAATTTAGGACTATCATAAGGTGAGATCCCTTGACATTCTGCAGCAGCAATTAGCTTTCTAAGAAACCTGGATTGCTTTTTAATGTCTACCCTTGAATACCGACAGCAGCTGGCTTGATATTTTACTTTTAATATAGTCAAGTTGCAAAGTGGTCATATTAATCACTTAAGGAAACTGTAGCATTCCTCATCATGGAAGACCTTTTTCCTAAAACTTATTCTAAACTTTGTGTTTTCATTCTATGATTAAGTTCTGTATTAGATCATTTTGATTCAGCAGTGAGATTAAGCAGTGTGCTTTCCAGTTCAAACAGCTCTTAATGAGAAACATTATCTTTATGGCTACAGTCTTTAGCTTTCACTTGCTTACTAATACAGTATTCTAAAGCCATTTCAGTTGAAAAATATCCTTGTGCTGCATGGGAGAAAACAGAAATCTATCAGAAATATTATCCATCAATTTACAGGTAGTTACAGGTATTGCAGGAGACTGCATGATCCAAACCTAGACAGAATCTGAATGTATTTATACAAATTAAAATAAAATACACCATAATAATTTCCATTCTAGTAACCTCTCAAATACCCAAAACACTCAGTCAACACTGTTTAAACTTTTTCAGAGCAGCTCTACAGAGAAAAGAACATTTTTCCCTTTGAAACATTGCATTTTTCCATCTTCACCCATTCCTTCCTAAATATAAACTAGCCTCTAGCCTTTTTTCATTACTTTACGCCCTATGGACAAAAAGATTCATTCCTCATCTAAATCAAAGTTAGAACTTTCATTTACTTTTAATGATGCATCTAAATGAACTCCAAGGCTAAAGAATCTCTCAACTACTAGAGGCACTGTCCAGAAGTCAAATATTGGGGTTTTTTTGCAGGCTAACCTGTATCCAGATGTCCCTTCAAACTCCTATCATTTTGTGATTAAGTTTATACAGCGAAACAAAAGAATACAAAAGAATATAAAACAAACTATTCACAGAAGAACTAACAAGGATTTCTGAAACACTACACTCTGAAGCGTATAACAATATTTGTACAAAACTGATAAAATAATGCTACGCAAGTTTCATAACGCTCTTATCCAACAATCACTAGCTTCCAAAGTTGCATTAAGGAGAAATAAAACAGATAACTTTTTTTCATTTTTTTTTTTTTAATGGAATTACAGCTGTAATTCTGTAGTGATGATGGAATGAACTTAAATTTTCTGCTTACCTGTTAAACTAGGTATCTGAGGTATTCAACGTCTGCTATTCTCAGATTGTGGGACTAACAGGGTGAAAATTATATCTTGCATTCTCTGATCTGTTCTGTGTATTTCTCTTTAATCTAATATCACATTAGCACCATATTCTTGTAGTGAAACACACTTAGGCAGAGCCTGAATAAAATGATGTACAGATACTACTTGCCACAGTTACAACTTGCTCTTTGAGATCGCATATAAAAGCAAAGAATACAAATGCAATTCTCACTTGGTGCCAACAGAAACACAGCTGAATCTAACTTTTTTTCAAGCAGCTATCCTTCGAAGAAAAGCTGCATAATTTAATAAATAAGTGACCAAAAGTTTTTAACAATATTACAAAAAGCGCTAATGCTATTTATTTGTGCATTCTTCTCCACTGAATTTCCTTCATGGTGAACATAATAAGCATGTCTTACTCCTGTAGATTAGTTCAACTTTCTCTGTAATCAATTCCTTATAATGCAATTTTTACAAGTTCTCTGTACAAGACAAATACAAGTGGATGTGTTGTTCCATACAAAAACATTGCACATTTCCTTTTGTTCTTGCATTGCACCACCCTATATAAGAAAAAGTATGATTGCAACCATGACATGGTAGAGGCTTTTTACCAGGAAAGGGTCAAAAATGTGTTCTAATAATGTTGAACAGAACGCTGCTAAAGTATTTTTTAATTAAAATTTTTGATGTTATTATTATCTTTAATACTCAAATGTCAATCAGAAAACTGTATCTGTTTGTGGAAGGGGCTTCTAATTTCATTGCAGAATTGGCAATCATCTACTTGGCTGAGAGAAGCCCTTCCTCACAAACTCCAAGGGACCACAGACAGCAAAAAAAGGGAAAAAAATAAAAAAAAAATCCATGCAGCATGACATACCACATATTTGATTTGGAAGAGAACAACCAAATGCATAAATGACATCTGTTAAAAAAAAATCCAACAAACAAGCAAACAACAAAAAACCCACAAACCAACCCTACAAATTGCTTATTCTCATTTTTAGTGGAAGATTTTTAACTTCTAAGATGTAATAAAGTAGCTATTAAAGATAATTAGTCCCAGAAGAAAGAAAGAGAGCACTGCAATATTCAAAAATGCTTTCAATTATTTTTAAATATTATAGGATTTTCACCATTAATATATACACCTCACAATTTCAGCAAATTCCAGCAGACATTACTTCACAGACACAGAAGAACATAAGGGCTCATATTTGGCAATCCATGAACAAGAAATTAGTGCAAAGTAATACATAGAAATATAATAATTTTAGCTACATTTTTGTCCAAAGTATTTTACATAAAAAAAAAAAAAAGTACCTCTTGGATCGGCTTAAAAGACAGTGTGAAAAAACACCAAAAGGTAGTTTGTTTCAAGAACTTTTCAGATTACAATGAGAAATTTTTATGTTTCTATCTTCAGAAGACCATCCAAAGACTCAGATGACAAAATTTTAATGCTCCACTGATATAAAAGAAACTGAAAGGAAGGTTTCAAAACCTGCTTTAATTCCCTTGTTTTTTCTATAAATGTGAAGCAGCATATTAATACACACCAATGCAGAACCACAGCCTTATTTTGCAGAACAGTCATTGGTAAAAAGTATTTGTTCAAATCACAGAACAGAACTGTGATAAATATTTCATATTGTGTCATTCTTAATCAAAGATTATTAAAGAAGTTTCATATAAATGAGTAAATCTCTTACACATGTCCCACAATGTCCCACAGCCAGAATACTTTCATTTAATAAACTGGGAAAAAAATATATTTCTACAGTTAAGGAATCTTCCCTATGTTCTTATATGAGACTACATTCACCTCCTAGTGGAAATTTTGACAGATGCTCTTCAGGAAACAGAACTTTAACATCACTTGGCAAAATTGTATTTATTTCAGTACCTTTCAAAATTTGAATATTATTGTGACAGTATGGTGATTATAAACATAACAGCTCCATTAAGTTGCCAGTAAGTGTGTGAATGAATACTGAAAAAAAAATTAGAATCCACTAATATATCTCCTCAACATTCACTTATGCTAATTCTCAGCTCTTTGTAAAGCATAAAATTAATAGGGCATTGGCAGGCTGACAGATAGTTGTATTTATCTTCTCATGTTTCAGAAGGTCTTTGAAAATCATTGAAGAGCAAAGGATGAATGGTATTCCAGTAAATCCCCCTAAATCGATGCATGGACACAACAGCAGCACAGGCAAACAGGCTGACAGAAGTCTAAACACCCACAAAGATGATTAAAAAATACTGTTCGATACAGCTACTTACATCATGGCCTACGAGTTCTGTCTGCGTGGATTTATCTGCTTGGGAAACAAGAGCCTTCTGAAAGCACTGAGCCTTTTCCTGTAAAACAAAATAACGTATCACAGGTAAGTCATGTTTTCCCTCACTGGGTTTGGCAGCTGCAAATATCCAGATAAGTTCAAAACTCATGTATGGATGGATGTTCAGAAATGGATTTATGATGGCACTGTTCTTACAGGGAGGTTGACTTCCTTACAATTATTTCCCTTTATCAACTTACATTTTTCTTAAACAGACAGTGGACTCAGGACTATGTGATAGAGTTGGACCCACTAGAAGGATGTCACGGAAGCGTGATGCAAAGAAACCTTCTTCCAGGGAACAAAGGTCCAAAGCACCAGATAGCAGTAGTGACTCTTGCAAACACAAGCGCCACCCAACAGCAAAGAAACCTTTGTTTTTTAAGAAACATTAAGGACCATGCAAACTCCACTGTGTATCACAATGCCAAGATAGCTTCCCCCTCGCCCAATGCAAACAAGTTGCAAAGCCTAAGCATTCCTTGGTTATTGTACTGATTTCTGATTTTCCCGTTCTTGTACCTTGGTACCTCAAACATTTTTGGAAGTGTGACATGAATCTTTTGGGACAGGCTTGAGCAAAGAAATCTGGTTGCTTTGACAAAAATATGCTTCATAGAAAAAAATGCTTCATTTTGATACTTCATTTGAAACTCATCACCAATTGGAAATGTTGACCCTCATCAAGCCTTTATATATGCTATATTTTATTTCCAGGACAAAGTACACAACGAAACAACTGTAAATATGTGGGATAAAGGAGGAAAGGGAAAGCTCCATGACTAGAGAACACAGTCCTCAACTGCACTGATTTATGTTTTCCTATCTTTTGGTTTTATTTTTCAGCTATATCCATACAAAATACTTATCTTTGACTCAAATTCCACAAGACCTACAAAAGTATGATTTAGTGCTACTGACAGGTATGCATTACAGTAAAACAGATTTTGTGTAAATTGAATTTCAGGTTAATTGAATCTCAAGTTGAATGAATCTCATTTTTTACTGAAATAAAACATAGACCACACTATTATTTCCAGCTACTGTCTGAGTGTGTTTTCCTTTATAAGTACCTCTTCTACATATTTTAAAAATCAACTGTTATTCATTTCAAGCCAAGATGCACATCACTGTGCTAAATGAATTTTGACCAAAAGCATGTAAAAGACAAAACCTAAATGAGCCTATCTCAACTATTTCAATTCTTCAAATAAGAAGGGGGGAGATTCAGAGCAGTTACTTCATGGTTATGAGACAACTTACATCCAAACTTGCTGATGTGACTACTGAGTTAAAACTGAATTCATGGAAGGGCTATCTTATTTCTGTGACAGAAAAGCTTCATCTTCTCAAGGTCTGAATTTACTAGACCACTGCCCACAGTATTCTTATGTATTTAGAAAACAGACATTGTTACAGATCTACTTTCTTATTTAGACAATAATATTTTACTGCTCAGAAGCTCCATGAATTTTCTGGTTATAAGCCCAACATTCACAGAGAATGAATGTTCAAGTAACATTATGGTTGGAAAAATCAGTATTAAACCGTGTATCTGATCAAATTTAACATACACATACTTTTTCTGTGGATTCACAAATACATACCTTGAAGTAACTGGGGGGAAAAAAAAAAAAAAACCACCTGAAAAAATCAAAACCATCAAAAAGGAAACCAATTAATTGGGAAAGCTAGGAAGGCTGGAATAAGCACATTAATTTCTTTCTGTGAGCTGCTCATTTAACTGCGTATATGCAGTGAGATCCATTTTCAACATACCCAAGTTCTGACTCCGTATGATTATTTTTACCAGAAGTAGAAGTTAAAGATGTCCATGTTGACTACTAGTATCTTCTCCTTACCCTACAAAGGAGCACTTTCAATTGTGCTGATGTGAAACAACCTTCATAATATTGTTTTCAAAATTATTAAATATAATAAGAATACAGTGTTTTATCTTATTTTCAGTGATGCAGCAAAAGTCTGCAAAAAGTTTCAAATGACAGAAATAAATATTTTCCATGAGGTAACGTAGAGAACATATGGTTTGTTACAGATCAGCATCCTACTGGAAAAGGCTACTTACACCTAACAGTCATTTGACCTCCTTTCAGTTATATTTCCCTAACTTACAGTACTTTATTTCTGAAATAGAAAGATAATCAGCATCAGCCGATTACATGCATGTATAAACATTACAGACAAAATAGGTAAGTGAAATATAAGATAAATCACTACGTGCTTTGTCTTCACAACTGAAAGACAGTTACTAGACAAAAAGTGGAGTCAGTTGCTATGAGGTTACTTATACTTAGGGAGTCAGTATAGATTAATACATCTTGAAACACACGACTCGCTTTTTACAGCACTCCTTCTCTCAACAGAAGAGCCTTAAACTGATTTCCATAGCTTTGACTGTGGACAGGTCAAAGTTATTTTTGTGAATGTTTTCTTACCCAATTCTATCAGTGACAGCACGATGACCACTCGTGGTGCTTTGTTTAATTGCAAATTCCAAAAGGAAAATGCTTGAAAATTATCTTGAATGGTCATACTAAATTAAACAGCAAAACTTACCATTCCAGCTGTTTTGGAGAAACCAGAAGTCTCTTAGCCAGTACAGGTGTGGCTTTTGCCACTAAAGAATCTATTTTGTCTAGCTGACAACAAATTAATTTGAAGATTTTTTTTTTTACTAACAGTTGTTGCACTTTTATTCTTAGTTAGATTTAAAGAGTCTCACATCTTAACTTTTTGCATTCAAATCTCTTCATACTCAAACTACTCAACCTCTCTCTCCTATAGTCTGCACAAATTACTGTATAAATTTATGAAGATGAATCTGGTTTATTTGGGTTTTCTCTTGGCATACTTCCAAAATGGCCTACAATTGTTAGTACTGCAGTCAGATTTACAACCTACATGCGACTGTTTCCCTTGCTTTAGGCATTTACCCTCCTGTGAATAACAACTTATGTTTGCCACACAACTCATGAAGAAAAGCTTTTTTTTCCAGAAGACTTATAAAAACGCTAAGTCTTTTAATTCTGATGTGCTTTGGGATTAAACTTAATCAACAGCAGCAGTTAGGCAGTAAGAGCAAATGGATAACAAGTAGCACAAAAAAATGCTCTCCAACATCTATTCTATCCAATTTGCAGGCTACAATAAGCTACAGGATTGACTATATGACAGCTGTTTCCATAGAAATTGAGTCCCTATTGGTTTGAGTCTCCGTTTGAGAAGAAAACGTTAACGTATACAGCACAGCTGTGGTACAGCTGAATCACACCATACTTGAAAATGCTTTGTGAAGCCCAGCAAAAAGCCCAGCTGTCTCTCGAGCACAGGCTAAAAAAGCAGTTACAGCATGGTCCAACACTCAACACATAAAATACTAGGAACTAAGGTGCTAAAAAGCCACGTCAGATTTAGAGGTATTACTCTGGAGTCATAGCAGTGAATGGATGTGATCATCCCCAAGGGGACTGTCCCATCATTTAGGAGAAAAACAAGGGAGAACTTGGTGGGAATGCACCCAATTATGCAGAAAGAAAGGTTTCATTGAAGGATATACTAATGCCAAAGACCAAAACAACATGGAATTTCAGTGAACATTTCATAGCTTTCACATAGGACTCATGCAAACCAAAGCAGTTTTTCAGTTATTACATTGTAATTTTTCTGCAAAACACAAAGGCAAAGTCCTATGCATATGCTAAGCATGGTATCTGGAATGAAAGATGACATCATTTTTGCTTCGATTTCTATCAAAATACAGTATCCAGGTATGAAGCAAGAAAGGCTAAGACAAGCCTGTCTCCAAGCAGTTTGCAATACTTTAGTAATTAGCTACTGCCAAACCCAATTTCTGAAAGTTTAATCACTTCATAATAGGTCTTTGAAGATGAACAAAATTTAGGAAGATTTAAAATCTTAATAGAATTACAAGCCCCACCCTACTCATGACTGCTAGCCTTATTCACAGTAATACAAAGGTTTACTAGATCCTAGCCAGTAAGAGTTATTACTTTTTCAAAAGTTTTTAAATCCTTATAATGCCAAGTATTTTATTAAACTGTCCCTTGCCAAGCTCCACATGAGAAAAACTCTTTGCTGAGTGCTGTATGAACTTACCAATAAAAGCACAAATCCAAGCTTTAAGAACACAAGCTATCTAACCAGAAACAGAAGACACACACACACAAAAGTGAATCTCCTAGTCGACTGAGCTGATGAATGCCAGAGACAGCAAAAGACCCTTAAAAACTGTATCTTCTAACTCCCTTGTATTTTACTGGACCATGCCGTAACTTAAACATTACAATTACCACTTGTGTATGTATTGCAAAATCAAAACTAAATGTTTACAGGGACGTGAGATCACCACAAAATTCCAGGACAAGGATTTTTCAGACACACCCGAGCTTTTAAATTTATATTGTAATAGCATCTTTGGAAGATACTTTAAGATACAGCATTAAACATGGGCAGATATCTTTTATGCTACGTTTAAAAAAAAAAAAAAAAATGCATTTTTTGGATCAGGGGATTTTTTTTTCCAGGTGGTATTACAATTTATAATTTATATTTTAAAGCAATGCCAGTTATTGTTTATTACTACCATTCACTTATTCAGTAAAGCTGTATAGCATTTCCTTACTGATTATGTTTCCAAAATAGATCAGAACAACCCTAAGACATAACTTTATGTACACACATCACTGAAAGAAAATATAGAGGAACCTTTTCTAGTTACCACATCTCTAAAATAATAAAAAAAAAAATACAAATCACACATTCATATATGGCCCAGACATGGGCATGCATATACTGAATAATGCAAAATAGTAAAAAATTTATATGGCCACGCTCCATGAATAATATAATCGTAACGAGTGATGTCAATCTTAAGACTCCCTCACAACAACAGCAACCCCAAACTGCGAAAGTTATTGAAAAGGAAGAAAAAACAAGCAGCAAGTGCAGTCATAAAAACCTTCAAAAGGCTGACACATCAAGCATAGTCTTTTGTGCAGAATTTATCTCTACAAGTACAGTTTTGAACTCTTAATAAGCATTTTGCTAGTCTTACTTTGTGTTATGGTTGCATCCAGATGTCCAAGAAGATACCCTAAGTCTTATACTAGCCCATCTATTAAAGAATTAGCTCTCTCTTAGCCCATATGTCTTTAGATTATCACTGCTACACCACCACTAGGACCACCTAGACAAATACAATCCTGCCCCCAAAAATACGACATTCAACAGACAAGCCTAGGAGACAATATTGTTCCAGTTTGAGAATTCAGAAACTGTGATACAGGGACAGTAAGCCTTACAGTGGCAAAACCCATAAAATCCCACTAGTACTGTTGACTTGATCTTCCTACAAATACTCGAAAAAAAATAGTCATAAGTGATTTATTTTTTAAGTTCAGGCATGAAGCCAGTTGCAGAGTTACAGAGTGATGCATAGATCCACAGTCCAAATCCTATGTCCTATGTCCTAGGCACAAAAGCAATTTTCCTCACACTATTAAACATCAACATATCTGCTTTAGAAATGAATTTCTGAGCTCAATTACTTTCTCAGAATACACAACAGTGAACAATATTCAGTACAAATACATGCAAGATTGCTGCAAAGTAGGACTACACTTTCGGATTCAAAGATCCAACTTGCACAGTTTCAATTCACACTATTTCAATATATTTTTTTTTCCAAAATGGACATCACAGATATGGCAGTGAAACTCTCTTTAGTTACGGCTCTCATTTACCTAACTGAATAATATTAATTAGCCTCACTGTGAAACTGGTTACTGTTCTTTAACACAACTGTTAACCCATCAGCTGTAAAATACTTGATCATCAAGAATAACGAGGTTTTACCTCATTTAAGTTTACTTCAGTGTTTTAGAAAAAACTGCATGTTAGAAAATTACTATACTAAACCTTAAACAAAGATATAAACATACTTATTTCAAGTGTTTGTCTCTTGAGAGCAGTAGACTACCTTTCTCATGGCATACTGAGAATTAACTCTTCCAAGAACCTAGGTTAGGACAAAATGGATTAGATAGATTATTCCTGCACTTCTACTTTAATTCAAATATACTGCCACAACACTGCCTCTGGTTGGTATGTTCATGATTCAGCTGGCAAAGTTATGCTGATACACAACACAAAACTAACATGAGAATAAATGCAAAACTGTGAACACTGGTAAACAAAGAAAGCACACAGTTTGGAAAAAAAACTTGTGTTTTTTTCTACCTTTATCCCTTTGTAGAGCAATCACATTTACCACATTTATAGCACACATGATGATAAATGCTGCCAAGCTCTGCATGGGTGCACAAACAGAATTTCACAGTCTGTTCCAAAACATCTGTTTTGGAAGATTTTTTTCTTTCCAAATAGTCTTCCACGTTTTTTTGGTGACTATCAGTATTCACTGAAGGAAAAACTCTTTGGTCAACCCAACACAATACAAAATAACAGCATTACCAAAACTCTCATAGCAATAACTAACAGGTGATTCTGCAAAACATTCAATATAAAAGTTTACTTAGCGAAGCCATTTCATTAACTTTCTAAGGCATCAAAGGCACTTGTTAGCTTTACGTTATGTTTTTCTTCCCCATCATGTGAAATGATACTGTTACGCATAGTAACAGTAGAGGCCTCGGGGCCTCTAAGTGGAGATGTGTAAGTGCATTGCTTTCAAATGTTTCTGTGGGTGTCCTGTTTCCTTTCCCTCTGTGCATACAGGGACACTTGCGGGATGTGATTAATGTCAGTGCCAGCCACTTTGCACATAGATTTAACGGGACATGTATTAGTCAGAGTGCAGGAATCATTAACTCAGCACATTCAAAATTGCAACTGATGTTTATTGAAGGCTTCTGGCATTAATTAAACCTCACATGGCTAAATGTGTACAATAATTTTACAGATTGCTGTGCTGAGGAACGAGATACACATTTGTGGCATTCAGAAGTTGCGCTAAAAATATAGCCAAAGGGTCATTTTCAAGTTGTCCCAGCAACCATCGCATGGGGCACATTTTGGTAATTTGTTTGTCAAATGACAAAGTCCTTCTGAAGGGAGCCTAGAGGAGAGCTGGAGGGGGACTCTGTCAGGAAGTGTAGTGATAGGACAAGAAGTTAACGGTTTTAAATTGAAAGAGAGGAGATTTAGATTACATATTAGGAAGAAATTCTTTATTGTGAGGGTGGTGAGACACTGGAACAGGTTGCCCAGAGAAGCTGTGGATGCCCCATCCCTGGAAGAAGTGTTTAAGGCCAGGCTGGATGGGGCTTTGAGCAACCACCTAGTGGGAGGTGTCCCTGCTCATGGCAGGGAGGTTGGAAATCAAAGATCTTTAAGGTCCCTTCCAACTATAACTTCTCTATGAATAGAAAAAAATAATCGCATTAATCAGATCATTACTACCACCATGCAAATCAACAAAACCACATACCAATCTTAGCAACAAATAAGGCTGTAGTTTTATTCACTGATATCAATAATGTATGATCCCTGTATCACTGGGATCCCTGTATCACCTAGCAACACTGAAAACAACCCACAAATGCCATTCTTAGAGTTGTTCCCCCAGTGAGCTTATGTCGATTATTCAATAAATTACTTGTATATTTTAGAAAGTTTTTTTGATGTTTGAGTTTAGCACTGCCTAAATAGGACAACTATGTGACTTCCTTTTGTCCTGCACTCATATGCAGCCCATTAAGTGTGCAGATTCATACACACACACTGGAAATGGTCGTACTATCTGACCAACTGTTCCTCAATATTAATTTTTTTATTACAATGGTCATACTAACTAATCCAGTAAAATGAGTGAAGTTGTTGTAAAAGTAAAGTTTCTGCAAAATTCACAAAAGTTTGGACAGATGGGAAGGGCCTAAACTAGCTAGGGGCTTGAGCATGAGCTCCAAGCTCAAAGTCAGCCAGATGGCAGCTAGCAGACAGCTGTGAGCCAGCCACACTGTGCAGTGCCTTCAGCCCAGGTAACAGGAACTCAGAAGCATATGTGGGGACTATATGGGAAAGCAGGGCATGAAGCATTACAGGGACACAGAATAGAAGTACTCAGAATAGTATTTAGTGGTATTGCTCAGGAAAAAGCTTTGGTCATTACACCGGGCTCCCAAATGCACTATAAAGACTTTCCCCTAGACAATTATTTGCTTGAGCAAAGATCAAAAGGCACTTTTACCCTGTGGGAACCTGCTCACAAGGGAAGGCAAAGCATGGGTTTTGACAATAATTGGCACTGGAAAGTTATTAAATTAGACACCTTTTTACTGTGAATTTAGGTTCATCGCTCATATTCTCCACTCCTACCCCCTCACTTCACTTCAGATACTGAAAACTGAATGCAAATTACATCATATTTAATTCAATAAGCCAAAACTAACACGCTTTAATATACATTATCATGATATTCCAAATAATTTTGCACATCCCTCAGCTGGGAGGAATTCCATGGGAAACTTCCAAGGAGGAAGCTGGCAAGTGCTGGGAGTTTCTCAAGAATGCTCTCCTTGAAGCACAAAACCAGCTCATCTCCTTTAAAAGCAAGGGAAGCAGACAGAACAAGAGACCCCCTTGACTTAACTGTGGGTTTCTGAGTCTGCTCAAAACCAAAAAAAAAACAAAACCAAAACCCACCATAACAGAGATGGAAAAGCAGATTAATAGCCATCAAGAACTACAAAGGTATTGCAAAGTTGTGCAGTGCATACAGTTAGAAAAGCAAAAACTCAGCTCAAATTCACATTGGTCAGAGATGTCAAAAACTACAAGAATGGATTCTTCAGGTACAGTAAACAACAAGCAGAAACAGAAGGAAAATACCAGCCTGCTGTTAAACAGGAGAGGTGAATAAGTAACCAACAATGTTGAAAAGGCAGAGGTTCTCAACACTTTCTTCACCTCTGTTTTCACCAGCACTGTTAGTGCCCAAGGCTTGGGAACAAAAATCCAGGTTGATGCAAACACTGTCAATGAAAGAAGAGTTGATATGCAAACTATTACAAGACCTTGACCCTTACAAATTGATGGGCCCTGACGCTAACCACTCAAGGCTGTTAAGGGAGCTGGCTGATGTAATTGTGAGGCCACTCTCATAATCTTTGAGAAGTCGTAGAGATTGGGGAATGTCCCAGAAGACTGGAAGAAGACTCATATCACCCCCCATCTACAAGAAGTGCTTAAAGAAGGATACAAGAAATTATAGGCCCATCAGTCTTACTTCAGGCCCTGAGAAAGTTATGGAATAAATCCTCCTGGGGCCTATCACAAGTCAAATGAAGCACATGATTGCGAAAAGCCAGCACAGGTTCACCAAGAGCAAATCATGCCTGACAAACCTGAGATAGAGAAGTCATTATCCCACTTCACTCAGCACTTGTCAGGCCACATCTGGAATACTGTGCTCAGTTTTGGTCCCTACCGAAACAATGTGGGCAGGTGAGGGTCCATAAAAGGGCCACAAAGATGATCCAATGACCAGGAGACCTGCCATATGAGGAAAAGCTCAGAGAACAGGTTTTTTTCAGTCTTGAGAAGAGGAGGCTTAGGGGAGACCTCATTACCATGTTCCAGTAATTAAAAGGTGGCTACAAAGATGATGGAGACTCCCTTTTTACAAGGAGTCACACAGAAAAGATGAGGGATAACAGGTACAAGCTACTGCTGGGGGAGTCTGACTGGACAAAAAAGGGAAATGTTTCACAATAAGAACAACCAATCATTGGAATAACCTCCCCAAGAAAGTAGTGGATTCCTCAACACTGGACACTTTTAAGATTCAGTTGAAGGGGGTGCTGGGCCATCTTGTCCAGGCCATAATTTTGCCAAGAAAGGTTGGACCAGATGCTCCTTGAGGTCTCTTCCAACTTGGTATTCTATGATTCTAGCATCTAACCAAGGCTTATGAGTAATGTTGAGCAGCTTTGTACTGCTTTGTCAAAGCAGAATAGTTTTGATCAGACAGCAAAAATTGTTTTCACTTTTACAATACTGAAGCAATCCAAACCAGCCTTTGTATTTCAGTAATACTTGACAGACTATGACACAGTAACATTCCAGCACAAGACAGGAGAGAAGATATCAACCTCGTCTTCTTTCAAACATTTCTTCAAGCCATTCAGAAACTTTAGTAATGATGGGACTTTGACTTCATGAATGCTCTGTAACTATTATCAATTCCACAGCAAATTATTGGGATGGTGGAACTTAGTCGAGCATTTATAGCACTGACATATTGATTTCAATTGATGAAAATAATGAAATATGTAGCAAAATATTTTCATCACCATATAAGAGTTGTACTTTTCCAAGCACCTGCAAAAGATAATAACAATTCTTATACCGTAAAAAGAAAGTAACCAGTTTTCAGTATAATGCATATGCACAAACAAGTTACAGCAAAAATAATCTGAAATAAGCATTACAGGATCTTTAGGAAAGAGTACTGAAAAAAGGATCTCTTTTCTCTCTTTTAAAAATACCATTTTTCACTGTTTAAGGAAATGGTGACTAGACCTTTATTTCCCACTGACATATATCATAAGCAAACCACGTTGGTATGGTCCCCAGATTATGACTATAATGGAACCAAAAAGATTACTTATAATCATGACCATAAGCAGCTGTCACATAAAACTGTTTGAAGAGGGAAAATAACAACCCTAACTATGATATATTCATGAAAGCGTAAGAATTATGTTACACAAGTCTAAAGAGACACCCTGATACTGTCTTACAGAGTTTTTCAGGAAAAAAAAAAAGCCAAGAGGAATAAATTCTAATTTTGCCTCAGAAAACAAGTGAAAAAGAGATGAAGGTGAACCTATGGCACTTGAGTAACATTAATAGTCACTTTATATGATAATATGAATTCAGTGTACCAAATAAACCCTTTTATTGGCTCATAATTAGCCTGTTGGTGCACTATTGTTGGTAAAATTGTTTTGCTAAAATTTTTACAAGTGTTCTTTGATACTGCCCCAGTGCTGTCTCAGCTCATAATGTGTTCCTACTATGAAAAAAGGATTTGTTTGTAAACACTGCTTTAGATAAGCCAGCACTGCCTAGGAAGATGACTCATTTCTCAACACATGATGCATGTGATAATATCTTGTAAAGGTGCAGAAGAGGAGACCTGAATCCTGCCTGTTGGTCAAAGACCAGGGATTCCCTCTGATCTGTAAACCAAAAAAGACAGCTTTGAAACAAAAATTAGGCAGGTTAAAAAGGTGCAATGAATAGCTGAAGTAGAAGATGAAGGTATAAAAATACAAGCATGGTAAAAATGGATTGGACAGTTAAGCAGTACAGATTCCTAGGGGCTTAACAAATAAACAGTTTACAAGCGGTTCAGGAGCTCCCTTGAGCTGCAAAGAGATGGACTGTGAGAACAGTGAGGAAAATACAACACGCTTTCCTATACCAGCTTTTCCTTACGCACCTGCTTGTGGCTACCACAGACGGCTGAAGGGCTGGATAAACCCTTGCACTGACCCAGTACAGTTTTTCTTATTTCATATTCTAAAGCCCAAGACAAATCCACTTTGTTCTAAAATACTGCAATATCAACCTCCCAGGCACCAAACTCATACAGCTTCAAAACAGAAGAAAACTGGTTGCCTCTAATTTTCATCCAATTATTCCTTGTTTCTTAATGATACTTTGTGTAGATTTTTCTTTCTTCTTCAGTTAAACTTTAACTCCTTAGCTCTTCACTAAGAGCTAAATAAATAAAAAAAAGATTAAAAGCTACTAAATGGCACATCTTGGAGAGGATGTGTTTTGCAGAACTCTAATCTGGCTAAAACTTTTTCTTTTCTATCAGACCATCAAACCATTTGTTTCCAAGTCTTCTGTACATTTTCTTGAACTCAGCCTGACTCAACAGATCAGATTCAGAACACCATCGAACTCTCAGTCATGTGTGTATGGACAGACTGCTGCATATTTCTCTCATTGTTCTCTGTTTGCCCAAAGAAGTTCTGGATGCCCCATCCCTGGAAAAAGTGTTTAAGGCCAGGCTGGATAGGGCCTTGAGCAACTTGCTCTAGTGGAAGGTGTCCCTGCCCATGGCAGTGGAGTTGGAACTCGGTGATCTTTAAGGTGCCTTCCAACTCTAACTGTTCTATGGTTCTATGATATTTGATAATCAAAGAAGGTTTGCCAGTTGTCAAGTCTTGAGTATTTATGGCATATTATACTATACAAAAAGTCCCATTCCTCTGAATTCAATGATACATTTTATAGTATGCCATCACACATCTATTTCCAACATTCAAGAAATACTGCAGTCCAAAGTGAATTGTTATTCACAAGCACCACTCAATGTCAACAGAGTGGAAAGCTTCTTGAAGGACGATGTAGTGTTCAACATTTACAGAAAGAGATGTTCAGTTTATTCTGTGTAAACTGACTTTTCTAGCATCACTTAGAGACTAGTGTTTGTTTTCCTTCTAGAATTTGTACACAAGTTAAAGTGAGAAAAGACACTGACTGTTTTTTGAAGTGCCAAAACTGCTTCTAACTTGTGAAAGATTTAATGGGTTTTGGCAGCCTAATTCTCCAATTCTACCACAGGAACTATGGTAGACATTACAAATAGATGAATTTTCCTGATTTGTGTTCTTCTGAGTGCATTTAATTTCTATCCTAGTTTTAGCTTATTCTTCTAAGACACTACAGAGAACTCCCAAGGCATCCATCTGATTCTATATATTCAACTCAGTTCCACTCATCTGCAAAGTTTTATCTGCTTCTCAGATTACAATGTTCCATTAGTTGTCTCTTATTTATTTACCAATCCTGATGGTGGTCATTACATAGACTCTTAACTAGAAGGAAACCATACCATGAAGACACCTAGCCAAAGACTTACATATAACACACACAGCAAAGGAAATGGGCAACATGAAGAGATCGTTAGTTAGTCAGTGGATATCAAAAGTGGGGTCATAAGAGGACTATGTCCACACGACCACCTTTAGCCCAACAGCCGATTTCTTGCTTGCCTAGGCTGGT
This sequence comes from Thinocorus orbignyianus, assembly GCA_013400375.1. Taxonomy (NCBI): domain Eukaryota; kingdom Metazoa; phylum Chordata; class Aves; order Ciconiiformes; family Thinocoridae; genus Thinocorus; species Thinocorus orbignyianus. The sequence goes on along the minus strand of VXBW01003437.1, from coordinate 992,849 downwards.
GCAGTATGTGTAATCCTCACCTGGTTACAGATAGTGACCCAATAGCACAGTCTGTCACGCTACTGATGGGAAACAAGAACTTTCACAGGGAAAATACATTAAAAAAAACACACCAAAAAACCAACACACAAAATGGTCCATACAACATTTTTAGGATCAAGCTAGTGATGTCAACTAAGTAAACACTACAAAGCAAAATTTCTGATATAAAATTCTCAGTTCTGTTCAGCTGAGATTATCTCCTCTTGTGTTTTTCTCATCTGTACTAGGTTTAAGATGATCATATCATGTATTTCTTGCTTTCTACTCAAAATTTCTCCTAGTAGACCTATTCCTTCCTTGTACTTTTTTTCTGGTCCTTTCCTTCCCTGCTACAGAATGAGTAATAACCTATGTTTTCTCTCTGCCAGTGAGAGACTTTGCTCTTCCCTTTAGACTTCAGCTTCAGATACGTGTGACCCTTAAATCCAAGGTCTCTCCCCATTACAGCAACTTCAGCTTCAGGGGCAGTCACAGCAATTGGCTGCTAAAGTGCCAGGGCTGTCACCTTCTTCAGAGTTCTTACTGAAGAAGCAAAGCTACCACAGGGAGGACAAAAATGGAACCCAATTCACTGCAAATGTTAGCTTTGAATGGATACTTTTATGGCTTTAGAACATCTTGATGCATGAAAATACAAACACATAGCATCTTTGTTATCCTCTTTATCATGGCTGGGTTTGTTGTGGGTTTGTTGTTTTTTTTTAATATATTTTTTTCCACAGCAAAGGGAGCACTCATTTTCTGCATCACAAAATAACTTACAGACCGCGCATATTTGCTTTATGTTATATACTAAATGTGCAACTAAATTTTTAAGTCAAGGTCAGCAGTCCTCCAGAGGATGAGGTTATGCCCCTCACTTTCTGCTTCATCTTCCAACCACAGCCTCATGCAGGACATTTATATTTCTCAGTCTGGCCAAACTCCAGGCAGCTACTGCAAGCAACAGTCAAGTTGCAGTTGTATCAGTTTATGTAGCTGGGACTCCACAAAACCATCTAGAATATAGAACTCTCAGTCACCTTAACAGCAGAGCAGCACAGCCTCCCACCACACGGCATGGCATGGGTCTTCGGTCCTACTTCTTACACCTTCCCCACCTCCAGAACTCCTCTGCATTGAGCAAATGAGCCCACACAGCTCAGACTTTACAGTAAAGCTGAACAGACTGGGACATTAGATAGGTAAACGTGGATGACATAGTTAACACCACTTGTCAACACACAGTCCCGCATTCCCATGTTCTCCAAAGAGAAAATAAGAAGACTTTTTTCACTAACTTGCTGTCCCCACAGCTGGCATATTTGACGTAGGGGGCTGTCATCAAAGACAGGTAAGCATGCTTTCTGTGAAATGGAGTCCTCTATGGGTCATGCCTAGGAGCCAGTATTGATTCTTAGAAATTTAGCTTATTGTGGCACAAAAAAAAAATAATAATAAAAAAATACAGCTCTAGGCTGCATGCTGACCCTGCATGGTGCAGAGTGGACAGAAAAGAAAAAGACTAAATTTGTTATATAATTTTTTTTTCTAAATACACACACACACATACATATATATGTACATTTACATAAATGAACAAGAGTATTCCTCTGCTGAGGACTGACAGGTGGTGCCTTCCATTGATAGAAACCATGCACCATTATACATTCCTGTTCTTGGTATAATCCAATTTAAAGAGAAAAATACTCCTGAAGTTTCAGTCCAAATCGCTTCTAGGTGCAAAGACATCATTAGACAAACATGATACAAGATTTGTTGGCACTAACTACTCAGTCACTGTGAGCTAGCAGGAGATGCACTCTGCAGCTGAAGTGCCCCAGACCAGGAGAATGAAATTTTGGGTCTATGACCAGGACAAAAGTGTATTGCTGCACTGAGCCTTTACTGGCAGAGGTCAGAATTCTAGAAAATCTAGTTGCAGTGGTCCAAAGAAATGCTGAAGAATCTCATATGAATTCAACATCAGTATTACAAAACTCTCAGCTACTTAAGTTACACCCAGTTGAGAGCAAGTATCTCTTTTGCACTCTAGGAAAAGCCCAAAGATTTTGAATTTAATTTAAGACATGTTTTTAGTAACACATTCTCAGAAAAACAAAACAAAACAAATCAAATCAATCAAACAAAAAACCCAAAAAAACCTCTCTCCAAATCACATTGGCTTTGATGCTGTATTTCCAGGGGAATCTTTAAATAGGACATAACGAGAGATCCAAGGTCAAAGGGAGAGAGTGATTTGTGCTGTACCATAGTTCTTTCATGCACCCTTTCCTCTTATATTTTCATTCATTTTGCAGTTCAAAAAGCTAGTCACCAGAAATTCAATGTTCTATACCAACGATTTTTACCAAATTGCCTTGCAGTACAGGTCACATAGTTCATATACTCCCCTCTGTTATGTCTGTTCTTGTGTTTCGACTGACTGCTTTACAAAGACGGTTTCTTTATCCATTTCTGAATTTTCTGTTCCCTACAGTTACTGAGCAGTAGTATCAGGATGCTACTCTGCAGAGAACAATAATTCTGATTTCCCCAAGTGTACTGTGTCTTTGCAATCTGCCACATTAGCATATCCAGCTTATCACTTCATTCCCTGTCCAAAAAGGAAGCTTCAGAATCATGTATACACTTTAGAGTTCTTTTGCAAATGTGAACCATGAGCACAACACCATGTTTTAATCAGAAGCACAAATGACACAATACTTCACTGCAACATCAAATTAAAAACATTTGTGGAAAATCTGGGGAAAAACATTAGTATCTTCTGCATGCTTTAACAAATATTATTTATGCAACTTAAGATGCCATAAAATTAGTTGTCTAGTCCTTGTAATCTACTGTGAAACTCTTTCATACTGATGTGGTAGTAGGAACATGTTCCTTAAAATGCTTTGGTACCTGTGAGGAGCCACGTATAGTCAGACATTAGTTCACATGAAATATCCCAGTGAATCAGGTTCGAAAGAAGACATGCAATACTGCAGTAAGTTGTCAGAAGATTGTTTGCATGTGACAGAATTTTTAGTATTACAGAGATAACTTCTTTCTAAATCCAGGTTTGGTTTTGGTTTCTTTTGTATTTTTTGTTGGTTTTTTTTGTTTGTTTGTTTGGGTTTTTTTGCGTTTTTTTTTTTTTTTTAACTGAGCAACACTGTATAAGCATATTTCCCTCTCATTTGTTCCTTAATAGCAACAAACTGACAAAATGCTGGGCAAACTTTGCAGCATTTCAACAGGGATAGTTTTCCCTCAGCAATAGCTTTGCTGAAGTTCAACTTTCTCAGTTAGTGTTTTTCTTACAGATATTTTGTCTTGGAAATTTGGGGTGGGGGTGGGGGTGGGGG